>PITA01000634.1:0-253180 GCA_004023965.1 Spilogale gracilis
GAAGAAGAAGAGAAAAGAAACTGAGGGTCAAGAACTTTGGACATAATAGGTTGTGTTAGGTTGTATGTAGCAAGTGAATATATGAGTGGTACTTTCTTACTGATTAGTACGATAACATGACAGATGATAAAGAATAAATTAACCCTTAGACATATCTGATGATATTTTAAACTGAAGAGATTTTTGCAATTTAAATGTTGACAACCACCACAATAAAATAAAATAAATGTGACAAGTTGAATCTATACTTCAAAGTGTTCCTTCCAGAGAGTTCATTAATTGAGAATGAAACAAAATACAAATGTTTGCCCTACCTAAAACGTATGTTTTATCTCACAATTCCTCTGCTCGAAACCTGTAAGAGTTTTTCAACTCAATTGGAGTAAAAGTGCATGTTTTACAAATTGGTGCTTCTTAACCTCTGACCTCATTTTTGGTCATTTCCTCTTCTTATGAGTGTTGTGATGGTTAACTTTGTGTCAATTTGACTATCTAAGAGATGCCCAGATAGTTGGTAAAACATATTTTTGGGTATCTCTGTGAAGGTATTTCCAGAAGACGTCAGCATGTGATTCAGTGAACTAGGTAAAGAAGATCCACTCTCACCACTGTAGATAAGCATCAAATACAACAAAAACAAAAAGAATGGTAAATATTTTCCTCTTTCTCTTCCTGACCTGGGATGTCCACTTTTTCCTCTCTTTGGACATCAGTTACTGGGCTTTTAGACTCTGGGACATACACCAAGTGGTCCCCTGGTTCCCCCATCTTCAGACTCAGACTAAATCATACTACAGGCTTTCATGTTTCTCCACCTTGCAGGCAGCAGAGCATGGGGCTCCTTAGTCTCCATAAACATGTGAGTCAATTCCTATAAAACATTTCCTCTTATATATCTCTAAGGTATTCCCTATGGCTCTGTTTCACTGGAAAATCCTGACTGATACAAATGCTATGCAGTTACAAATATTAACTCATAAAATTTCATAACAAACTAATCATGGTGTAATTATTATTCCCATTTTATAGATAAAGAAACTGAGGCACAGAGCAATTAAGAAATTTGCCTGAAGTCACCCAGCACATGAGAGATTGACACAGGCACAGGCCATCTGTCCCCAGAGTGCATTCTCTTTGGACCCAGCGACATGGTCTCTACAGCAGTCAGTTTCTCCAGCTACACTGGCCTCCTCAGTGCTGTTCAGACATACCAGATACCCTCTCATCCAGATTATCATTCCTTCTGTCTGGCAAGTCCTTATCTCTACATATCTAGTGGGAACACTTCCTCTTCTCCTTCATGCCTTTGTCTCAATGAGGTCTTCCTTTGTTATTCTATCTGAAATAAAAATTTCTAAGTCCCTCTTTCCCTCTTAGCAGTAGACAGGATCAGTTCATGATTGTATCACCAACTCCTAGGACAATTGCCTGGTACATAGTAAACAGTCAGATATTGGTTGAATGAATTAATAAATTTGAAAATGCTGCAAAGTCTCTCTCCAAAAATTCTGATTCAGTTTGTCAGAGGCTGGCCATATATTCCTGAAAAAACTCAACTCAACTAAACAGGGGCGCCTGGGTGGCTCAGTTGGGTAAGCGACTGCCTTTGGCTTAGTTCATGCTCACGGAGACCCAGGATTGAGCCCCACATCGGGCTCCCTGCTTGGCGGGAAGCCTGCTTCTCCCTCTCTCACTCCCTCTGCTTGTGTTCCCTCTCTGGCTGTGTTTCTCTCTGTCAAATAAATAAAATCTTAAAAAAAAAAAATAAATAAAACATCAGCCCAGCTGATTCAGGTACAAGTGGTCCACAATGTCATAGAACTTCATGTTATGGGCAAAAATAAATAAATAAAATAAATTTAAAACATTATAAAAATTTAAAAAGGAATTTAAAAAAATTTAAAAATCTTTCTGAAAAAAACAAAGTGTCAACTTCACCTATGTTCCTATCTCTATGTTTGGGTTTTCTTACATAATATTTCTAAAAATTAGGGCCTAATATAAAGAATTTTGGTTAGTATACAAATCGAGTAAGAGCACGTGATTTGGCGTTTACTAGAGTATCCCAATACACTAGTTGTATCAAGGAAGATTTAGAACTAACTAGTTCTATGGGTAAAAAATTAATTTAGTGATTATCTGATAAGAATCTTTTTCCCAAGGCACCTGGGTGGCTCAGTGGTTTGACCCTCTGCCTTCAGCTCAGGTTATGATCTCAGGGTCCTGGGATCAAGGCCGTACCAGGCTCTCTGCTTGGTTGGGAGCCTGCTTCCTCCTCTCTCTCTCTGCCTGCCTCTCTGCCTACTTGTGATCTTTCTCTCTCTCTCTTTCTCTGTCAAATAAATAAATAAACTCTTAAAAAAAAAAAAAGAAACTTTTTCCCTATAACTGAGTGCAATTGATGAATTTGCAGTCTAAACTGCAAGTAGGAAGTCCGTATTGTCTGAAATTGTTAGCAATGATATGAATTTACATTCAGATTTTCTCAAAAACTGTAAGAACTTAAAATAATCAAAAGAACACATTAACAAGGATAAATAAAAAAATCTGGGGGAAGGGGTATGCATGGTAAAAAAAAAAATGAGTGGGCTAGAGAGTAAGCAGACTAAAGAAAATGAAAATTTCTAAACAGTTAAGAAAATTTATAATAGATTGTTTTTTAAACATCATTTTAACTCAAGTTTAATTTATCACTTTTAAGACATTCAAGTACCATATAAAATTAGGATCTGATCCACTTGGAAAACTTAAATAGAATTATGTTGCTAAAGGGTCATATTTTCCCTGAAATGCTAGGGGGCTGTAGAGTAGAGGGACAGGGAAAAATTTGTCACTCATCTCAAGGAATGGGAGGTAATATTTCTTTGCTTTTCACAAATTAAGCTTCCACTTTCAGTTTAGATCATAAGCAGGATGTGCTATTTCTGTATATCTCAACATTTAGGTATCTAACCACATATAACAAAACTGGGAACATGGAGCACACATACAAGAGAAAGAGCAAAGATGGAGAGAGAGAGAGAGAGAGAGAGAGAGAGAGAGAGAGAGACCACTACACCATCACGTATCTACATCCTTTAGTGAGTATTTATTGAGTTTTAAAGTGTTTGGCATCATATAACGGAATATAATCAAAGACTTCCATAAATAGCAACTGGTAAATGGTTGATAGTTATTGGACAAGTGTTTAAATTCAGAGGAGGATTTATTAATAAATAAATCCTTTAAAAAGTGGCTTCAAAACAGAATAGTTGGTGATAAAGTTGAGGTGAAGGTCATTCTATTTGCCAGATTAGTTAAACGATATAACAATTTCATAAAGAGGGGAACCCAGAGATTAATATCAACATCAACTGAAAGCTTCTTTTTTAAAAAATGTCTGTAATGTGGGGTGCCTGGGTGGCTGAGTCATTAATCATCTGCCTTCAGGTCAGGTCATGATCCCAGAATCCTGGGATCAAGCCTCGCGTTGGGCTCCCTGCTCAGCAGAAAGCCTGCTTCTCCCTCTCCTACTCCTCCTGCTTGTATTTCCTCTCTTGCTGTCTCTGTCAAATAAATAAATAAAGTCTTTAAAAAAATGTTTGATATTATATATACATAACTGTCATTCCATAGTTTGACTTCTGTCTTATTTGATAAATCACACCTTGGTTGCTTCTTGCCAAGAAAAATTATTCTAAAGAAATATCTTTTGAGGTGGATATATACAATTTATTTTTAAATATATTTTTTTTCATTCTAACAACTTAGCCCAACCGAAAATGAATTGATCAACAACCAATAAGTTTGGAGAAAACCCTCAAACCTCAGAAGAGAGTATGGCTTCAACTAACATCTTGGTCATACAAGACCTTGTTATGGGCTAAATTGTGTTCCTCCCCAAATCCATATCTTAAAGCTCTAACCTGTAGTACTTGAGAATGGGACTGTATTTGGAGATAGAGGAAATTACATTAAAATGAGGACTGGTGTCATCATCATCAGAAGAAATTAGGACATAGGAAGAGACACCAGGGAGGCATATGTCCTGAGAAAAGACCATGTGCAGATACAGAGAAGACGGTCATCTGAAGGGTAAGAAGAGAAGCCTCAGAAGAAATCAAGGCTTCTAACATGTTGATCACAGACTTCTGGTTTCCAGAACTATGAGAAAACAAATTTCTGTGTTTTAGTCTATCCAGTCTGTGACATTTTGTTATGACTATTTCAGTAAACTATTACAAACCATAAGTAGAAAACCCAGTTGAGCTCTCCCAAGACTTAGAATCTATAGAAACTATAGGATGGTTGTTTAAAACCATTAACTTTTTGATAAGTTATGCAGCAACAAAAAACTAATACAACCATAACCTCTTGGATCTTACAGCTTAGTAGTACATAGTAAATAAATAGGCCTTTATTAATGTCAACCCCTAGGACACAGATGAGCAAATTAGATTGAATATTTACTCACATATCTAATAACTAATACTGTTAGATTGATATATGGACCTTATTCTTGTAACTACTATGTATGTGTGTGCACATGCACATGAATGAATAGATATATTACCATTTCTCCATCTGCAAGATGAGACATTAGTTTCGCAGTGTTTGTATATTGTTTGGGTTCTAAAATTCTTCCTTTGGTATTCTGTCATAATGGCCATTTTGTCAGGTAGCATTCTATTAATCAAGACTATTTTAATTATTATTCAGTATATTAGGATAGGATATATACATAATTTATAATGTTGACTTGAGGCACTGTGGGATGTTTCACATCTTTGAATACCACAAAGATATAAAAATTACATTCCATCGAACTTGTATATAAGCAAACGGTAATGGATAACCTTTGTTTAAGTATATGGGATAATTTAATTAACTGAAGCATGTGATTTTTGTAAATATACTGGATAACTGAAATATGTCTATGGTTGTCATTACTTATCTCAGAAAAAGAATCTTAAGGAGAAGTGGCTAGCACTTTTTGGAAGCCAATCTGCATAGGTAATTTTCCTTCTAACCTCAACTCCCAAAAGTAGCTGAGGACAACAGCCAATATGTATTGGGTACTTCAGTGGATGTGCTGAGAGTTTTGCTTTCCAATTGTGCAAACAATCCATATGGGCTTTGCACCATTAATATCCCCAGCATTCAGATGATCAAAGAGAGTCTTAGAAAAATTCAGGAATGTTTCATTGCTGGTAGATGGTTACCTATGTAATGTATCTATTTCTAAGTTCAAAGCTATCTGTGTTTAATGTTTGAAAAATACCAGAATCTAGAAAATACGGTCCACTAGATCTTTACAAGCCATCCAGAGTTGGGTACCAAAATAAAATCAAGAGTACCAGCTCCAAATTTTACTTGATCATTGGCCTTTGAAAACCAAGCCTGAGACCCCCATTAGCCAAAGGCTACATAGCATTGTTCTGCCTTTGAAAAGGAAGCTGAAGTGTATTCAGAAGACTTATCTGGACTCACCTCAGCTCATCCAAATAGCCCTGGGCACCATCATCCAGTCACCTGGAGGCTCACATATTCAGAGAGCCACTGTGAATGCGAATGGACGCCTCTCAAAGGTCAGACAAACCAAATGCTCTGTGTGCAGTCTGAGAGTCTGTAAAATTGACCTAGGCATTTGAATTTTTCTTAGAGCAGTTTTTCAAATTATCTCTTTCCTTTCTTTGGTTTAAAAAAGGGTAATGCAGATATAATTCTATAGATTCCGTTTCCCTCT
The DNA here is from genome assembly GCA_004023965.1 of Spilogale gracilis. Classification (NCBI taxonomy): domain Eukaryota; kingdom Metazoa; phylum Chordata; class Mammalia; order Carnivora; family Mephitidae; genus Spilogale; species Spilogale gracilis. The sequence goes on from PITA01000634.1 coordinate 5,726, forward strand.
AACTTAAGAAGTTTTAGCAACTAGAGGTATTTGAAGGAAAGGTTATCCTGTGAAAAAAATAATTGTCCCCTTGAAAGATTTTTTTTTCAAAATTCTTTATTGTAGAAAAAGCTCATTGAGCACTAGTTTCTCTCTAAAGAAATTAAGCTCTGATTGCTTATGAATTCAAATGCAATGCAGCAGACTCCCAGACATTTTAAGATCCATTAGGCTATCGAGCTTGTCCTTCTGTAGCCTGCTTTAAATTCTCTCTGCAAGGTGATTAAAAGTAACATTTAATAACAGGTCAGTTGACGAGTAATTATTTAGCACCCACAGGGTGCAGAGATCTATACAAAATGCTCTGAATTAAAACCTTTAAAGTTACATAATGGGAAGGGAGACAATAATGTCTTTTTCTCAGAGCATAGGAACGTATTCAGTCCTATTTTCTCTCATATTTGGGGAAGATAAGCTGTCAAAAATTATGCAAAAAGTTAATAATAACTTAAATTTTTACAGTATTCTCTCTTTTGTCCAAATTCTCTTACATTCTGTGGTAAGATCAAAACACTCTTTCAATGGAGTAGAGAAGGCATCATGTTCCCATATGTCAAATGAGGAAACTGAGGCCCAGAATGATAGGATGACTTATAAATACACACAGATGGGGGAGCGACCTGGATTCTTGTCTAATCTCTACTTCTCCTTCCCGCCTCCTTAGATGATAGGACATGGTAGTGCGCAAGAATTTGTAGTTGTAGCGAGAGGCTTACTTGCCCTTTGAAACTCTTCTTAGACAAGATCTCAAATCCATGCTCTGCATACCTTGGCCCCTTGCTCATTGGTTCAGCAGTGCCCTGTGTTTAACCTTGCTATGTCACCATTGCCCTGTTTCCTACTGATGCAGCCTCCTGCAATAGCGTGTGTATGCCAGATACAATGGGTCATTTGTAGGCAGGAGCCTCCAGACTGCACTTGCCTTTACTCTTGTTTCTTTCCTATCCATTTCTTCTTCCTTGCAGCAGCCAAAGACATCTTTTAAATGCAAATTGGGTTCTCAAACTCCTCTGCAAATTCCAAGACCTCTGCACAAGGATTAATGGCTTCTCTTTAAGATCAGGGTGGCTGATCATTAACCAGCTGCCTTCAGCTCAGGTCATGATCACAGACTCTAGGGATCAAGCCCCACATCTTGCTTTCTGCTCCCCAGGAAGCCTGCTTCTCCTTCTCTCACTGTTTCTGCTTGTGTTCCCTCTCTGGCTGTGTTTCTCTCTGTCAAATAAATAAATAAATAAAATCTTAAAAAAAAAAAAAAAAAAAGATCAAGATGAAGCACTTAAAGAGGTCTTCAAGGCCCTCCTTTGCCTGAACTGCTGATCCTTCTACCTTCATTCTCACACTGCACTTTAGCCCCATATTCTTACAGGTTCCCAGGACAAGAATCTTCCCATCCACAATATCCCATTCATGTGCTTTTTCATCCAGTTCATCACTAGTCAACCTTCTGCTTGATGAATCTCATAAAAGGAGATCAGATCTCCTCTATTCTGAATTCCCTTAACACTCTGCCCCCCTTTTTTTTTTTTTTTAAAGTATTGGTCACTGAAGGAAAATTGACTGATGTGATTAGGCTCAGGATAAATGACCAGAATGCCAGGGCAGGGATCATCTTTTATGTTTTGCTCACTTTTGCTTCTCAGTGCCTAGCAAAGGGCTTGAAACATTGTAAGATTTCAATTATTGACTGAGAAAAGAGGCAGTGCTGAACTAGAACAAAAGCATTTATTTGAGGTCTTAGAATTGCAGTTTAAGGAGCACAGATTCAGGTAGGCCCCAAATTGTGTTCCGCTAGGGAACAAAAGTAAGGGGTTTTTAAAGACAAAAAGGAAATGATTGTATATGTTGTTTACAAAGAATTCTGATTGGTGTTGGCAGCAGAAAACTAATCTGGGCCAAATATAATTGGTTGCTAAGGTTATCACTAAGCAGAGGTCCATTACCATAATAAGCTGTAGATATCTGTGTAGAGACCTTAGACTATTTGGGGTTTGGCTCAAATCAAAAGTTCATAGTTCTACCCAGTGAGGATCTGCATAAAATCCAATGCCTTAATGGCCTTCCAGCTCCATTTTAAAACCACTTAATATGAATGACTTTATTTTATTTCATCTTTCATGTGATAAATACTGTTGACATATTTTTAAAAAATTGGTTACCATGGTTTTCACTCCACTTAGGTTGCAAGTCATATAAGAGCATAAATATCTGTTTTGCCTGGTCTATTGGTACATCTCATGGTGTTCAGCACCCTGAAAATGCTCAATAAACCTTTGTTTAATAAATGATATAAGGTTGAATGCATTTTCCAAGTATAGTACTCTTGTAACTCTATCGGAAAAGGACATGTGGCAAAGTTGTCTGTGGTAAATTTCTGCTGATGAGTATCATTTCCTTGCTGCTGTTTGTTGTTTGTTTTCTTTTTATGTTTGAAACATATGCAGTTATCTTTGGTATACATAAAAACTGTTGGGGCATCTGGGTGGCTCAGTCTTTAAGCATCTGCCTTCAGCTCAGGTCACGATCCTGGAGTCCCGGGATTGAGTCCTGCGTCGGTCTCCCTGCTTGGCGGAAAGCCTGCTTCTCCCTCTCTCACTCCTCCTCATTGTGTTCCCTCTCTCACTGTGTTTCTCCCTGTCAAATAAATTAATTAAAAAAAATATGTTGAACATGGGGTGACACTGGGGTGGCTCAGTCCATTAATCATCTACCTTTGGCTCAGGTCATGATCCAAGGGTCCTGGGATTGAGCCCTGTGTTGGGCTCTCTACTCAGTGGGGAGCCTGCTTCTCCTCTGCCTATGCCTGTCACTCTGCCTACATATACTCTCTATATATATCAAATAAATAAATAAAACCTTTAAAAACTTGTTGAATATAATCAGTTTCATGTAGTTCATCAACCTAATACTTTCTACCACCAACTTGATCTGCCTGTTATAGTATATTTGCCAACAAAATAGAAAAATATATGCCACACTTTTGTTAGAACTATAGGATTAGAAAAATGAAGAATTGTGGACCAAGAGGGGAACTCCAGTAGATGAATAGATTCTGTTTTATACTGTCATTAAAATAGATATGGTCTTAACATTACTAAACTGAGCTCTGAACTTCCTGATGAGGAAGACAAGAAAGAAAAACATGATAGATTCATGTTCATTTTAGTGATCAAGTTCAAATGTTTACATGCCAAACCAATTAATAATCCTTTATAAAAGCTGTGGTGTTTAAATATTAAGTTCTACATCCATAGCCCCTCCCTTTCTATAGGATTTTCTCCCAGAAATCTCCCAGAAATCCACTCATAAGCAAAACATTGAACTTGAAGTAATGCACTAGATGTTAGTACTATAAAAATCTTTTATTGAGACATAGGTTTATCTCCTGATGAGTTGATTTAGTTTTATTGTTCACATATATGACATTCACCAGATAAACTTGTGGCTTTGTTTTGGCTCATCATATTTATCCAAATATTTAACAGGACAAGAAGATGTTCTGTAGTGTCATGGACCTAAAGACCATGAGCTATGCTTTGAGTTTGCTTTTCACAGTAGTCCCATCTTCTCACTAGCAGTTGAACTAATCTATTCCTAAAGGAAGATTTAAAGCCCCTAATTTAACCCTCTAATTTAAACCATCAAATCCTAATTTTCTCCAAAGATTATATATACAAACAATAAAATGCTATAAGAGGTGGAATACTTTGGAAAAATTGAACATAAAAGAAGTTCAAGAAAGAGAAGAAAAAATAATCAATAGAAGTGTATTGAGTTGGAGAGTGTCCCCTCTGAATTATGTCCACTCAAAAATCTATGAATATGGCATTATTTGGAAATGGAATCTTTGCTAACATAGTCAAGTTAAAATGAGGTCATACTGGATTTAAGTGGTCCTGGATTGAATGTCTGTATGAGAGGAAGGACATTTGGACACAGATGCACACAGAGGAAGGGTGGTCATGAGAGGACAAAGGCAGAGATTAGGGTTGGGCTTCTATAAACCATGGAACACAAGGATTGCTGGTGACCACAAGCTAGAGGAAGAAAGGAAAGGATTCTACCCTAGAGACTCAGAGGGGAGCCTGCCCCAGCCAGCTCCTGGATTTTGGACTTCTGGTTTCCAAAAATGCAAAAAGATAAATTTCTGTTGTTTAAAGACACCTTGTTTGCGTAAATTGTCCAAGTTGTTCAACAAATCAATATAAACACCTGAACTTGAATCTAGATCTTCTCTCCTAGTGCATTATTTTTATGATTCTGCCATGAGTCTCACAAATGGGTATGACTAGCTTATGATTTTCTAATATATATTTGACCTTCTCTTTAAAACTTGGTACCAGCAAACTTGTGGGCTGAGTTGCTTAATCAGGGAGGCCCTTATGGGGTTACGGAGGGAGGGGGAGATTCTCCTTCCATCAACACACACACTGAGGATCTGTTGTAAAATATACTTGAAAGCCTTGGAAAATGTATGTAGGTTGGGAATTAGATCCCTACGGCAGGCAAAGGGCATTGAGGAAACGCGAGTTTAAAAGAAATAGAAGAATAGAATTTAAAAGTTGTTGAAAGTGCTCTTGGGAATATGATTTATGGCATGAAACATAAAAGGCCTATAACAAACAACAGAATAAAGAGCAGTGGCTCCCAAGTGTCAGGTCACAGAAAAGTGCCGGGCTAAGAACAGGAGAATTCTCTGAGGAATTTTTTAAAAATAGCAAGACCAGAAATCCTGTCGAGGAAATTCTGATTCAATGGATCTAGAGTCAAGTCCCTTGGGGGATTCTGATGCCTAGGTGAGTTTTGGCATTATTGGTTCATATAAGGTTGTATCTGTAGCTTACCAGGATTGTTCTAGTCAAATTCTTGTTGCCCTGATCTGTATTTTTCAATGATTGCCTAATATCCCTCCCCTTGAGCTAGGGCCCAAGAAATGTCAGATACATAATTCATAATGATAAGGAAACTGAGGCTGGGGATTTAGTTTGATGTCCCTCACATCAAGTACAGAGGTAAAAATGCCCGTGTTTTCCTGCGCAATGTCTCTATAAGCCTTGATTTTCCTTTCAAGTAGGAGATAGAGGTTATAGGAGGGCATTCTTTATCTAAAATCAGTCAGTCAGTTGGTGAAATTGTAAAGCAGGAAACATATAGGATTTGTCTATGACCACTTCAGCACAATTCTATCAAAGTTTTCTTTAGCCTACCTTTCAGAATACTGGATAGGCAAGCAGAGCAAATGCAGAGGACACAGTATAGTAGGATCAATGAATTAGCTCAAAATAGGGAACAGTATTATTGACCCTTGGAATTTACCAGATCTATGTAATCATTTTATTCTGCATAATATATCACAGGTGGCATAATATTTTCAGTTTTTCTGGCTTCTAAATTCATAATAAAGCCTATTCTTTTCATTCATTCATTCATTTAATTCTTTACTTTATATTAGCTGCTAGTCTCCAGATCTTCTGGATCAATCTCTCTGTTTTCAACTGTTGCTTAGGTTTTCAAAGTATCTCCACTCATTCTGAGATGAAATTTGCCTTGAATATTACTTAATAAGTTAAGTCATTTGGAATAAATGTCACAGACTACTTCTTCCAAAGGTATTTGTTTATGGTACTTTTTTGCTTCCACCATATTTTTAGGCATAAGTGGCAAATCCAGGGAAGAGCTATCTTAAGGCCTTCTTGATTTCCACGGACACCTTAAATTATACTTGAAGACAGCTATCTACCTTAGCTATTTTTGAAGTCACTCCTGACTGTTACAGGAAAAAAAGGTGTTACCCTCATGTTTTTGTCCAGTTTTTAGGGTTTTTTTTTTTGCTTATTTTTTGCTTCAGTCATATGTTGATTTATTAAATGTTTAAATCAATCTAGTGAAGCTATTCATACTTCATTTTCTTTTCTTTGCTTTCAGAGATTTCCTTTCTTATTAATTAATTTATTTATTTATTTATTTATTTATTTATTATTATGGTGTGTTAGTCACCAACATACAGTACACCATTTGTTTTTCTTGTAGAGTTCCATGATTTATTGTTTGTGTATAACTTTCATCTTAATTATTACCCACCTTCAGTATTGACTTTCCAAGGATTTGAAATGATTTCATAAGAGTTAAAAATGATAATCTAGGGGCTTGAATATCATCTCCTGAGAAAGCCCTGGGACTTTGATATTCTTCAAAACTTGCTGTCTGCAGAGTCCCTTCCTCTTACAATTTTTGTGGCATCTACAACTTCATTGGAAAACAGAATAATTTGTCTTATAGATTTTCATCATCTTTGGCTGCTGGTCCCAGTCAGAACAAGAAAACAAAGAACAGATTTAATTTGGTGTTAAGAAGCACAGAAGGTGCTCGGTATGAAATTACAGAGAGAGTCAGGGTATTTTACTCTTTCTCTTTTCTTTTTTTCTTTTTTTCTTCTTATCTTCTTTGCCTTCATTCAATTATACACACATGCACATGCAGACTGATAGAGAGAGAGGGAAAAGGCAATGTGGCTTTATAATCAGGGAAGAAAGCAGTTAATTCCCAACTGTTGCATAGAATGAAAATCATTGTAAATACTAATAAGAATAAATTTGGATCCTGGATCTTCAGGTTTTGGAATCTGTCCAACATAGAGTTAGCAATAGAACAATAGGTAATACCCTAATGATGACTAATTAGCCCCTGCTTTGGAATTTCAGTTCCCATAGGATGTTTCTAATGATTATTTTCTACTACCATTACCTGCAGAGGCTTGTATAACTTGAAGGGCTGAATGTGATGAAACTAGCTCCTTCCAGATTCTCTGACTTTATTATTATCAATGGGTGTTTTATAAAAGCAATGAAGCAACTTTTCCTAGCATAGACCTGAGAGAATATAGCAAGGTGTTTTAAGTATACATACATAGGCTCCCACCAAGACACACATAATTAGAAACAGTTAACCAACTTGACTGAGAAACAGTCTTATATAAAGAAGATTGGATTGCCTAACATGTATAGAAGACAGGCATAAATTTTGTCTAGTATATGCAATGGAATTTGTATCTTTAGACTGGGATAGGGTGAGCTAGTCAACCAGAGACCCTATAATTTACAGTAGTTGTCTTTAATGAGGCCATTGAGAGATTTGGGAATGTATGCAGAAAGCAGGGGGAGTGAAAGTGGTTCTATAATAGAAAACAGAGGTTTCTGAATGTAGTTTGGAAAGACAGAGAAGGTTATAGTAAAAATTAGCATAACAGCCATGTCTACAGAAACATTCTTTACTTCTAAGCTTTCATTAAATCAAATACTAAGTGGCAATTACTAAAATACAATAGGCACATTCAGACTCTGACAACTCTTAACCTTTCTGGGCTTTATAAACCATTTGTCCTGAGTCATGTGATGTCCCCATCACATGAGGCAACTGTTAGACCATAGGCTTCAGTGCCCTGTGAAACAATCTAGAGTTCTCTGAATGGTGCAATTATTTGGGAGTAATTCAAGACATCTCTATTGAGGTGTCCAGGATTCAATGTGTACTTAAATAGACTCTTGGGCCCTGAGAGGTATAAGCTTAAGCAATGTACAGGTTGTCATCTGTTTCAGAGGGAATAGAGCTACTTCCTGAATCAGAATTGTTAAATTGGGGGCACACACATAGGAAAATGTGCACAATGAAACCCCAAGCTGTAAGTATTTATTACACAATGGGATTCAGAGAGGCCTGCACTAAGGAACTGAAAAGTAGGCAAGCAGAATTACCTGATGGCATTCATGTTTTTTTCTTTCCAATTAACTCTGCCATATTGCTTGACATACAGACATTTAAGCAATTCTTAAAATGTTTCACAATCATATGGGGTTCATCAATAATTACATTTGTATTTGACCAGTTTGAAAATGGAGGCTCAGACATGAAACTGACTTGTTGAGGAATTAATCCTAATTTAATGACATTTCTTGGAGGTTAAAAAAAAAAAAGTAAGCTGGAGTGGAAGAGTATTCTCACAAGATAGTCACAAATCACCATGACATTTCTGTCCTTAGAAACTGGAGGTGTCAGACACACTGAACAGTAAGTCATAGAGACATTAGAGGGTACCCAGCTTACAAAAGGGTCTTGCCATAGACTGTTCATCTTAAATGTCCAGACATAGTCTTGGTCATGGTCAGGAGTGAGTTGAGGTGAGTTTCAGGAATAGGAAACAGAGGTTTATCACTGGCTGGTCCTAAGTAGTGAGGGAAGCTTATGTCGGAGACTTTGGGGCTGAAAGCCCCAGCAGCATATTCTATCTACTTTCCTTCTCTTCCATACATACCTGGCACATTTGTTCTGTTGTGAATTCTTTTCTCATTAAGGCTACTCTCCCTGATAATGTTCAACTATGTTCAGCCTATGAAATTTCTTTTGCACCTTGAATAGTAGTATAAAAAAGAGGGCATAAAATCTAGACCAAGGCTCTACAAACTTCAAAAATTCCCCAGGCTCCAAATGAATCTTTCCACATTTCCTGTAATCTCAGATCTCAGGTCCACATTCTTTCCTTTCACATGTGTCCTCATTTATCTCCAATCCAATTCAATTTGACTAAGCCCATCATGTTTCTTTTGAGCAGTTGTTCAAGTATGTAAAAATGTATGCATGGGTGGGATTCAGGGAAGGCAGTGAGGAGAGGGTTAAAAAATATTACACACTTTTGGTAGATTTATAAGAAATATAAGAGAATCAAATAAAAAACATATAATTAATTACCAGTATGTTCATGTGTGTGTGTGTCTGTGTGTATACACACATAGTGTCTTTGATGGTGGGAGCAATATGTAACAAAAACCTCTGGATGAGTCCATTTTTTAATTTTATGAAACTAAAACTTTCTCTTCTCAGAGCTTTTACCAGTGCTCCCTGGATTTACAGCAGAGGTCATGCAGCCTTTTCTCTCTGAAAGTTCAACAACTGTTGAATGTTAATCCTCACTCAGCAAATTCTTCAAATCCATGTTCCTAGTCTTAGGACTCTTACCTTGTTTCTTTTCTTACTTTGCACCAGTAATCACCTGTCTTGAACATAATCACTTGAGAAGCTTTATAAAACTTTATTATTATAAAAAGTTTCAAACATATGCCAAATAGGGAGAATAGAAAAATCAGTATCCACACATGTCAGTTTCAATAATTTTCAGTTCATAGCTAACTTGTTTCTTCTAACCCCACTTTGACCCCCCAATCCCCCAAATTCATTTGTAGCAAATCTCAGATATTTCCTCCCATCCAAAAATATATCAATGAATATCTTAGAAAAGGAATATTTTGAAACATAATTACATATCACTATCAAACCTAAACTTAGCATTAACTCCTTGATAGCAATAGGCAGTTTTAAAATTAACCATATTGTTTTATAAATTGTTATTTTAGGAGCACCTGGGTGGCTCAGTTGGTTAAGCATCTGATGCTTGGTTTTGACTCAGGTCATGATCTCAGCATCAGGGAACCAAGTCCCATGTCAGGCTCCCCTCTCAGCAGGGAGTCTGCTTGGGATTTTCTCTCACTCTTTCTCAAATAAAGAAATAAATCTTTAAAAATAATAAAGTGTTAAAAAAAGTAAAAAATAATAAAAATAATAAATTGTTATTTTAAATCTTATTTGATTGTATCAGAATTAGAATAAGGATTACATATCCCCGTTGGTTGTTGATATATATCACTTCAATGTCTTAAAATATCTTTACCCACCCTTCTCCCATTCTCTCTTTTTATTTCTCTTTCTTCCCTACTCTTTATTTGTTGAAGAAACTGGGTTGTTTCTTTTGTTTCTCACCATCTGGAGTTTGCTGGGCTTCCTCAGGTATCATTTTTTACTTACTCTGTTTCCTGTGTATTCTGAAAATAAATCTGTAAGGACCTATTTAGAAGTCCAAGCCACCATCTTGTTTACTCAGAAAAACAGCTCCAGGTGTTATGGGCAAAATGGCCCCTGGAAAACAAAGGTTATGGGAGATGCCCAAACAGTTAACCTCCTTAACCTCCCATCCTGGGAGGTATGGAGAAGCAAATTAAGAATGGGCAGCCAGTTCCCAGTATTTAGGACCAGGTGGGAATGCCCAATCAGTTAATCCCCTTAACCTCCCAGACCCTGACCAATGGAGATCCCCTGTGGGGATTAAATGTATTCATCATCACAGCAGAGTGAAAGAATTAACTCAGGCAATCTATGTGAGTCAGGTCAGCTCAGGGTGTGGTTTTCCCCTATAAAAGCTGGCCTTTAAGAATAGGCAGGGCTGCTCTCTCTCTTGGGAAGCGACCCTGGCCCGGGCCAGTACCATTCTCGATGCTTGGTGCAAAATAAAGCTTTGCTTGACTTTCACTTTTGTATCAGCCTCGTTCCTTTGACCATGGACCCTACTAAATCTAAATGATCCATCAGTTTCAGTTTTGAGTATTTTGGAAGGTAGAAGTTATGTCATATTTGGTTGTCTTTCTTTTTATGATGTTAGAAGCAATTAGTGATTATTACCTAGATTCATTATGTTGGTTGGGGTGGTAAAATAATGGTATTATAATTTCAACATTCTTTTTTTCATTTATTAGCTAGATTACTTATCTTAAAAGAATCTTCTACATTCAACTAATCTTTTACTCTGGGTCACAACATATATGGAAAAGGTAAGGATAAATGCTAGAGTAGAAGTCTTTTTTCTTATTTTTACCAGTTTCCAAAATAATGAATCCATGTACCAGCATCCCTCTAGGATAACAACTGTGTAGTGTTTTGTTTTGTATTTAGCTTTTTAAAAAAGAAATCAAGAAATAGACTTGGCTTTAGCCATTTCTCCAAGGAACCTTTTCCAGAGTCCGGTGCTGGTAATGCTAATTGATGCTGGGATTTATGCATTTTCACTAGCTAGAGTTAGAAAGTATGTACTTGTTTTTTAAGATAAATATATTATGTCTAATACAGAAGTTTTACTGAACCACATGAATCATATATCTGAATCTCATTAATTTGTTTACATTCTCCAAATTTCTATTCTCAAATCTATAAGAATAATTATGCATTTATATTAGCTCAAAATGCACATACAACAGTCTCAGAATAGTACTCTCCCACAGCCACTACTGCTATGATTACTAAAAACAGGAACCTTATTTGGCACATATATGTCTTAATTCAGCTCAAGTTGCTATAAATAATACCAAAGACTGGGTGGCTTAAACGATAGAAATTTATTTTTTCTTAGCTTTGGAGACTGGGATGTCCAAGATCAAGGTGCAGACTAATTCAGTTCCTGGTGAGAACCCTCTTCCTGGCTAAAGACAGTCACCTTCTCACAGTTTCCCTCCATGACAGAGAGACAGACAGCTCTGTCATCCCTTCTTTTTCTTTTAAGGTATTAATCCTACCATGAGGACCCTGCCTTCCTGATCTCATCTAAATGTAATTATCTCCCAAAGGCATCATCTCCAAATGTCATTCATTATATTGGGAGTTAAAGATTCAGCAGATGATTTTTTTTTCATAGGGTCTGGGTGTCAATAGAGAAGCACAGTTCAGTCCACAGCATATGGTTACATGACATTACCAAATTTTTAAGGCCACTTGGAGTGGATTATTTGTTATGCCACCAGCTCAAAATATAAATAGCTGTATTATTTCATTTTTCTTTATATTTTTAGGAAATGTTATTTTATTTAATTCTGTTTTGCATTTATGTGAATGTTTCCATGAATCCAAACTGAATTCCACAAAACTAGATATCTTCACAGACTATTTTCTATTCTTGTTTTCCTTACAATATTTCTTCCATCCACATAGAAAGACATGAAAACATGTATTGCTTATCCTTTTAGAAAGCATATTTAAGAGACATATTCTTTGGACTTACTTTCAATCCCCCAAGTTGGAATAGTCCTCTGAGATCAGAGGATTCTGATGTACAACTCTGGTTATGACCTACATACTCTGCTCTAATGATTTCCCTTCTTCCGTGTTCTTCATTATAATTTAAAAGCCAGTGACTAAAAAATCTATTTCCAACCTTCAGTCTCGTCTGGATATCAGATTATCAGAAACTCTAACCAGAAAATATAATGCCATCCTCTTTTATACATTCAAAGTAATCTTATTTGTTAAGGCCATCTAACTTATTATATTGACAAATTCTTAGATGTCTTTGATTCTTTTTCCTTACATTCTTTCAGTCCTGAAATTTCTTCAAAATTATTCCTCAAAGTCAGGCTTCTCTCTGTCTTTACTGTCATAGTCTGTTTAGAGCAGTGTTTTTCCACCTCAGCACTTTTGTCATGAGGGGCTTTCCTGTGTGTTAGAAGCATCACTGGCCTCTAGTCTCCAGATGCTCCTGTCAATTACTTAGTGGTGACAAACAAAAATGTCTCCAGACATAGCCAGTTGTCCCTTGTGTATATGTGTGTAGACGGTAAGAGTTGGGGGGCAGGGCAGAAGGGGGAGAATCTGCCCCAGCTGAGAACCAGGGGTCTCTAGCTCATCATCTAGCTCTTTGACAACAGCAAACTGTGTCTAGTCTCCCTGCCTCTGATACCATCAATCTTCCCCATTGCTGTCCAAGTTATCTTTTATGTTATAAACTATGTTCCTGTGACACTTATACTTCAATTGCTTTTTTTCCTGCTGGATGTACAAAAATTTAAGGGGGGGGGTAAATAACCGTTCTTCATTAAGAACACTTTCCATCATCACATTCTGTCTCTCACCTCCCCACTCCATTCTACTTATTTTTATTCTCTATGTGGTGACAGCTGATTTATTCCACTTCTTCAAATCTTCCATTTATTTCTGTTTTGTTTCTCCATACACATACTTTTTCCTTAGCTGCATGCCCCTTGTTTTCTTAAGATGGAAAACTCTCATCACTCTTTAAGGTGGTTCTCAAAAGCTGTGTGGTGAGTGACCATTCTCCTGACACCCCACATCTTAAATGAAGCACCAAACACATTGGATTGTAATTCCTTGTTTATACTCCATCTCCTTCCTTTTTTCAGGTAGCCCTCTGAGGACAGCTGGGTTTATTCACAATGCTTAGCACTGTGAGCAAAAGCACCCAGTTGTATCTTCACCATACCCTCCATGTCAGTAGTAGTAGAAAAAGGATGTGAACAATGAAGTCTTTCCCTGGAGGTTTGCAGGCTGCTGCGTTTAAAGGGTGATTGATGGATGTGATCTAAAGTACAATGTAAGAAAAAAAAATACACTTCCTTCAGGGTTACTCTTAACTTCAAAATGCATTTTATGAACACTAGAATTTGAAATAAAAGTTAGTAGTCCTTAACATAAGAAAATGGCACCCATGGCATTTCTAAAACTGAGTGCAGAGTGCTCCTGTGGTACAAGCAAAGGTCTGTTCCTCCTGACAGCACAGCCTCTGATCTGTAACATTGAACCTCATTACTCACCTGTGCCTTTCAGGGGCGGCTGCTGTCTGTTGGCCCGTGCACACCCTTGCATAGATTCGGGAGATACAGCCGGCGTGGTACTGAGACATTGGCTCCATTAGCCTGTCTGAAGAGAAAGTTGTACTTGATGGGGTGGATGTGAAGGGGCTAGAAAAACAGAGAGAAGCAGGGAAAAATTAACTGTATTTGAGTCCCTTGTTAAGCCACATATGGAAAAAGAACATTTGCAAAATAGAGAAACAAAAGTAAAAGAAATAAGGATTGACCGTTTGTGAAGAGCAATCTTTCTTTATGAAAGTTTATTCTTAATTTTAGCATTTGCTATTCCTGGTATAAGTTATGCAAGCTCTCTATCTTCTAGATGAAGTAGGAAGAAAAGGAAAGGAAATGAAACATTAGCTGAATGTATTTGACATGTTAGTAATCATGCTGCAAAGTATATAACATCTCTGTGTTAACTTATTTAGAAACTGAGTTTTGTGGGGTGCCTGGGTGGCTCAGTTGGTAAAGCAACTGCCTTCAGCTCAGGTCATGATCCTGGAGACCCGCGATCGAGCCCCACATCGAGCCCCACATCAGGCTCCCTGCTCGGCGGGAGGCCTGCTTCTCCCTTTCTCACTCTCCCTGCTTGTGTTCCCTCTCTGGCTGTGTTTCTCACTGTCAAATAAATAAAATCTTTAAAAAAAAAGAGAAAAAAGAAACTGAGTTTTGGTCAGGTTAAGACGTTTTTATGGCCATAAAATTGGTAGGTCTTGATGTATGATTCAAACATGATTCTTCCTGACTCTAAAGTCTACATATATTTCAGTGACTTCATTCTTCCCCCTATATTTATTATTTGAGACTGAGTAGTCTTCATCCCTAGTTAGTTTTTACCAGCGCTAGTTAGTCTTTCCCACATACCAGAATTAACTCAAATGATTGTGAAAATTACGATTCTTAAACTACCTTCTGTTGAATCAGATTATCTGGTAACATGACTTAGGAATCTGTTTTCAGTAAGCTTGAGAGCCTCTAGCTCAATTGATATCTTCTCTGGGCTACTTCTAGCTCCATTATTTCCTTTTTGAGGTGCAATTCTCAGATATAGGTGCATGGCCCAAAATGAACTTCACCAACATATGCCTATTAGGAAATGTGAAAAGTTTGGGTAACTCTTTCAACTGTATTTACATGGAAGATCATTCCATAGTATTCCATCAAATACCTATGAAGGTATTTAGCAGACTTATGAATACTTGCCCTCATAAAGATCTAGGCATTAAGTAGACCAGTAATTGCCACATAGCCCCCAGTGAGGCAAATCCAGAAAACAGAATAATTTCATATAGCACCAGGTCAACTTTAAGAACCAGGGCAATAGAGTAGATTTGGAGAGAACTATGGAAATGGATCTTAAATCTATTCATGATACACACATGCACACACACACACACACACACACATAGATACACACACACACATAGATACACACACATATGTATGTTGATTCATAAAAACATCCCATGGAGTAACTAAAACTGATATAATTATCTCCTTTTTGTAAAAGCAGAATTAAAGGCTCAGAAATAAATCTACATTTCCAGAAATATGCAACTTGAAGAGTCCAAGCTCAATCCCCTTTCCATTTGAACACTATAATTTTACACAATTGAAAAAATACCATTTCTGTTTGACTTTGATACGGGGCTTCCTACAGATGTCTGTTGTATGACCTTTGGGACACATCAGTGTAGATGGGTACGTCTAAGAAACTCTGATTTATTTACCTAGAACATCAGTTCCTTGCTAAATTTCAGTTGAAAAAAAAAAGGATAATCTGTAAGAAATAATAACAATAATGCCACATCTTGTGATCTTGGTAGGCCTAACAGTAACATTCTGGGGAACAATTCTCCTTTGATTCATTCAGAATTTAATTTTGTTGAAAGTCCCACTGAATCATAATTAATGCTACAAAAGCAAAATTTAACAAGAGCTCTGGGGCAGCCTTTTAAATATACAGTAGCTAATTCACTATAAATATACAATTTACAAACACATCTATGGAGAACTTGAAAGTCTACTGGTAGAGCTATCCATTTATTGCATGTAGTAACTGTTACATCGTAAAATTATTTTCAGTCATTTACCAATATTTTAAACTTTCATTAACAGTTAAGTAATGTGCTTAAAACAAAATTTTTCTTCCTTTAAAATGACAAGAAAGGACATCTAAGGTTTGATAAATATTGCTTTATGACACTTGGAAATGAAAGTTGACTGGGGATATAGAATGCTTGGAAATTCAAACCCTTAAGAAAATTACCTCCAATTACTGACCCTTTTTCCCAGGGTGAAAAGGCTCTAAGTTCTAATGATACCAACAGAGATGCATGCACACACAAATATATATTTTCTAAAAAAGAACTATTCAAATAATGACCACCTTTTACATGCCCAAAGCCATCATATTGAAAGATGCTTATCCTATGTGTGTCTATGCGCGCGCGCGTGTGTGTGTGTTTCACTTGCTGTTGTCATTGCACTTTTAGCACTTGAGAGCAAGAATTTCGCCTGGTTTGTCTTTGTGGGAACAGTTCCTAACTTGTGCCAATTTACAGTTCATATTCAATAAGTATATGATATTTGATTGACCCTGGAGTCCCAGGATCAAGCTCCATGTCTGGCTCCCTGCTTCTCACTCTCTGACTCCTCCTGCTTGTGTTCCCTCTCTAGCTGTGTTTCTCTATGTCAAATAAATAATAAAATCTTAAAAATAAATAAATAAACAAATATTGATTTATTGAGCTTATAGCATATTTAAGGTCCTGGGTGAAAAATGCTACATTGGTCATTTCATTTAAATCTGAAAAAAAAAAGTCTTGTATGGAAAATACAATATCCCCATTTTATGAGCAAAGACACTTCTGTTCAGAGGGGCTAAGTAATTTGTCCAAGGTCAAAATCACTTAATTTAGGATAAAAATGACAGCAAGAGAAAATTATGGTTGCATGGCCAGCCCCCAGTTCTCTTTACAGTCCATCAATTCTACTTCTTTATGTTGGCATAACATTTTTAGTTTGCAGTTCTGGAAGGAGAGGTCAAAGGAAGAGTCGATAATAAAGTAACCTGAGGATTTTAAATTCACTCTGACTTCTACTGATTGCTCTTTCTGATCCTAAGCTCTTCTACCAATGAGCTTAACTTCTTGCGTTCCCTGATGCTCCGTCCTCTTTGAGTCCTGAGCTCATTTTCCTGTTCATTGTATGATTCCCTTCAAACTGGAATCTCTATGCCCATGACTTCTACTTGTTACCCTGACTCTTGTCTAATTTTGCAACTTTGATTTATTTGTGTTGTTACCATCAATCAATACACCAACTACCATGAATTCATTCTTTGCAACTCAAGAGAAAGTCTGAGTCTTTTCCCTAAAATCAAAACAGACCAAAATTACTTAATTAACACTTGAATTTAATTTCCATTTAATACTCAAGGAATTCGGATCCCTGTTCTTGACTTTGTGCTCACTTGAGTACCTTTAAGCTTTCCTCTTGGATTTTCTGCTCTCCCTGGTATTTCACATGTAAACTTCATGCTCCTGTCCCACTTTTCTCTTTTTCTTTGTCCCATGACTTATCCTTCCTTTTTCTGTACCATTCATAACAGTTTAAGTTATTCAATTTTGATAGCAAAGCCCATATCCCAGGGGGAACTCCTTAAAACCATGCCTAGAAAAGATTTTTCTGAGCAAAATCATAGTGTTAGTGGTAAAACTAGTAGGTAGTGATGATTGTGATCTAATAAACAACAAACATTTATTTTATGATTTACTGTATGCTTGGAAATTTGCTAAGTACTTTGCATGTATTATCTCTTTTAAGTTTTATAATAACCTCCACATAGTACTTCTGTTTTAAAAATGGGAAAAATCGGGACGCCTGGGTGGCTCAGTTGGTTAAGCGACTGCCTTCGGCTCAGGTCATGATCCCGGAGACCTGGGATCGAGTCCCACATCGGGCTCCCTGATCGGCGGGAAGCCTGCTTCTCCCTCTCTCACTCCCTCTGCTTGTGTTCCCTCTCTAGCTGTGTTTCTCTCTGTCAAATAAATAAAAAATCTTAAAAAAAAATAAATAAATAAGAATAAAAATGGGAAAAATGAAGCTGAAACATGTTAATTGCCTAAGATCACACAGCAGAGTCAAGATCCAAACCTATGTCTATCTAAATCTAAACACACAGCTATTAGCTACTGGAAACTACCTCCTTCTTAATAGAGTTTCTCTCTACATCAGGCTTTTCCTCATTTTATGGGGGAAAAAAAGTAATACTTGTGTACTGGAAACTACCTCCTTCTTAATAGAGTTTCTCTCTACATCAGGCTTTTCCTCATTTTATGGGGGAAAAAAAGTAATACTTGTGAACTTCTAATAATATGCTCAAAACCACACAGCTAATATGTAAAAGGGCCAAGATTATCACTTTGCCTTCCTTAATCTTTTTATGACACAAGGTGAAAACTTTCTGGAAGGGATCATACTTAAAAGTATAATTGTTTTTGTAAATTGAGGTATGCTGCAATTAAAAAAAAAAGTTAATTCCCAAGAAAATCTCCTGTCAGTTTAAAGAAACAACTCTTACCACTGCTCAGAGCTGTTTGACTCCATAGGCAACCTGAGCCATCCCACCAAGCCAACGCACTGCCATTCCAGTGCTTGTCTCTCTATGTGAGTGTCCTTTACAGTCTAGCTGAGGACATCAATCAGAACCGTGCCACACGTGTAATAGGCAAAGCTTCTTTAAGGAAACCAATAGGTGATGTGTGAAAGATTTTGGAGCCTCAGATGGCTCTAAATTGTCTTGTATGTCACTGCAAGTGGGTGCCATTTCCCAGGGACAGAAGATATAAGACCAAAGGATGAGATCCTGGAGTCTCAAACTGTAAGTATTATATGCAGACATAAAGGTGAGCGATCTATACTGTTCACTGTATTTCTACTTGGTCTTTTGTCTTTAGGACCTCCAGAAAGCATTTTGCCCTGGGATATAACATATCTGGAAAAATAAATAATTGCCTCCAAAGAGATCCCTCACTAGCAAGTGGTCACTGAGTAAGAGCCTGGGGAATATGTAAGGGAATTGACCACTTTCAGAGAATAATGGAAGCATTAAACAGTTCCATGCCAGAACTGATAGGCAGTTGGTCGTGGTATTGGATTTTTTTTTTCAGACAAAAACAAAGACTTCACTCATTTCCTTACTGTGAACTTTCATCTTTTCTCATGAGGCTAAAGGAAGGCATAATAAAGCAAACGAGGATCTTAAATTCAGTGAAGGGCTGGTGAGATTCCTAAATATTAGATGTTTTAAGATCTTGGGCAGGATACTCATTCTCTCTGAATTTCAGTTTTCCTATCTGTTAAAATGGGGACCAAAAAAAAGTGTTTTCTTTTGTGTTTAATGAATGGTCCGCTAAGACAAGTTGTGTTTTTTGGTGTTTAAAATGCTCAGCTCTGGGATGCTTCTGTGGCTCAGTCAGTTAAACATCTGCCTTCAGCTCAGGTCATGATCCCAGGGTCTGGGATAGAGTCCTCATCAGGCTCCTTGCTCACGGGGAGCCTGCTTCTCCTTCTGCCTGCCTCTCCCCCTGCCTGTGCTCTCTCTCTCTTTCTGACAAATAAGTAAATAAAATCTTAATAATAAAATGCTCAGCTCAGGCCTGGGTATATCCGTACTACTCAAGTCACTATAGGCATGTTCTAGGTGGTAGTGACACATGCATAGCTCGTTATAGAATACTGAGTTCATTACTCAGGTGAATGACCTTGGACTGGAAACTGAATCTCACCCTGTCTCCATTTCCTCATTTGTAATAATAGGAATAACTATCACATGGGGTTGTCTTAAAGATTAAGCAAATTAATATGCATAAAGTGCTCAGAATAGTTCCTGGGAAAACAAGTGGATATTTGCCCAGTTTCTGGAAAAGAACCTAGACTCTATACTCCACCAAACTGGGCAGAATGGCTCTGAAGCTTTTATGGAACATGGACTCTACAGTGTTCTATTCACTTGACTCATTCTTGTTACTGCCAGATGCTGGATATCTTCAGGTGTTTGTGTTTGTGGCTCTTGCCAGAATGGTTGTAACCCCAAAGATAGTGCATTTTCACTAAAGGGGGTGTATCAGTTTGGCTCACAGGAGAAAAATGAGGCTCTTGTTTTATATTCATAGGCTCTTTCTCGGGGTGGTGGGATTCCCCATCTCTAGCTTTGCAGCTCATTAAGGTTAAGTAGGCCTGCTCCTATCTATCTTGGCTTCTATAGGGTGCTGGATGTGGAGAGCATTGCTTCCACCCAAGTGCCCATGTAGATGATAGGGAGGATGCAGGAGAGCAGGGGGAGGTAAAGACGAATATAAGAGAGAATCTCTGTTTGGTAGTCTGATCTTACAACACCCTAGTTGAAAAATCATAACATTTTATATGTAACATGTTTTATATATATCATAACATTCTTATAACACTAACCAGGTGCCGGACTCAGTTCTAAGTATTTTTCATATGTGGATCTTCACAATAAGTCCATGAAATAAGTATTATCTCTCTTTGACAGGTGAAGAAACTGAATTGGAAATCTTAGAGCAATAGGCCAAATGATAAAGCAGGGATTAGAACTCAGAAATTCCGGCTTTGCACACACATGTACACCAACATAGAAACTCACATTCACACACTAAGACAGAAATTAAGAGATAAAAACAGATATTTGGTAAAAGGTCTGTGGTCTTAAGTCACCAATTTGTCTAGAACCCAGATACTTTTCCTCTTGGCTGTGTGCCTCATGCAGGATACTTAATCTCTCTGAGTTTCCCCATCAGTAGAAATGAAAACATTCTGCTTGACTTTTATGATTATGAGAATTGAGACAATGTTTAGGAAACAGAGTAAATGCTCAAATAACTTTTTGCTATGACAAAATAACAATAAGCATAATAAGTAAATATTGTGACTATGGTGAAGTGTCTAAAGCAATGCTTATCTCTTAGTTATGAATATACATTCATTTCATAACCCTTCCAAATGATATACTGACTATCCTCATGACAGAAATATTTCTAACCAAGATTATGGAATAACTTGAGGAAAAATAAGACTCTCAAGGGAGAAAAACACAGGTGGGAAGGCAAGGAAAGATCGCTTCTCCGCAAAGAACTTTTCCACAGTGGTGATATTGAAGAAAAGAGCTACTTATTCACATTTAATGGATGAGAACAAATCTTTCAGGAGGATGCAATATTGGAGTCAATACATCTGGTCTCTCAAGGGGTTTGTATTCTTTTCAAACTGTTAAGTTCTGTACAATTACTGTCTTTTCAGGGTTGAGAAAATTTAATAAGATTTTACAGGGTTCGGAATGCCAGTGCTCGATACAGAAACCAAGCCTAGGTAACTGCCATACCATGAGGTAAGGCTTGCAGGCTCAATTAATAGAGGAGCTGTTCCTGAATTCTCTTGTAATCAGTGCACAGGTAACTTCATTACATTCTGAAGTCCTTTAGGAAATGCCCTTCTCTGCCTAAATGCATTTTGGGGCTCATTGCCCAACCCCACTTCTGGGTGCCTAGCTAACTCCTTGTCCACAGTCAGTGCCAATGAATCATACTTATAGTCATCATGTTGAAAAGAGAGCCAAATACTTTCTTTCCTGATATAGTGAAAATCAGTTAATCAGAGCTTTACCAAGATTCTGTATTTTAAAAATATATATTTCAATCCATTTTCTACATAAAATTAATATTTAGGAATTAGAGCAGGGTTCTCTGCTTAGGGTCTCATGATGCTGAAATCCATATGTCAGTCAGGCAGTGGTTCCCTTCTAGTGCTTGACATCTCCTTCCAAACTCACATGGTTTTTGCCAGAATTTGTTTCTTTGTGGCTGTAGAAATGAGGTTCCTGGCTGCAAGATGGAAGGTGCTGTCAGTTTCTAGAAGTTTCTTAGTTTCTTACCTAGGTATCTATAGAAACTTCCCCAGGCACTCTCGCAGCATGGCAGCTTACTTCTTCATGGATCATCACTCTCTATTTCTCATATTTCTTGAATGAACGCCTACACTCTGTTTTAAGGATTACCTTGACTAGGTTAACTTCGTGTAAAATAATCTCCCTTTTGACTAACTCGAAATCAACTGGAAAAACAAAAACAAAAACAAAAAACTTTAATTGTATCTGCCAGACCAATTCACCTTTACTAAAGAACATTAAAAAATATATATAAAAAGGTTATTCTGTCTTCAACACTGTTCTGTCCTGTATTGTATGTAGACCAAGGAGAGTGAGGTCTGGAAAGCCATTCTAGAATCAGCTAATCACAGGTGCCAATCAGTCTTTCCTAGAGTCAAATTTAAAAGCCAATTGGTAAATATGTCTGAAAGATCCTTTAGCAATACAGTTGAATAAGGACACTCAGTAATTGGTTATGTCATATGGGCTTAATTTGGTTCTTTATATACTTTCACGGGATGGGTAACTTGTTCACTGGTCTTTTTCTATTTCTTCCTTTAATTCTTATTATTTCTTATTTGTATTATTTATATCTTATTTCTGTTACTTCTCATTGATTTTCTTTTCTGTTATGATGCCTTTCTTGTATTTTTCTTATTTTATGCAATTAAGTTTATAAATTTTACTGTAAGCACATGGCTGGCTGTTTTACATATTTTGATATTTCATTATCATTTAGTTTCATATAATTTCTAATTCCCATTGTGATTTCTTATTGATCCATGTATAAGTTAGAAGTGCATCTTTTGGGGCACCTGAGTGGCTCAGTAGTTAAGCAGCTGTCTTTGGCTCAGGTCATGCACTTTGAGTCCCAATTTTGAGCCCCATGTCAGACTCCCTGCTCAGCAGGGGGCTTGCTTCTCTCTCTCTTACTATTACTGCTTGTGTTCCTTCTCTGGCTGTGTTTTTCTCTGTCAAATAAATATGTTGAAGAGTATATCTTGGACACCTGGGTGGCTCAGTGGGTTAAAGCCTCTGTCTTTGGCTCAGGTCATGATCTCAGGGTCCTGAGCTCACGTCCAGCTCTCTGCTCGGCAGGGAGCCTGCTTCCTCCTCTCTCTCTGCCTGCCTCTCCATCTGCCTAATTGTAATCTGTCAAATAAATAAATTAAAAAATCTTGAAAAATAAAGAAGTATATCTTTTCACTTCCAAACATAAGGGGGATTTTACATTCCTCTTTTTTTTTTAATTTTAACTGAACACTGGGGTTAGTAACAGTCTGTAAGATTCCAACCAGGTAAAATGTATTAAAACACACCTCAGATACCAATATGTAATAAGCTTTTGTAAACATTGTATTCGTATTTGAAAAGAATATATATTCTGCTGAAGTTTGATCTCTATGTGGCAATCATATATATGACAATCAAGTCAAATTTGTTAACTATTCTACTGAGCTACTTCTTATTCTTAGTGACTTTTTTTTTTTCTATTCAAACTGAAACATGTTCTACAATGGATGCGGATTTGCCTTTTTTCTGTTTTTAAAATCTTTTTTCTGCTTTTTTGTTTGTTTTAGTCTTGTCAATTTTTGTTTTAATTGTTTTTACACTCTTATTACGCCCATATTAAGTCATCTACAACCCAAGGAGAGAGGACTCAGAAAAAAAAAAACTTTACCACTACCTTGATCTCCAACTTCTACCCTCCAGGACCATGAGAAAGTAAGTTTCTGTTGTTTAAGCCACCCAGTTTGTGTTGTTTTCTTTGGCAGCCCTAGGAAACTAAAACAACACCAATTTTAATATTTTGTTTATACTGCCTATGTATTTATACTGTTTGTTCTTTCTCTTGGTTTTCATTCAAATGATTCTTCTTGAATGCCTTTTTTTTTCCTTGTCACTTCAAACAATTTTTTTTTTTAAAGATTTTATTTATTTGACAGATAGAAACACAGCCAGAGAGGGAACACAAGCACGGGAGTGAGAGAGAGAGAAGCAGGCTTCCCGCCGAGCAGGGAGCCAGATGTGGGATTTGATCCCAGGTCTCCGGGATCATGACCTGAGCTGAAGGCAGTCACTTAACCAACTGAGCCACCCAGCTGCCCCACTTCAAACAATTTTTATGTATTTAATGAAAGCAGATCCTTCACACTTTGGTTTTTGACCTATTAATCTTGTGAATCTATCAAATGTAAAATGATTATTTTTTCTATAAAAACACTGACAATGATAACTATATCACTTAAGAGCACATTGATTTCAGAAATAGCATGTGAAAGTATCTAAAAATTAATACCTGTGTACCAATCATCTTATTTATGATATAAAATAATTCCCCAAATTATTGAAACTCTTGTATGTTTTTTCTGATGATATATTTCTACTTTATGCCACAGACTTCTTGTTTATCTGTAATCTTGCCAAATTTATACCCTAAATAACTTGTTTGGTGTTACTGTAGAACTGTTCTGTAAATTAAGTTATACCACATGTTTTTCTGCAACTTGATTTTTTTAACTCAGTGAGACTGATCCACATCAATGTTCATAGGTATAACTGTTGCATAGTATCCCACTGTGTGTGTGTGTTTGTGTGTGTGTGTGTGTGTGTTGTATGCTATAATTTATCAGTCCTCTCACTGATGGACATTTGAGGCTTATTTCCAATGTTTTTCTCTTATAAATTATTTTACTACAGATATTCTCAGAGTTGTTTCTCTGGGACATTGTATGTGTGAAAGCTTCACCAGGGTACATAAGTACAAGTAAAATTATCAAGCATAGATGAAAACTTTTCTTATTCTGATTATTAGCAAATGCTCTGTATCTCCTCCTGTCCTTGACCATCCTGAGGGAACATGAATTCTGGTTCCTGTTTAATCTATGGAATGGACTTAACATCTACATTCAAGGACTTTAAGGGGAAAATAGAGGAAGAGTAGAGAAAAAAAATAGGATTTTTAGGCCATGGATTGTGACTTTTAGCCAGAGTCTTGGGAAAGCCAAGGGGGACAGGCCAAGGCAAGGTGAAGCCCCCCACTGGTTTTGTTAAACATAGGTGTGAGGTTAGGCTGTGCTGACTGGAGACCAGAGTCTTAGGCTGCAGTATTGTTCATGTCATAGATTCCACTAGGAAGTCATTATTGTCCTGTGAAACACATAAATTCAAAAAGATTAAGTTTCATTCTGAGAAAATGTAATTTTATTAATTTTTTCAAAAGCTATTAAACTGGATACAACTTGGTCCCCATCCTCTGTTTTATTATTATGTTTTTTTATGTGTGTGTGTGAGGGGTGTTTGTTTGTTTGATAGATGTCAAAACATACTGTCTTCTTGGTCTCTGATATCATGGTACCAGTGATCTCAAGCCCCCATCATGTTCTGCTGACTGCATCATGACCTCCATGTTGCTCTCCTCCAATTTTAAACATGATGCCCACCTCTGTATCAGGTGCAAAACAGTGGGTTTGAGGTTCTTTAATAAGGAGCCATTTCTCCTGGATCCTATCTTGTGGGACCTGGGACTGGTATTTGGATAGAAGAACTGGCTTTGAAGTCCACTAAGAAAGAGTCAGTCCCTCTGAGTCTGTTACATTTAGGACCTGGGGCCATGTTTATGTAACAGGTCAGATTCTGATTTTCAACAATTAACCAAGTCAGTCAGATTTCTTAAATTTAAAAACTTATGACTATTTTTTTATTCAATAAGATGGATTTTGAAGTTTATAAGGAAAGAGCTAGTGACTTTGGAATTCTTAACTAGTTGTCGGTTGGTTCCTCGTCAAAGTTTGAAATCTTCTATGCTTTGCAGTGGTTATTGTTAGTGTTTTGGGGGGAGAAAGAGTTGAATCCTTTGGCCACTGGGCTTCTTTGGCCTTTCCTTTTGTTCACCCTTAATAGTAACAGTTATATGGTAGACTAAGAACCAGCAAAAGTTAATATCAGAGTAGACTTGTCCTCCCATCCTATAGTGATGAACATGTCTTCTAGTGAGAGTTCTTCCCTTTTCCTTCTTCACCTCTATGCTCCAGCAGAAGGTTGGGAGATTCTGAATTCCATCTTCTTC
The DNA here is from genome assembly GCA_004023965.1 of Spilogale gracilis. NCBI lineage: Eukaryota > Metazoa > Chordata > Mammalia > Carnivora > Mephitidae > Spilogale > Spilogale gracilis. The sequence continues at coordinate 31,239 of PITA01000634.1, forward strand.
ATTTCTGTAGCTTTTATCCTGTAAGGTTGAGACAAAGGGTCTCACTGCTGGACCATTAGGCTGTCTCTGCAACAGGCTTGCTGTTAGTCTCTGCTCCTGCAATCACCACAGGCATGCATTCTCTGTGGAGAGAATGGAGCTTCTGCTGGTATTTTGGAACTACCCTGTGTCCTACCAATGCTGTGCTTATCTGTCTTGAGTCTATAGACTTAGTTGCTGCAGACTCATTGCCTACTAGGGTGCTACCCTTGATGCCCTCTCATCAAGTACTGTAGGAGTCATGGTTAGGAAAGAGTGCACTTTCATGAACACTGGATGTGTAGCAGGTGTATTATGCTTGTATTATGTATTATGTTATGCTTGACCACCAGCATAACCAGAAGAGGAGGCCCCAAAAAGGAACTGTGCTAAGACTACTGATGCTTATCTGATCTTGATGGCTTTCTCCATAGGGCTTCATGGTGCCTTCTTGCCTTCTGCCTCAAACACAGGTATATCCATTATGACCCCAGCTGGAATGGTCCACAGGGATGTAACCCTCCACTGGTGGACTCAGGAAGTAGACAATTTAGCCTCAATAAATAAAAGAATCTTCCATTTCTTTGGAAAGGGTATAAAACTGAAAATAAAAAGAGCTGCTGGTGGCAAGCATTAGAGCTGTTTTTATGATCATGCATGAATGCAGAAATCTACAGACTTGAAGGAAAGCATCCCAGTTAGTTCTAAGGCCATTGTAGGCTTTGGTCTCTTCTGAGTGGCTGGACCACAGTGGATGTACTCTTCACAACTTCTAGCTGATCATACCAGCAGCATGGCATCAGATAGTGTGAGGCTGGGGCTAGTGGATGTTCACACTCACTACTTGAACTTAGGCAAGTTGAAGGTTGGGCACATTGATTACTTCCTTTCTTTGCTAATCTGCATGAAGTTGCCCCAAGCATTAGTGGGTAATTAAATATAGTACAATCTCCATTGCACAAGTGCAGTAATTTCCCAATGGAGATGTTGAATATGCCCATTGCAAACTTCACATCCTATAACATGGGAGCAAGGATTGGCTGTCTGTGCCCCCCTTCATAGCAGCACATCTCACAGGTCATTCCATGTTCCTCTTACTTTGCTGGCAGGTGGGAAAGCAGCTAGCATCTGCAGATTCCCTTTCTGCCTTTAGGTCCCTCAGAGGGAAGTTCTGAACTATCAAACACTAGTGTGTACACTGGTTACCAACCACTCAGTTCTGTGTCCCATCTGGGATCCAGGATCCAAACCATGCCCACCTGGTGTGTGAAGATGTGAAGGTGTGAGAGCATGTTCTAGAAGGTTTCCCTCACGAATTCTGACACCTTGGTTCATCAGCCTTCTCTTTTGTGATCCAACAAGTCTACACTTTCACCTAAACCACTCCAGTGGAGCCCCTTTTAAACTCCTACTGCTGGGGCGCCTGGGTGGCTCAGTTGTTAAGCGACTGCCTCTAGCTCAGGTCATGATCGCGGAGTCCCAGGTTCAAGCCCCACATTGGGCTCCCTGCTCGGCGGGAAACCTGCTTCTCCCTCTCTCACTCCCCCTGCTTGTGTTCCCTCTCTAGCTCTGTTTCGCTCTGTCAAATAAATAAATAAAATCTTTAAAAAAATAAAAAATAAATAAATAAACTTCCACTGCCCGTGGGGATTGGTCACCACCACACATCACTTTTTCTTCCTCCTTGCAGTGAAATACTCAGGGCAGGGACAGCACCCTCTCCATTAAAGGTGGCACTAGCATATAGCAGAGATGTGGACGAGGAATAACTCGGGTTGTTTTTGGTTTTTGCTTTTCTTCTTTTATATTTTTTTCATTATTATTGTTAAATGTTGGACACTAGTTGAAAGGTTGTAGAGATAGTTCAAGGCTCCGGATAATGTTATAATCCCTAGATAATTCAACTTTACTTCTGACAGGTGGTCAGGCTATGACGCTAGCATTCTAGGATCACCTTAATTCTCTTAACCTCAGTCCTTGCAAGTGGTAGTCTATGGATACTTCCATTGACCCCTACTTCATTATCCTAAACCAAAGTGTATCAGACTCTTTCAAGTCTTGGTGGCCCTGAGCATCTGTTTTTGTCTGCCTGTTCTTGTGAGACTTCCAATAGAACTCTCAGTTTTTCTACCTTTTAGGCAACTTTTCTGGGTTCAGAGACTGTCACAATGTGCTCCCAGTTCTGAGCTTATCTCACTGCACACAGCCTCTTCATCCAGGATTTGGCCTCCTGAGTCACCACTACCAGGATTTTCTTTGATATCTTCAAACACTTGCTTTACTTTTAATTATCTTAATGGTTGTCATTAGAACTAATTCAGAAGTTTTGTTTGAATTAATCTAGTCCAGAATTGCTAAAAATAGAAGTATCTACACTGTCTTCTCCATCTTAGAAAAGTTAGTTAATTAAATAATCCAGAAAATAAGTGGCCGAGCAAATATTAGAACAAGATCTTTCTGAGCCCAAAGCCTGTGTTCTGGACCATGCTACTAAAGGAGAAAGTTGAAGGATCTAGGAGCATGTGAATGGATATAATCAAGTGCTGAACAAAGTTGCGGTCCCATAGATTTCCTTAAAATGTCACGTCAGAAAACAACTTGACCGCAAAGCAAGCTATAACCTCACTGTGGCATGAAGGCTGATTAGCTTTGTAGAAGTTAGCATTCCATAGCTGTGGTGTATCTACGGATGATAAGGAGTAAATTGCTATTGTTCAGAGTTCCATGGAGATTGTGAGATTCCCCACAAATCCAATTTAACCAACATCCATCCAGTTGGGCATTAAAACAGAAAGATGTTGAGGATAACACAGAAAAAAAAAAAATGAGATTGGTCTAAAGCTAATGTTCACCATGACAAAATAATCAAACTCAAATCCTTGTCATCTTCAAAATATTGGTAGAATTGGTGTGGAAAAAGTACCTAATAAACTATTTTTAAAAAGTGGACTGGCTAATAACTTAAAGTGAATCAAATGAGCAGTCAATTAATGAAAGTCTTCGATAATGCTAAGGATCCTGTTGGCTTTATATAAACGAAAGAGGAATTTCATGATGAAAAATAGGGATTGAATTAATGCCAACTAAGATATTAAAGGGGAGAACTTGATAAATGAATATTTGCCAGGAAGAAAAGCACTGTAACCAAGGAGAAAAGTGATATATTTAGCTTTCCAAAATTATTCTAAACATGGAAAACTGAAAAAGGAATAGTTCAAAGTATAGGGAAGAAAGGACTTGGCATCCATTAAGGCTCTCTCAAAGCCATGCTTCTTGGAAAATCAATCTAACAACCCACAATGTTTTTAAATACTATTTAAAAAAATTATAGAGCATACAATCTAACATTTCTGGTTAAATATAAATTGAATGGATGTAAAATTGTACTCAGACAAGATTCTTCTATGGAGAGAGCCCTTGCTTTATGTGATCCAGAAGAATGGAAAAAAAAAAAAAAAGACAAAACCCTTCAAAAGAATTTGTTAAAATGAAACCATCAGTAAAACATTTTTCATACATTTGTTGTGGTATTTACTTGGCATTTTAAACATTTTCTCTTGGTGTGACACATCCATTTTGCACATACAGGTTATTTTATTATTAACACATAATGGAATAGTTAGACAGGCAATAACATTTCATGCAGAAGAATGTGAAAATTAATCTAGCCTTTCAAATAAATCTATACTTGTTCCATAAATTCTTCTTCTGCTTTCTAATTCCCAGACCTGTACTTTATGTTGAGTTCAAATTCCTTTTCCATCTATTTTTACACACTGCAAATAAAAGTAACAATTACTCTATTTCTTCCAAGAGAGAAAAATCTATTTTGTCTTTTGGGCTATTCTTAGGCAAAAGCATATTCATTTATTTAAATTATTTTTTTTAAAAAATCAATGGTCTTAAAAAAAAAAATAAATAAAAATAAAAAATCAATGGTCTTGAAAATAACATAAAGAGACACAATTGTTCTCTAAGTACCCCAAATGGTCTTATCAATTTTTATTCACTTAGCCAACAATGTCTGCCTCATTAGGATTTGAATGAAACCAAAAGTTAGCATTTGTCAAAAAGAAAATGTCTTTCACATTTTTGCCATTATTACTAGAAAGTTCTGCTGTTGTTTCTCCTTTTCACTAACATTGTGTCTTTAGAAGACTGCCATTTGAAAACATTAAGACACAGAGAACAAAGTTAATTGAATCAGCAATTAAGCCATTAGTACATTAGCAGAGCAAAGTTTCTCAAATCAGCTACTATGTTTAAAAGGAAGATTCAGGGAATGAGGTTAGGGGCATGCAAGTTGTAATTGTCATGCAGTGAAATCACTGGTTCTACATTTGGAAAGGTAAACTTGGAACTGTTACTTTTTTGCTTAAATTATTAAGCATCTGGAAACTTACCAAGTTCAAGTTCTTTAACGTGGCAAAGAGACCCTCCAACATATGGTTCACCCCTACTGCTTCCCCCATCAGTCTATATATCATTGCTCAGTGACTTGGATTTGACACTTCAATACTATTTTCTTTGTTGTCTCTTTCATGGCCATACTGCTCCATGCCTCCACCTTTGCTCCAGTCTCTGCTTGAAGCATTCTTCATGAAAATGTGATTGTTTTCCATACAAGATTGGATGTCCCTTTTTATAGTTCCATAGTTTTTAATGAATATTTATGTCATAACAATTACTATTTTATTATCACTTATGTACATGGTTTCCTTCTCACAAACTATGAGAAAAGGGACTTTCTTTTTCTACTTTGTGACCTCTTGAGGGATATTTTATGACTGGAAAAAGATGGCATGCAAGGCTTGTGTAGCAAATAGGCAAAAATCAAAGACAGGGAGGAAGGAGAAGATTTCTTCAGTGGAAAACAATGGTGTATAAAATCTTATTTTTTTTTTTCAAAATATATTTTGAATCCTATACCTTGCTTGGTAAGAGACCATACTACTCATTAGAAAGAGAAACAAAGCCCTGCCCTTATAAAGCTCCAATTGTAAAAGGAAACACTAGTAAATGAGATCTAACTAGTAGTCAGCCTGAGGGGTTAGGTATTAAGCTGAGTAATGGGGAATCATTTTGTTTCAAAGGAGAAGATGTTTCAAAGTAAAACTGATATTTGAGCTAAGGTAGTAGATTATGAAGAAGAGAAAGTTCAGGTGAACAAGTATGAGCTCATTTAATGTGCTAAGAACTTAGGGAAAGAGACAAATCTAAAATCCTATTTTTGAAAAGAAGGTTTATTGTATCCAAAAACAACTTTGAGGAGAATTGAAAGAGGGCTCTGGGGGAGGGGACACTTATATAAGAGAAGTAAAAACTGAGAAAGGAATTTTCAAAATGGAAAAGAAGAATAGTCAGAGGAGAAGGAAAGTAAGTTTATGGCAAATTAGTTGTATTAATGGTGCCAGTATTTTTCTGTCTTTCTATGTGTTTTGTTGATGTTCTCCCACTCTGACTATGGGGTTGGCCATAGGACTTATTTTGGTGAGTGAGACTACCGAATTTGACACAAACAGAAACCTGAATAGTGCTGTACGTTTCCATATCCTCTTTCCCTCCACAGCCAAACCTGCTTGAAGATGAGACGTGTGCAGTGGAATCAAACCAGCCCAGATGTCCCTGTCCTGATCCAACATGTGGGAAGACCAAACCAACATCAGCAAGGACTTCTAGTCTACCTGCAGCCAACTGCCAGAGCATGAGAGACCCCAGAGCCCGGCTCAGATCAACAGAAACAGACAGCCAACCTCTACGTTTGTAAATGAAAAGAATGATTTTTACTGTATGTTAATGAGATTTTGTAGCCGTTTGATATTTTATTTTGGCTATCAATTCTTTCTGTGAGCATCGGAATGCCAAAGAAGAAACTTTCAGTAAAGGCACATATTATGGGTTGAGTTGTGTTCACCAAAAAAGATATATCTAATTTCTAATCCTATTAACTGTGACTGTGACTTTTTTGGAAATAGAGTCTTTGCAGGTATAATGAAGGTAAAATGAGATCCTTAGGTTGAGCCTTATTCCAAAATGACTGATGTCTTTGTAGGAAGCATAGAGGAAGCTAAAGGGAGCACACTGTATGAACACTGAGGCAGAGGTTGAGTGATGCATCTATAAATCCAGGGATAGGAAGGATTGCTGACAACCACTATAAACTAGGAGACAAGAGTGGGAAAGAGCCTCCCTCAATCTCCAGTTAGGGACCAATATTACCAATACCTTGATTTCAGACTTCTGGCCCCTGGAACGATAGGGAGAGGATAGGTTTCTGTTGCTTTGTTTTAAGCTACCCAATTTGTGGTAACTTTTTCAGCTGCTCCAGAAAACTAATAGAACATATGAGCAAGGATCAATAGCTCCAGAAAACTAAGGCTTTATGGAGAGAAGCCTAAAACATAAGCAAAATACTTAGCTAGGATAAATATGTGTGCATTATACCTGACATTAGTAAGAAAGACTGTGATCCTTATAACTGAGAACATGCAGGTGTTACTTCTTCTGTGAAATTCAAACTTGTTGAGAAATGGGATACAACCAGAAATTTCCACTCATAGTGTCCCCTTATTTATCTCTACAAAATCCATCTTTCTTATCTTACTTTTCTCCATTTTATGAGATTTTTTTCCCTCCTAGACAGAAATCATTTTGCAAAGTCTGAGCTAGAAACTGTATTTATGTTCCCATATCATTCTGTGCACTCACAGCATTGGTAATTTTGTAACTGGTATTTTTTTCCCCTATTTTCCACCATTGAGCTCTAAATTATGTGAAGTTCATACTATGTGTATTTAGCTCTTAGTTCAGAGCCTTAGACAGATGCTCAATAAAAATTTGTTAAGTGAGTTATATTATTCTTTTAATAGCAGAACTTTCCTTAAGAAGCTGCTAGTCCTGAACCCGTGTTCTTTCCTAGTTAGATTCTGAGTATGAGAGGAGGCAACCCTTGAATATTTTAATCACTGAGGTAATCTTACCTTGTTTTTACCTTTGACAGTTATTTTACCATTTGAGCAGCTCACAGGCAGTATTTTCTCAAAAATAGGCACACATGAATACATAGTATAGTGAAAAAAAGAAATGTTTCAGAATGAGAAATATCTAATTTCAATCTTTGGCTGGGTAACATATAACCTGAGTGAACATGGCCAATTACATAAATTCTTAAACTTACTTTCCTCATACATTTGAATTAATAATGCGTCAAGCATAAACGTGTTCTAAGAATCAAATAAGAACATATGCAGAGTTATTAAAACATAAGGTCTTGAATGCAAAACTAAAGGTTTTGGAAAAAAAAAATATGTGTGAATTCTAGTGCATTAGTTTGCTAAGGCTTCCATAACAAAGTATCGAGTCTGAGATTGAGGTGTGGGCTATTTGACTTCGTCTGAGACCACTGTCCTTTTTTTTGTAGTTGGTTGTCTTCCAGTGTCCTAATCTTGTCTTCTTATAATGATACCCGTCATGTTGGAGCACGGCCCACCCTCCTGACATCATTTTACCTTAATTAACTCTTTAAGGGTCTTGCCTACAGATATAGTTGCATTCTAAGGGTTAAGACTTCAACATATGAATGGGGCGGGGACATAATTTAGTCCATAACACCTTTCCAGTTTCATGTTGTCAGATCAAAACAGTGGGGTTTTTTTGTTGCTGTTTTTTGTTTGTTTGTTTGTTTTATGGTCCATATCATGCTTAGTTCATTATCCTAAATTCTGGTTTCACATGTAAAATTAGAGGTGTTTAACTTTTACTATTAAGTAATTAATTAATTAATTAATGGTGCTTGCCTTTTAATATATCACTGTCAGAAAATGACTGATAGGGAGCATGACTTTTATTTTTTAAAACAAAATTCTACTCTAATCTTCCACCTTAAAGTGGATTTTGACAAGTTTTATAACAGTTGTTAGAATATTATCACAATGCTTTATATATGTCCCTATGGATATGGAGACTTTCTCTTTCTTTTCTATTTCTATTTTCACATTTTATTTATGCTCTTCAATACTGTGCACTGGCACAGTACCCATTAAGGCAATTTGTGTCCCTAAGGGCCACCTGCCTACTCAGTTCTGTAGAATTTTCCTCCATGCTTCCCCTAGGACATTGCAAAGAATATGTTTCTTTTTGGCAGTTTGCACTAGGTGCATGTATGAATTGTGAATGTCACTAAATCTGCTCCATTTCAACATTTTTAAACCTAAATATACTAATATCTACTCCTACTCGAACAACGTTCATAGTGGTCTGCTGTTAGCAAAGTATTGTTAATTAAAGTATAGCTGTAATAAAATCAGGACCTGGTGCTTCATCCCAGGATATTGGATGACATCATAATGAGGAGTTTTTAGCAGTTTCTTTCTTATAGTGAGGGATTGAACTGCCAAATCCAGCCATGTCAATTCAATAAATTAAGATGTTTTGAACACGTACTGTGTTCTGGTTTTCAGCTGCAAGGTATGGGTCACAGTGACTTTGAGAGTGACTCAAAAAAAATTCTGCTCCATCACATAGGAAAGCCTATGCCCAGCACGTGATGGGTCAATAGGATATTGCAATACTTGCAGGACAACTATTATTGTCACGCCAATGGTTGTCACATGGAAAATTATCTTCGTTTAGACAATAGTAAAAAATTATGTATAGTTTTTTTTGTTTTATGTAAAAGTATAGCTTTTAGTAAAATAAATCTTCCACATTTGAAATTTAATTTGTCCACATAAAAGTCTACACAAGTTGAAAAAATGGATTCAGATTTCAACAAAGCTTAAAATTTGTTTCATGGTTATTAGTTGTTTTCATATTGACTATTTTCTTGGGTACTTAGTGTCACCCAGTAAAGAGGCATCATAATTATTTTATTGATAAGATTATTAAATCTCAGTTTACCTAACATTCTTCTTTCAAGACCTCTATTCTCTAAAGAATAAAATAAATGGTGTCGGGGAAACAGGCAATCTATTGGGGCAGTGAGGAAATTAAAACCAACTTCCTATTCTGCCTTTCTTATTCCATAGTCAAATTCCTTTTTTTTTTTTTTTAAGATTTTATTTATTTATTTGAGAGAGAGAGAGCATGAAAGGGGAGAGAGTCAGAGGGAGAAGTAGAATCCCGATGGAGCTGAGAGCCAGGAATTAAATCTGGGAATTCAAGGATCATGACCTGAATGGAAGGTGGTTGCTTAACCAAGTGAGCCACCCAGGTGTCCAGTCAATTTTCTATAACCAGAAACTTGCCTGTAAAAATGAAGCTATAAATAGAAAAGAATAGATCATTTTATCTTTAATAATAATTAAGATAAGACTTTCTAAGCAGGAACAAATGCCTAAATGCTCTCAAAGAATGTAGCTAACTGAATTACGTAAATGTTTATAGTTTTTGTGTGCTTCTAAAAAAGTTTCCTTCACAAACCAAAAGGCAATTAACAAAGTCTTTTAATTAACTAATTGTTCTAAAATTCAAGTTGCATTTGAGACATAAAAATCAATTTTCTTAATATAAAAATAGTTTTTTAAAAATACAAGGAATATATGTAAGAAAACATAGTTAAAAAAAAAAAAGGAAAGAGAGAGAGAACAGGGGCACCTCAGTTAAGTGTCTGCCTCAGGCTCAGGTCCTGGGATCCAGCCCCACACATAGCTGAGTGGGGAGCCACTTCTCTCTCTCTTATTCTGCCCTTTGCCCTGCTCTCTCTCAAATAAATAAATAAATAAATCTTCAAAGAAGAAAAAAGGACAAAGAAAAGTCAAAGAAACAAATTTTTCAAAGCAAATGAAAAGATGCTCAACTCCTTCTCACAGTAAAAACCCAAAATAAAAACATTTAAATTTTTTTAGACTTTTGACAGTCAAGTGTTTGAAAGTATGCAGGTAAACATATAAATTGATATAACTTTTCAAGAGTTACTTCAAGATCAGTATGTAAAAAAATCTATGCATGAAAATACATGCTCCCTTTGGCTCAACATTCCCACTGTTAAGTATTTACTATAAACACATACATAGAATGTTTGCTGAAGGACTGCTTTTAGTAGGAAAATCTGAGAAAATTTTATCAAATCAAATACAGGATGAAAAAATCCCAAATAACTCAAAAGAACAAAATTTAAATAAAATTCTGTCTGACATGACTGACAAATATCAACTTTTGTTTGTTTTCCAAAATTTGGCATTGGTAAAAAACAGAAAGGAAAGGAATTTTCTGATTTTTGTAACCCTTTAACATTAAGTGAAAAACTCAGTATTGTAATATTGAGAAAAAGACATATCTTCTCTTATAGAAGAAAAGAGACCTTAACTTTAGAAAATACTTTTTCCTTCCTTTCTAGGCATGTATGAAACTGGAGCTGCTATAGGAGTGGGACATCTTTTTACATTACATAAGATGAAAAAATGCATTCGTAGCTGAGTGAAATATATTTGTTTTGATCTTGTTACAGTGAGAAAGGGCTAGAATGGGCATAAAGTTCCATTCATCTCTATTTACGATGAAGGCATTCATCAAGATAACACCATGTCTTGTTTAGTGAAAGCTGTAGATCAGGAAACATACGGAAACAGTTTCCGAGGAAGGCATATTTTCTGGAAATACTATGCATTCAAAATCAAAACACCCCATGTCCAATGCACCTCGTATATTTCCAACCCAACATCTCCATTTGTGTTTCCCAGAACCACAGTTAAAATGAAATATTGGCTCATGTTGGGTGATGTTTAAGAGCACCCATGAAATAGTTTGGCAGCCATGGGTTTTCTAGAATAGTGTAGGGAATCATTACATCTCCCAATGGGGATAAAGTCACCTTCAGCCCCGCAGATTTGGCAACCTAAAAAATGATGCTTGTACTTACCAAATGGCATCCACCTGAGGTTCTTGGAGGGTGGTTAAGATCAAGATCCACTGTATGTGTGAGCTACTAGACTTGGTAATATAAATAACACTCAAAGCCAAGATATCAGGAAAAAGTCTACACATATATGTCCACATTCATAGCTTATTATCAGTTCTAAACTAGAAGAGATGTTCTTCATAAAATGAAACTTTCATCAGTTCGTCACCACCATTAGTGTTCTGTTTTGAGAGCTGTTGGTACATTGTTGTCAATGGCTCAGAGAGAAACTGGGGTGCCTCGGTGGCTCAGTTGGTTAAGCGACTGCCTTCGGCTTAGGTCATGATCCTGGAGAACCAGGATCGAGTCCCACATCGGGCTTCCTGCTTGGCAGGAACCCTGCTTCTCCCTCTCCCCCTACAGTTTGAATCACTGTATATTTTTAAAAATGCCATTAGTGTACCAAAAAGAAATTTAACATTTTAATATGAAATATGAAACAGAGAGGATGCATTTTTAATGAAGACAGAAAACATCAAATTGACAAATCATAGAAAGAGACATTAATAATGATTTGCATATTATTAATGAATCTGCTTCCCCCTGCTTGTGTTCCCTCTCTAGCTCTATTTCTCTCTGTCAAATAAATAAATAAAATATTAAAAAAAAAGTTTCAGAAACCAATTTTAGCTTAAAAGGAAAAAAATATTGGTGATATAATGAGAACACAAAAGGGCATCAATGAAGCTAAATGGAGGGATGATTAGATTTACAGCATCACACTGTCCATATCTCTCTTTCCTTTCTTTGTCTCAGACTCTTCTTCAGTACAGATAGGCCTTTTCTATGCAGAAAAAAAATATGCCATGAATCATGTCTAATGTGTAAACATAGAATTTTAAATTAGAAATGTAGAGAAAAAAATTATTCTTGACCAACATAAGCCAGAGAAATTCACGAGGATGGCTCAGGTCCAGCTCGAGAAAATGCCTATCCATGAAAAAACTGCATGATGATGGGAATACTATAACTAAATCCCCAAATGCTCCTTTGGTTAGTGATGCATCTTCTTTCACTAGAAGAAAGGTACAAAAAGAAATGCTGGATTGAGGCAATTTCCACTTTTATTTGCCCTCAGCTTCCTCATCTGTAGGTTGGGGATAATTGTACTTTAGAGTTTCTGTCAGACGTCAATGACATAATGTGTGTGATCCTTAGCATGGAATAGAATCAATAAACAGTAACTATTATTATGATATTCATGTTAAAGGAGGCATATGAAATAATTTTCAGTGGCATGATCGGTCCTTTTATTATGTAGGATAAGATATACTTACATCATTTGAATCTCATCATAAAACAGACACCTTTCTTAGGCTTAACTTTTTTGATTTGCTAAGCATCTTATGTGCTTTTATGGTGTTGTTGAAGTGTATCCATTTTCAATAATTGTGAAATATTTACTTGTGTTCCTGGTGACATGTCATTTTTCATATCAATGGTTTATTTAATAATATTTATTGACTCCTCAAAATGTTTGAATCACTGTATATTTTATTTTATTTTATTTTATTTTTAAAGATTTTATTTATTTGACAGAGAGAAACACAGCCAAAGAGGGAACACAAGCAGGGGGAGTGAGAGAGGGAGAAGCAGGCTTTCCGCCCAGCAGGGAGCCCAATGTGGGACTCGATCCCGGGTCTCTGGGATCATGACCTGAGCCGAAGGCAGTCACTTAACCAACTGAGCCACTCAGGCGCCCTGCATCACTGTATATTTTAAAAAATGCCATTAGTGCACCAAAAAGAAATTTAACATTTTAATATGAAATATGAAACAGAGAGGATGCATTTTTAATGAAGACAGAAAACATCAAATTGACAAATCATAGAAAGAGACAGTAATAATGATTTGCATATTATTAATGAATCCTGTCTATTATATATACTCCTATAATTTTGGCAACAAATACTTAGACACTTGTTACTGTATATAAGGAAATAATAATAGTCATAATAATAATGGTATAAAACTCACTCTTCAGTGAGCATGTCTTGTATTTCAGAGGTTATGTTAAGTTCTTTACACATAGTCCTCTGTTTTCTCTTCTCTTAAATTCTATGGATTTAGGTATTATTATTTCTTCATTTTACTATTGAGCAAACTGAGGCCCAGAAAGATCCAGTAATGTATCAAAGTTACATAAACCAGTTAATATATTTGAACACAGCTCTGAGTCTAAAGCTGTCCTGCTACCATAAAGCATTGAGAAAGGGCTTATAAAGTTGAAAACACCAGGTTAGTGCATCTGTGCGTTGTTTCTAAGATCCTCCCTATAACCCATTCTGACTACCTCTCAATTCAAACCACTAGGCTCCAGGGAAGGTAATTAAGAGTTATGACTTCAAGGGACTTCCTGCTAGGTCACCAGCTGGATTTCCACGTGCTAACAAAGATAATGTGAAATGTAAATACACAATATAATTAGGCAAAAACGGGTGTTTAAGTTCAGAGCAAAGGACCCAATTTGCTGGGAAATATGCACAATGACAACCAATTACCCATGTGGAATGTGCTGACACAATTATTTCCCACCATATCAGACACATGCCATTGCTTATAAAATCTTCTGTTCTTTATTTTTACATTTTTTTAAAAGCTGCCATTGCTGTCCAAATCAAAAAGAATTTAACACTGAGGTAAAGCATGCATGCCGTGGTCCTTCTGCTTATATAATTTGTCTATTCTATTTGCAATCTTGGCTTTCTTGTCCTACTACCAGCACCTCACCCCACTAAAGTGATATTAAGTATGGGACCATGTTCTGCAACATGTTTTACAGAGCAAAAATTCTGCAGGACATGATTGGCAGTGTAGCAAAGCCATACTGAGCAAGTTTTAGAAAGACTAGGAGATGTTTAGAAAGATTTTGCAAAGCTTCTCAAGGATATTGATATACAAATAAGTATATCCAGAAAGATAATACAAACTTCAGTGTTTCCTAGAGGTAGCTGACTCTGAAATGGTATTTCTTGGAGCATCTCTCTAAGCCAGTGGGTCCATTACACTCTGGAGGAAACACTGATCAGAAACATTTCATTGTGCTTGACTTGCCTCTGTGCCTGACTCTTATCCACCCTCCATTTTCTCACTCTGTCGACAGATTTAGCTATCTGTAACTAATATGCATTGCAACCTGTACAGCTAACCTGTATTACATACTTAACTATGTGAGCGATTCTCAGCTAAGAGCTTTTACTTGTTTGAACTCAGAACAATCTTTTCATGTATTGTTGTTAAACCAAGTTTGCAGATATGACAATTGACAATTTGAGAGGTCATAGAAAGTGTCCAAGACTATTTGGTTAATTAATGGTAAAGCAGACATGGGCCCTTGGGTCAGCTGATTCTCTTGTCAGAGTTGAAACTCCTTATCAAAGTATGTAAAGGCTTCATGTCCTGAACCCAACTTGCTTTTGACTCTGATACTGGAGCACCCACCTTTCTTATCTTATTCCTTCCATCAGTCATTCAGTAATAGAATAATTTACAGGCATCTTTTACTATGTTACTCATGTATGATTCTACTATAATGTAAGTGAACATATGTATGCTTTAATTTTTAGTTAGTGAAGAATTTTTTAATTATCTGGATCATTAACCTCCTTAAAATATTTTAAATTCTATCTTATAATAAACTCAATACAAAACCCTATAAACTATAAATATATGCAAGGGTGCACACATTTGTTGATCTATGTGTGAAGATAAGGGTCACAAAAATGAATGAACAAAATTATTAAGATATTTTTTTTTATCTCACCAGTTTAACCAATTTTGGAAACAAAATGCAATGATTACTGCTTAATCCAAACTTTCCATGAGGTGGATTGTGGATATTCTAGCCACATTTTTCATGTTGATTACTATAGGTCCTTTCCTAGTATGATTAATATCACATACTAGAAGAAGCTTGAGAAATTTCAGTCTTCGGCAGTTATTTTTCATAAGATACAAAGAAACTTCAAGCATTGTCTCTGACATTGCTGAATATCCACAGAAAAATGAACAAACAAGGTATTTGAATACAATTCAAAGAAATAACAACAACAACAACAAACACATTATGTGTCCTAGTACGTTAAGGGATTTTTTTTTTTTAGGACAGAAAATAGATTTATTAGTTGCAATGTATATGTCATTCTTTCTCTGAAAAGCTTAAGAGTTGACAATTAGGGAGGTGGATAGAATAAGACTGCCATTACAACAACAACAAATGCTCTCTGGAGAAAGTTTCTTCCCGCAAATGAAGCACAAAACATGGTTTTGGTATTTCCTACTATAGATAATAAATTCAAACTCCATGAGGGCAGGGAATTTTTTTGTTTGTTTGCTTGTTTCAGGAACTTACAATAGTGCTGCCCTATCATAGCCTCTCAAAAAATGTTTGCTGAAGTTGAATATTTAAGAACAATATAACAGATAAAGATAAAATATATAAATTGTGAGAAAAGAAAAACTATTAGTTGGGAAATGATTTGTTTAGAGTTATACTTAGGAGTTCTAACAAAGAGAGCTTTCTTAGTACAATTGTTTTCAGACTTGATCCCCAGACCAGCAGCACCAGCAACACCAGCAGCACCTGGAAATGCAAATTCCTGGGACACACCTCAGACCTACTGAGCTGGAAACTCCAGTTGGGGGCAAATAATTTTCATTTAACAAACAAGTAGGAGATTTCTAATGCACAATAGCTTGAGAACCATTGCCTGCCCAGGTAGGTCATAAACAACTGCATCCCCTGGGAACTCATGCTCTGGCAACAAGTGTAACTCTGAATCAGCCTTAGAGAATGTAACTTGTCATCAACAGATTCAGAGGTCTTGGATGGTCTTTGGACATGACAGTGAAAGCAATTATGTAATGCAGCATTGACCTAGAATTCTTATTATTTAAGACTATGCTGTGGATCGTTATCACTGAATTTGATGGATCTACTAAGTCACTGAATTTGATGGATCTACTAAGAAGAGCTTACTCAAAAAGATAGCTATCTCTGTATTTTGCAGAAAGATTCCAGAGATATTTAATGTTACTGCAATTCCCGAACTTTGTAAATAATCTCTAAATCTGGTTTGATGTTGCTAAAATTGTTCACCAAGCTCACTTTAATATCCTTATCCATTCACTCATCTAATAGTCAATCAACAAGTAAAATATTAAGGGATTACTATCTGCCATGCATAGTGTTAAGTGCTAGGATTACAACTGTAAGTCCAAAGATCAGACATGCTCTCTGCCTCCATAGAGCTTATTATCCTGTGGATGAAACTAATGCCAGTTAAATAATCAAATAAAAATGTGTAAGATCTCAACCACAGCTACAAATTACAAATGCTCTGTACCATAAGAATATGTAATGGTTGGGTCAAAAAAGATCAAGAAAGACTTTCCTGAGAAGAGAATATTATTCTGAGATCTGAAGGATGAAGTTTCTCTTGACTCTTGTATTCATTATTAATTTCGCCTTTCTCTGACTCCTAATAGTTAAATAATACAGCACTCTTCATTGACTTTCTATAGTTGGGGTTGCAAGTAACCTAAGGCAGTTTTTCCGATTTCATTCTTCTTGTCTATTCTTAATCTCCCATGATACCTCGCACTGATAGGTCAAAGTCCAAATGAGGGAATGAGATGCACTCATTTGGTATAATTAAGGAAAATACAATGAAAAGATCCATTACAAATGCTTCTGTAGCATTCCAGAGCTAACAAGAACTGGGAACTGTTACCACTCCTAGCTTTAAAGAGGAAAGGGAGAGTACATTGGAACCCAGACACAGAGGAATATAGCTCTAAGATGGATGCCTAACATGATCTGGGTAATGGGCAGAAACACAGCCAATGCTAACCTATGACCTAATAAATAGTGAGTTTGGGAAAATATCCTGAACTTCACCTCTTACTCCTTTCCTACTTTCTCATTTCCTCCCATTGTTTTCCATTGACCATCCCCCATGAAAGCTACAAGACAGGGAATCCAGTTGAGAAGGTAAAGTCAGTTTTCAGGAACACAGCATATGATGGAGAAGGGTGAAGAGTGAATCTGGAGGGACAAGTGGAGAATATCCATCATAATCAATAATAGATTGTTGGCTAAAAAAAGTTTAATGATGATCTTGTGACCTGGAAAGCTTTTAACTTAATCTAAAGTCAGGTTTCATTTAATTTCTCTAAACAAAACTCCCAGGTCCAGACTGATAAGTTTATGGGTCTGCAGAGTCTGGAAATTCTTACTTTTTAAATCTTTTCCAACTACATAGTACTTCACTGTCTTTGTGCTTCAGGTTTTTACCAAGTAGCTACCTAGCAAGCCTTTGTATTTCAGTGATAAGGGAGAGGTGAGAGGCTTTTCTCAATACTTCCTAGAGCAAAACGGGAAAGTAGTAATAGGAGAGATCCATTGCCACAAACATCTTAGTGCACAAAACAGAACTATTATAATTTTTAAATTTATCAAACTCTCCATAGTAGTTGAGTACAAGAATATTACTTATAATCATGCAATAACCTTCTTTGGAAAAGAAAATTTTGTTTCTATTTAGTGGAACACAGGAACTTCAAAAGAAGAATAATCTTCAGAACTCAACCAATGAATTAAAGGTTATGAAGAGGTAAAAATGTTTTTATGAGCTAATTTCTCATAACACTTTCTTGCAAAGTCGATATTTAATTTCATTTGCCTAACTTTCTGATATTACAATTCAACTAACTCTGTCTATTTTTTAAAAAGTATTTTAAAATTTGATTTAGATTTCCACTCAACAAATAGAGATACCTAATGTTTATTGAGCATCACTTATGTACTAGACACCATGTGAAGTATGGAAGAAATATGAGAAAAAGTGTCCTCAAGTAATACCAGATATTTATTGGATTTTTTTTTTCCTTTGAAGAATAGGATGGTTATCCAGATATCTAGGACACAGGTAATATGACCTAGGAGGCTTTAAAAAGATTAAAAACTAAGGAATCTTGTTTTGTATGTTCTTAATTAATAATGTTCAAACAGTTGTTTTTAGTCTAAAGATCTTTTCATGTATATTATCTCATTTGTGCTCATAAATGTAATGAATTCATTCTGATACAATTATAATTCTTGCTTATAGAAGAAGACACTAAGGCTCAGATCAGGGAAGTAATAAGAGGTTGAATCCAGTTTTTTTTTTTTTTTTTCTTTTTTTCTTTTTTAATCTACTTACCTACCTTAATTCATCATGCCTCTTCTCAAAGGGAAAAAAAAATGACTGGCTCCATGTGTGAGGATGAGAAAACAAGACAATGTAATAAACAGGATGAATTCATCCAAGTCTAAGCGTACCTACCTCAGAGCTAAAGGCTTATATGTTAGGTTTTCTAACAAATGGGCCAGTTTCTCTCTCCTGTCTGGAGCAAGAAACAGTCTCCTCCATCACCTTGCACAGAATGGGAACGTTAACCATGTGTTAGGACAAATTTCAACAGTGGCAATTACATTTTTGTTTCTGTGTATCCTTTAAATTGCTGCCATGTTCCCAACCAAGATAGCAGCTCATCTATGGCAAAAGAAGTGACCCCAGCTTTCTATCTGTCTGAGTCTGTTACTCATAAAAGTGCTTGGGGCGCCTTCCAGGTGGCAAAGCACGTTTGTAAGGACAAGCTCATTTACTGTCAGCAGTCAAGGGCATGAAAGGCCCTGTGCTGAGATTCCCACAGAGATATTCTCCTTGGCAAAGAAAATATGTCCCTTTCCCTCCCTCCTCTGCTTCCTGGAAATATTGAGGAAAACTGGCATCTGGAATAGAGTTTGAATGCTATCTCTGAGCTCTCTTGGCTGGTGTCTATGAATACCGCCAGTGGGACTCCTGCCACATTAATTAGAGCCTTTTCTATAGCCTTTACACTTTCCAAGGCTCTAAGGAGCAATTAGCACCGGCCACTACCTCAAATGGATTCACTCACAGAGACCTCACTCCTAAACTTGTTATTATTTGGTCTGCAAAAACACACTTTCTCCCCCTTGATTAAGTACTTGGCAGGAATATAAACTGTACTGCAGTGGATTAATGGCAGATATTAGCTACATTGTTACGATAAACTTTTGATTGAAATTTATCAAAATCCTCCTCTTACAATGTTGGTGGGAATGCAAGTTGGTGCAGCCAATTTGGAAAACAGTGTGGAGATTCCTTTAAAAATTAAAAATAGAGCTACCATATGACTCTGCAATTGCACTTTTCACTATAGATGTAGTGGAAGGAAGGGCCATATATATCTCAATATTCTTTGCAGCAATGGCCACCATTATCAAACAGTGGAAAGAGCCAAGGTGCCCTACAACAGATGAATGGATAAAGAAGATGAAGTCCATACATACAATGGAATATTACGCCTCCATCAGAAAGGATGAATACCCAACTTTTGTAGCAATATGGACAAGATTGGAGGAGATTATGCAGAGTGAAATAAGCCAAGCAGAGAAAGTCAAATATCATATGGTTTCACTTAACCTGTGGATCATAAGGAGTAATATGGAGGACGGTAGGATAAGGACAGGAAATGTGAACTGGGGTAAATCAGGGAGGGAGATGAAAGATGAGAGACTTTGGACTCACAAACAAACTGAGGGTTTTGGAAGGGAGAAGGGTGAGGGGATGGATATCGAGGGCTTGTATTTCATGGAGCACTGGGTGTGGACATAAACAATGAATGTTGGAACACTGAAAAATGAAACAACGTAATAAAAAAAAGAAATCTATCAAAATATATAAAGTTTCCAGATCATAATAACACCACATTAGCACACCATATACCCACCACCCACGTCAAAAACAGCATTCCAGGCATCACTTATTTATTTGTGCTTCACTTTATTGTGCTCTGCAGATATTGCTTTTTGTTAAAAATTGAAAGTTTGTGGCAACCATGCCTTGAGCATGTCTATCGATGCCATTTTGCTAGCAGTATTTGCTCATTTTGTGTCTCTGTGTTACATTTTGGTAATTCTCTCAATATACCAAAATCTTTAATTATAATTATACTAGAATCACCATAATCTCATGATAAAACTTTAACAGATGAGTTGCTTCTTATGAATGAGTAAAGAAAGTGGTGAAGATGTTGTGAAAACTATTGAAATGAAAAGAAAGGATCTAGGATAATCCATACATTTGGTTAATAAAGCAGCAGCAGGGTTTGAAAGGGTTGAACCCAATTTTGAAAGAAGTTATGCTGTGAGTAAACTTCTATCAAATGGCTTCGATGGGAGAAAGGAAGAGTTGATCAATGTGGAAAACTTCATTGACCTGTTATTTTAAGAAATTGCCACAGCCACCCCGAGCTTCAGCAGCCAACACCCTGATCAGTCAGCAGCCATCAACACGGAGGCAAGACCCTCCAACAACAAAAGAGATTGTAGTTCACTGAAAGTGCACATGATGGTTAGTGTTTTGGATAATAAACTATTTATAATTAAGGTATGCATATTTTAGACATATTATTTCACACTTAATAGACTACATATAATATAAACTTTTTAAAGATTGTATCTATTTTATTTTATTATTTTTAAATATTTTTACTTATTTATTTGTCCAAGAGAGAGAGGGTAAGAGCAAGAGAGCATAAGCAGAGGGAGTGGTAGACGGAAGGAGAAGCAGGCTCCCCACTGAGCCAGGAGCTTGACATGGGAATCAATCCCAGGGTCCTGGGGTCACAAACTGAGCATAATGCAGATGCTTAACTCACTAAGCCACCCAGGCATCCCTTTATTTATCTCTTTTGGAGGTGGGGGAGAGGCAGAAGGAGAGGAAGCAAGAGAATCTCAAGCAGACTCCATTGAACAGGGAACCCAATGCAGGGCTTGATATCACAAAGCCATGAGCTCATGACCTGACCTGAAATCATGAGTTGGACATCCAATTAACTGAGCCACCTAGGCACCCCATAAACATAACTTTTATATGCACTGGGAAAGTAAGAAACTCATTAAGAAACTCTCTTTATTATGGTATTTGCTTTATTGCAGTGGTGTAGGACCAATCCCATAATATCTCTGTGGTGTGCTAGAAGTACTCTTGGAGTCTCCTCCTTGTCACTATACTCCAGAGGTAATCACCATCTTCACTTCTAATTCCACAGATTAGTTTGGCCTATTTTGACTTTTATACAAGTAGAATAATACTGTATGTCATCTGTATCTTCCTTTGCACATTGTTGTGTTTATAGGATTCATGCATCTTCTTTTGTGTAGCAGTGATTTGTTTATTCATGCTCACTGTTGAGTAGCAACCCATCATAAACCTTCTTCTGAATGACTTCAGTTAATCATATGTGTGTAATTTTGTTGAGTACATAATTAAAAATAGAACTGCGAGGTGAGAGGATATTTTGTTTTTAGCTTTGGTAGATTTTGCCAAAAATTTCTCCAAAGTGATCTTACTAAATGACACTTCCACCATCAGAGTGTGAAAATTCCAGTAGTCCACATTCTGTGAGGACTGGGTTTGGTTAACCTTTTCTCATTTTAGCCATTTTATGAGTCGTGTAGTGATATTTCATTGTGCTTTTAGTTTGCGTCCCTTCAATCATGATAAGATTGAATTTTTTTTCCATACACGTATTGGCATTTATATATCCTACTTTGTAAATGTCTTTTCATGTCTTTTGCTCAATTGTTTTGTTTTTTTCCTTGGGTTGATTATTATTCTGTTATTATGATAGAAGTTCTTTAGATATTTTAGGTACAAGTTCTTGTAGAATATATGTACAAAATACACCTTCTCCCACTCTGAGAGCCCGATGTGGGATGTGGGCCTCGATTCCAGGATGCTGGGATCATGACCTGAGCTGAAGGCAGAGGCTTAACACTCTGAGCCACCCCGGCACCCTGGTTTGTGCTTTTTAATGTCCACTTGAAGAAATGCTTGTCTATCCAAAGCTATGAAGATGTTCTCTTACACTTTTTTTCTTAAAAAGTAGCAGATGAGTGCTTTCTTCTTTTAGGAAAATTTAGGGGACAAGCTGTGTATTTTTACCACATGGACCTCCAGTTCTCCAACTCATTTAGCTCTCTGTCTATGAAAAACAAAACAAAACAACTTTTAAAAACACCTTTCCCTGCAGCACCTCAGTGCAGCATTTGTTATAAATCAGGTGATTATATTCAGATAAATCTGTGTCTCAACTTCTTTTCCATTGATCTATGTAACCCTGCTTCAATACTACATATTTTTAATTTCTATGGCATTATATTAAGTATTAAGTCTTGATATCTGATATAAGTCTTCCAACTTTATTATTCTATAAGATTGTCTTGGTTAGTCTCGTCTTTTTCATTTTAATAAAGCTTTTATACCTGCTTGTCAATTTCTACAAACACACACAGATATACATATTCACAAATTCAAAACCTGCTGAAATATTTTATTATTATTACATTGAATCTATAGCTTAGTTGGTACAGAATTAGTATCTTTACAGTATGGAGTCTCTCAAACTTTGAAAATGGTAAATACTTTCTTTATTTAGTTTTTATATGTTTCTCTCAGTAAGTGTTTAAATTTCATGTGTAAAAATCTCATATATTTTCATTAGCTTTATGCCTATTTTATTCCTTCCTTTGCTCTATTTTAAGCTGTTCTAAATAGTATCTTTTAAGATATAATTTCCTAATTTTTAGTGCCTGGTTTAGGAAATAAAATTTATTTTTGTGTATTGGCACACTCAAAAAAAACATACTACATTGAATTAAGTCTAATATCAAATTTCTGAATTATTTTGGATTTTCCTTAAAAATAGTGATGTAGTTTATAAACAATGAAAGCTTGATTTCTGCCTTTCATTCCTCAAGCCTTTCATCAAATATTGTCTTTTTGTAACTATTATGGTTCATCAAACATCCTCCTTTATCACCTCATAATTATCATTATTATAATTATTACCAGTCCTATCATTGCTGTTATACTATTTACTCTTTTCATTGGTATCTGCCCCCACATTTATTTTTATCACTGCTTTGTATGCTTCCTACATCCCTTTTTTCCTATATGAGACAATTTTTCTTCTGCTTGAAAATAATTCCTTTTAGTATCTGCTCTAGTGTGGGTCTACTGGTGACAAATACATTCACATTTTCTATGCCTAAAAATGTCTTTATTTTGTCATGACTTTAAAGTTCCTTTATTGGGGGCGCCTGGGTGGCTCAGTCATTAAGCATCTGCCTTTGGCTCAGGTCATGGTCTCAGAGTCCCAGGACTGAACACTGCATCTGGCTCCCTGCTCTTCAGAAAACCTGCTTCTCCCTCACTCACTCCCCCTGCTTGTGTTCCCTCTCTAGCTGTGTTTCTCTCTGTCAAATAAGTAAATAAAATGTTTAAATAAATAAATAAAATCTTTAAAAAAAGGAAGTTGCTTTATTGTACCATCATGACGATGAAAAATAGTGGCAATAATAGTAATGATAATAATATTTCCATTGTAATTTCTGTTGAAATGTCGGATGTCAGATTGTTGTTGATGTGAAGCCATGTATTTCCCTCTACACCCATTCTCTGTAGTCTGTGATACTTTCTCTCCTGTGCTGGAAATCAGCAGTATTACTTCAATGAAGTGCTTTTGGGACTGATATTCTTCCTACCTTTCTTCAGTTTAGGGAAATTCTTGTCCACTTCTTTCCAAAAATTGCTTTTGCAAATATAAATATACTTCACTTTACATCAATCCTACTTATCTCTTATGTCCTTTTCCTTTTTTTTTTAATATTTTATTTATTTGACAGAGAGAAACACAGCCAGAGAGGGAACACGAGCAGGGGGAGTGAGAGAGGGAGAAGCAGGCTTCCCGCTGAGCAGGGAGCCCGATGTGGGACTCGATCCGGGGTCTCCAGGATCATGACCTGAGCCGGAGGCAGTCGCTTAACCAACTGAGCCACCCAGGTGTCCCATGTCCTTTTCTATACTACTCATTTTTTTTTTCATTCATTCATTTATAATTTCTATCTCTGACGTGGGGCTTGAACTCATTACCCAGAGTTTGAACGGCATGCTCTCTTGACTCCTATATTTTTCATGTTTTTGCTCACCCAGCCTCAGAATGTAAATTTTCAGGCAGCTCATCTTTCATTTGTCTAACATCCTCTGCAGATTCTGATTCATCTCTTCTATTGAATTTTGAATTTCAATTACTGTAGTTTTTTGGTTTAAAAATTTCATTAGACTATTTTTTCACTGATTTCAAAAAAATATTTTTTTATTTTTCTTCAAAACAAATATCCATCTTGTCACTTTTTCCTGAGCATATTAGTAACAATTATTATTTTTTTTTTTAAAGATTTTATTTATTTGACAGAGAGAAACACAGCGAGAGAGGGAACACAAGCAGGGGGAATGAGAGAGGGAGAAGCAGGCTTCCCGTCGAGCAGGGAGCCCGATGTGGGACTCGATCCAGGGTCTCCGGGATCATGACCTGAGCCGAAGGCAGTCGCTTAACCAACTGAGCCACCCAGGCGCCCCTAATAACAATTATTTTAAAGCCTGTGTCTAATAGCTCCAATAATGAATCATCTATCTCTTGTTTTGTTTTTCTTTCTCTGAATCTTATTTTTTGGAATGCCTAGTAACTTTCGATTGAATGCAGATAAAATGTGATGAATTGTAGAATTTTAGAAGAGTGTCTTCTTTCTACGGAAATAGTTCATGTTACTTCTTGCAGACCAGTTGGAAAGGACCAGATAACCTTACTCTAATCAAGGAAAGAACTGACTGGGGTATTTTGCACTGTTTTTAAGACTGCTTTGGTCTCTAGTGCTTTTAAGTTTCACACTTCCTGTGTTTCAGCTGAGAGCCTGGGATTTTAATGGGCTGGGTCCTGAGCTACTTCTCATGTGCTACTCGCAAGCATGCCTCCTTACTGCAGACACTTTGGATTTATTACAAACATTCCAGGCCTTTATATGTAGGTGATAACAGTAGTTTAAACACTTTGAAATAAGGAGTCAGTCACTAAGGTTAGTTCTGTATTCACTATCAAGGTATTGAGAGCAATACGAGCCATCCTATGAAATATATTAACCAAAAAACTACCTGATATATTGGTACTGATTTATTGGATTTAGTTATGTAAGAGGAAAATAATGGAAACTGACCAAATTTCCAGTGATTCTTACAGAAATATAACAACGCAAACTCACATGCTCAGGTAAATTTTCTATAAGTTGCAAATAAAAGATCTGAGTTTTTGGAAATTTAAAAATTGGCTTTAATCATGGATTTTGTGGTTTCAACTTCTATTCCCTCTCTGAAAGAAAGGTAGAGGAGTTTTTGGTCAAAACGCACAAGTGAACATGAAATCTGAATTTCAGCCTGCTTCTTAAAGTTTCAAATGTATTCTGGGACTAGAATGGAAAATGCAGGAAAAGACATACCATATTGTCAAAGCTAATTCACCCAAAGGTCAGACAGTATTTTGTAAGTAAGTAATTGATGAATTTTCAAGATTTGCCATTGTAAATATACTAAGGTTCCTAATTATTTCGAATAATTTTAAAATGAGATGCAGAGAAGTCAGAGATCATTTGTGGAGAATGATGCATGGCCCAAGGCCCCTCAATTAGCTCTTGAATATGTGAAATTTTAGACTTAGTTGTTATCTCCTGTAAGATTAATAATTGCTTTTCACATAACAAGAAGTCTGTTATACTTAGATAATGAACATTGGTTTTCATCAACACAAAGGCAAGAAGATGAAAAAAGTGGATTGAATTCACCTGAATAGAGCATTAGATGAGCTAACATGTAAAACTTTCCCAAAATAATAGGAAATATGTTATGAAAAGAGCATCCTAAGGGTGGTTACACAGATCACAGATCTCCAATGTACAATAGACTAAATTCTATCCCTAATGAAATTTTGGAGTTTAAACTTTTTTTTTTTTTTTTTTTTTTTTTTTTTTTAGGAGCTTGGGGAGGCAAGAAAGGGATTGGGGGAAGGAAGGGCCCATATCTGAAGCTGAAATTCTGTTCCACTATTTGCAAGCTGTATAACATTTGATGACACCCTAAGTCACAGTTTCTTTTGTTATAAGATGGGGGTAAAGAGTGAGTTTCTTGTATGTTTGTTCTATGATTTAATAAGTGAATTTGCAAGGCATGACATATAATCATAGTTTAATATGCAAGGAGAGCTTACATTTAATCTTCATAACTACAGTGTTATAAAGATGTTATTGGTAGTATTCCAGATTTTCAGGGGAAGAAATTAGGCACAGGGATGGCATGCTACATGCCCTAGTTTACACACTTAATAAGTAACAGAGCCAGGATTTGAACTCAGGCATTCTGGCTCAAGGATTCTTGTTTTATATGACCTTTTTGCATAAACACTCATTAACAGTACATATTCTATTGATACTTGTTCATTTATTACTAGCATATTTAAAAACGTGCATAGACTAATTAATGGTGACATAGTGTTTGGTTGTTGCCCTAAGGCGACCTTCTGACATTTATGAGAGGAGGTGCCGCTAAGATCCTATTGACCCGTGGACTTATCCTTTCTCCTTTTTCCTTCCTTGATCTGTGCACGTTTACCTAACATGTATTTGGAGAACTCAATATTCTTAAAGTTTCTCATTCCCCAGAGCATCTATTTATGAATATGATGTAACCATACTTCAAGAGCCTATAAATATAATGCACATATTGTTTAAGAAAAAAAATTAATTGGAAGTATAACATATATATATAAACATGCAAAAGTCATGAGAATATAGCTTGATGAATTTTCATAAACTGAATCCTCTTGGAACAAAAACCCGGATCAAGAAAGAGGACATTACTAGCACTGTCAGACTCCAAATGTCCCATATTTCCCTCTCCAGTTACTTCCCCCCACCCTCCTACCCTATAACACCAGAGGTTGCTTTGCTTGTAGTGATTTTATTTTTATTTTTTTTAAAGATTTTATTTATTTATCTGAGGAGGAGGAAGAGAGCACAAGCAGTGGGAAAAGGCAGAGGCAGAAGCAGACACCCTGCTGAGCAGGTAGCCTGGGCAAGTGGGACTCCATCCCAGGACACTGGGATTATGACCCAAGCTGAAGGCAGATGCTTAACTAACTGAACCACTCAGGTGCCCGCTTGTATTGATTTTATATAAAGAGAATCATATATGTTTTCCATTTATACATAGTTTCCTTTGAATAGTTTGTGAAGTTTATCTACACGGTTATAGGCATTTGTAGTTTATCTATTACAATTGCATAGAAAATTACTGTGAATACACCCCAGCATATATATTCATTGTACAATTGAAAGACTTTTGAGTTATTTTCAGTTTGAAACTATTAAGAATAGGAATGCTACATTGCTTTGCATATATTAAGTAAATATATGTACATATTTCTGTTAGTTATATACCCAGGAATAGAATTGCTGGGATGTTGGAAGTTTCATTATTTTTTAAGATAATTTATTTTGCAAACACTTTCAGATTTGCAGAAAAATTGAGAAGCTAGTAGAGAGACTGCTAATATACCCCACAATCAATTTCTCCTATTGATAACATCATACATTATTGTGACTCATTTGTAATAATTAATGAAATACCATTGATACATTATTATCAATAAAAATCCATGATTTATTTAGCTTTCCTTAGATTTAACCCCATTTTATTTTCCTGTCCCAACACTCCATCCAGGCTTCTATATTATATTTAGTTGTTGTCTACTTATGTTCTTCTTAGCTGTGACAGTTTCTCAGACTTTCCTTGTTTGTGATGACTTTGAGTTTTAAGAAGTACTGGCTAGATGTTTTCAAGAATGTTTTTCTAATGAAATTTTTCTGACATTTTTCTTGTGATAAGACATGGATTATGAGTTATTGGAAGGAAGATCATGAAAATAAAGTGCCATTTTATTGTAGCATATAAAGTGTGTATATACTATTAATATAATATGACTATTGAAGTTGGCCTTTATCACATGACTAAGGCAGTATCTGTCAGGTTTCTTCACCGTAATTTTAATATTTTAACCACCCCCCCCTTTCCAAACTGTACACTTTGGAAGGAAGTCAATGCTCAGCTCATACCCAAGAGTACAGAGTTATGTTCTCACTTATTGAAGGTAAATTATCTTCTCACATATTAATTTATTTGATCATTTATATCAGTATACAGTCATGAATATTCTAATATTCATTTTCTAATATGACTTCCTTTTTGTCCAGGATCACATTTTCAGAGATGCTTAGATAGCAAAGAGTCTTAGAAAATAGAGCTAGTGTTTCCCTCCAGAGCTGAGGAAAGGTTATTATTTTTTTTTTTACTGTCCAATATAAAATATTTGGGTTCCCTCAGCTTGGGTTTGCTCAGGTGTGTGGCATAGATCTGGGCTCCTTTGCATTTGCCCCTCTGGGAACTTGGGGGGGCCAAGGTTAACTGGTGCTCATGCTGGCCGTTGTGCTGGGAGTAGTAAATTCCTTTGTTTTTGACCAAAGAGCCTCATTTCTTATGCAAGAATTCATAAAAATGCATTATGGTAACTTGTTAGCCTATGAGCAAGGTGAAATTCTCAGCCCTTCCCGATTCTTGGCAGCCTCCAAGGACACTCTCACACACACAAAATGCTTACAAACCCTATGTCAGCTGCACCTATCATACCACATTACAGTTTCTGTTTGGCTGTCAGGTCCCCACCTTTCCATGCTGAAGAGGCTCCGCTGTGCCCTGGCTGATGCCCCCATAGCGAGCCAATGTCTGTGTCTGAAAGGCATTGTTCCTCATTGCACACTAATTGGCCACTTCCCTGAGTCAGACCATTGCTGAAAAATGAGAAGGAGTAAAGAAAATGTCTCCTTCTCTAAGTGTAAGTTTCACACAATGTAGTACATGTACTTCAATCTGCTTTTTCATTTTCATTTTTTAACTTTAAAAGCTAATTTAGGGGCGCCTGGGTGGCTCGGTTGGTTGAGCGACTGCCTTCGGCTCAGGTCATTATCCTGGAGACCAGATATGAGTCCCACATCCGGCTCTCTGCTCTGCGGGAAGCCTGCTTCTCCCTCTCTCACTCTCCCTGCTTGTGTTCCCTCTCTGGTTGTGTTTCTCTCTGTCAAATAAATAAAATCTTAAAAAAAGAAAGACTTTAAAAGCTAATTTACTTTGGTTCTGGGCTAATTATATATATATATATATATATTTTAATTTTTTAATTACCATATAATGTATTATTTGCTTCAGGGGTACAGGTCTGTGAATCATCAGTTTTATACAATTCACAGCACTCACCATAACACATACCCTCCCCAGTGTCTATCACTCAGTCACCCCATCCCTTCTTACCTCTTCCCCTCCAGCAACCCTCAATTTGTTTCCTGAGATTAAGAGACCCTTATGGTTTGTCTCCCTCTCTGGTTGTTTTTCATTATTTTTAAGATTCATTTTTTTTATTTTTAGAGACAGAGATGGGGGGAGGAGGAGCAGAAAGAGAATCCTCAAGCAGACTCCCTGCTGAGTATGGAACCCAATGTGGGGCTCAATCCCCAGACACTTAGATCATGGCCTGAGCTGAAATCCAGAGTTGGATGCTTACCAAGTAATCCACCCAGGTGCAGCAAATCTGCTTCTTTCATCTAATATTCTTTCCAAAGCTCATATGAACATGCTTCTCTTCTCTGCATCAAGATTTCAAAAATATTTGGAAATAGCCTAAAAATAGTCACCCCACAATGGCTGTAAGAATCTCCTCCTCAGTCTAAAGGCTTACTATAAAAAAGAAAGACTATGCAATTTGATTTCAGATGTGGCTTTGTGTATCATTTAGCGTTTTTTTAGTTATGAATAATAAAAACCACAACTGAAATTGGCTTAATTACAAAATCAATTTACTTTTTTAACCTATATGGTATACCAAAAAAAAAAAAAAAAAGTCGCCTAAGGTTTTATCCAGTAGCTTAAATATATACTTAGCTTGTTGTTCTTAATGTCAGTCTCTTTCCAGCCTGGAAAGGGTCGGCTTCATCTCAAACCTGCCAACTCGTGTGGCTTCAAGATGTCTGTAAGCAGCTCCTAGGGCCAGATGCTCTCTTTTCCTCATTTATATTCTGTGAGTGAAAGAGAATTTGTGTATCCCTACAATCTCAAAATAAAACTGCAGGCTTAACTTAGTGTGTGTATCCATTTTGAACCCATCACTTTGATATGGACATCCTTTTCAAAAGATTGTTTTAGATCAGTGAGGGGATAGGGCTAATTCTACTCAAACCATTGGCTATTACACAATGGGAGATGCATGCAATGTATACTGGAGAATATTTATTATGTGATAGAAATTGTGTCTAGAGGCTCAGCTCTGCTACACACTAGCTATGAAACTGTGGGTATATTGTTAAAACTTAGTTAAATGATCATAGATGTGAGATGAGGTTAATAATCCCTGAGCTTCTCTTTACACACACACACACACACACACACACACACACACACACCACTTTTTTTTTTTTTAAACCAGGGCTCACAGTGTTATTTTATATATTAAATGATCTAATAAAAGTAAAAAAAAATATATTGGAAAATAATGAAGTATTATATACATTTTGCCTCTCAACTGGCATTAAAATATCCTCTTCATTTGTTAGATCTATACTTGAACGAGGCCAACTACTCAGAAATTATCCAGTAATCATCAATCAGCTTCAATGTTGTAGCATCAAAAGTTTTTTTTGTTTTGTTTTTTTCCCCTTGCTGTCCTTCCGAATTTTCCTGCAATTATCAGATATTTTCTGCTCAGACAGTAAAATCTGTTTCCCAAACTCCAAGGAAAGGATTATTTAGAGCTCACCACACACAGAAAGAGACAACATGATTATGTATGAGATGGATAGAAGGCAATATCAATCAATATTATAATGCCAGTCACACAGGAGAAAATAAATACTAGGTGATTTGATTACTCTTTTCTCCGAAGTATCAAATGCTCTTTAAAGTTTCTTACTGAAATCACTCTTTATCTTTCCCATTAGATAAGGTATCGGTGGTAGCCAAGAAAGTAATGGTTTTGTATGTGGAGTCCAATAAACAGAGCTTAAAAGTTTATTATCAAACATATTGCATGCTACAATAAAAGTGATCTATGCGTCTGGAACATATTCAGCACATAGAAAAATGCTCCGGGGCCAAGATGGGTGTTTGTCAAGCCCTTGGAAAAGCAGCTCTTCACAGAAGGAAACATCAGCTTGCCGGAATACATTCTTTCACTCTCAAATACAAAATCAGTTCCAATTGAAAATGCTTTAGAGAACATGCTATGCAAATTGAATAGATGAAGCATTTACTGAATGAATCAAATCCGGGCTCTGTGCAAAGACCCGAATCTGGATCTATATACTGAAACCTGAGGACTAATCCCATTACTTTCCTAAAAGTTCTTATTTTTGCCCTCCTATGGCACTCCTCTCTTTTATGTTAGAAGTGGCCCTCTGGTCACTGATGAGGGCATTCTTGCTTAGAAATGTGCATTTTTGGCTTGCACAGCGTTTTACAAAAGATTGAGCCAACAATAAAGATACTAAGAGCTTTCACACTAAAGCTCAAATATAAGTTACTCTGGAAAAGTCAAAGGTCTGGCCCTCAGGGCTCCTTTTTCTCACTGGGTTACAACAGCTTCTCCTCACACACAGGACGGGAGCCCAAGTAGACTGGGATCCCTGTGCTTCCTGTGGTTTCCTGATGGGAGCCAAAGAGTCAATGAAGATTTGTTCAGGTGCCTACACTGTTGCTTTTTCTATAGGAGAAATATTATTGCTCTGTGCCCACGTTACAAAGAGGAAAAGCATGAGAGAAAATACAAATGCCAAAGGAATTGTTTTCTTTGTGGAAATGAATATTTCTATCTGTTTGATAAGTAAAATGATTGTTTTTAAGTTAGTGCCTTTAAGAAAGTATAACCCCCAACTTGCTTCTCTAATTTACATTAGCACTGCTGTCCTTAAGGCATCTGAGTTTGTAAACCCTGTCATAGTTAAACCAGAATTCATGTGAAATGTGTCTTCCTGCCATATCCTGCATACATATTGTATTTCCCTCCTTTTTATTCACAGAACTCTCGGTTCATGGCATGACCTCTCCACTCCCTTCATCTTCTTAAAATCACAAGTTTCTTCACTGACAGGTCATGTCCCATCTTCTCTTTGAAGCCTATACCATGTTCATGATGATTGACAAGTGATGATGAACATGGTGACTTCTTTCATGTAGGTGACTTAGGTGTTGTTTAAATTCTTATCACACCATCACGTTTACCAACTCTAGAAAAGAAACTCCACTTGTTCCATATTTTCTTTCTGCCCTGTGCATACCCAGTGTTTCCTAATTAATTTTCTGATTGATTCTTATTCAAACAGCAAAGAGTGGTGAACTTGTCAGATCTTCAAGGCTGTGTTGCAAGTTTAGAAGAGTGAGGCCACTCAGTGTAATTCTCTTCCCTTTTCTTCTGTTTTGTTTTTTTTTTTTTTCCTTCCCTCTCCCCACACAGGCTGAAATAGCATCTAGACATGAATTTATCCTGCACTCACATCTTGGACCAATCTGGTACTCACCTGGATCCAAACCTGAATGTATGGTATGAATTTTCTCTTATAATAGACAATACAATGAGTAGTTGAACATGTGTAAACATATGAAGCAACTAAGGAAAGTGATCCCTAAGGAAATAGACTGCTCAGTATGTTTTGAAAACATTCAGCAGGAAGACAGTGCCAAAGGGATTTCACTAGGAAATTCCATTTTATTTCCATGGCTTCTTGAGTAGCTAAAATTTAAATATTTGGGTTTGAGGATTTTATGCTTTGCTATGTGGCTTGTTATGTTTAGTGTCTGCCTTTTTATAATATGTCAAAAAAAATGGTCAAGTTCATCCTTTAGCAAAGCACACACACAATAATTCTCATCTTTTGCTGAAGGTTTTTGTTCATAAAGAAAGCCTGAAAATCCCATAAGATGAAGAATTTTCAAGAACTCATAGGCCTAGTTTGACTCTGATCTGGAGAACAATGCTGTCTTTCTTGCCGTATTTGGGACGATTCCATTCTCGGTTCCAAACAGGAATAATTGACATGTACCAAAAAAAAAAAAAAAAAAAAAAGGCAGCACCATTGAGGACCTCCCAAAAAGTTTGGAGTTTAGGTCCATGTGGTTTATTTTTATTCTTGTTTTACTCAAGCTGGTTTGCCTATTCCATAAGCATATGCACCATATGCGACTGAAGACTGTTAAAAGCTTTTTTAAACAAAAATCCCAAAAAGAAAGAAATGAAATTAAACAGAGAGAAAATGAAATTAGTGGTTCTTTGCAATGTGTGTTTAGAGAAGAAGTCTGACAAGAGAGAATTAATGCGCCCAAATTCTTGGTAGATGCAGTGATACATTCATAAGGGGTGGGGTGCAAGAAATAAATTTAAAAACAATGTTACTTTTTCAAAAACACAGCTCCCTAAATGAGAGCCAAGAATACACACAGAGATCCACTGCCTTCTTTTTCTGATAGTTGGGCTAGACTTTGCATGAGCTGGCAGAATGCGAAAACACACGATTAAAATCATCTGACATTTTTCTTTGTTCCTTAACATATGGAAGATGTGTAACCCATGAATATAGATTCAAAAATCCAGAAGCCAGATTTTTATCTAACAGTCCAGTCAATCAGGACTTTTGAGGTTTTGTCTTATGGTCATATAGGCAGGTCACGCAGCTTACTAACTTTAGTTCCGGTGCGTTAAAGGAGAGAAGAATCAATACTTATGGAATCTGTGAAGATAAATAGCACTCGGCACTGGGTAAACACTGAGTAAGTGAGTTTTGAAATGGATTTGCGATGTGGAAGCTAATATTTTGTAAATGCTTGTCATTTGAGACAAGTCTTTTTTACAGTCATCATCATGTGGTATAATCAGTAGGCTTAGCTTCAAGTTGGAAATTGAATAAAATAACTCAATGTCACAAAGAAAATTAGAAGGCAGAGGGCAGCTTGGGAATTTCCCAAGGTCATACGAGTAAGGGCAGAACCAGTACAAAAAAAAAAAAAACTCATTCCTTCAATCTATATCTGCTCTTATCCACCAGTTACCTAACTGTCCCTAAATACTAAATAGAAAAAAACAAAAAACAAAACAAAAAAAAAAACCTCAAAAATCAAAAAATTACCCACATGAGATAGTGTGTTTCCAAGCACCTTGTTGTCATCCTCGGCCTCACAAACATCTAGATCTCAAAGTAAACTGCTGTCTATCTCTAGGGTACTGGGCCCCAAGCTTTATCTTTAAGAGGCTGGTTATCACAGAGTTCAGAAATGCAAACTCAGAAGTCAGATTGCCAAGGTTAAAAGCCTGACTTTATCATTGTATTAGCAGTCCTCTACTGCCATGTAATGTTTTTCCATGAATTTTGTGATAGAAAACACCACACATTTATTATCTCGCACCTTCTGAGAATCAGGAGTCCAAGCTCTGAGAGCTTTTCTCACAAGAAAGTCATAAAGGATTTGTCTAGGCTATGTTGTCATTTGATGGTTGAGGTTTTCTTCTGATCTCTTTCCATTTGTTGACAGAATTCAGTTGTTTATGGCTATGGAACTGGTGACTTGCTTCTTCTAAGTCAAGAGGCAAACCACTTACTTGAAGAAAGGTCCCAGTTTCTTTTCTAAGGGCTTTCACTAGTTTGAGCTGGGCCTACCTAAAATAATCTCCTTTTTAATTAGCTCAGTATCAATTTATTAAGGACCTGAATAAAAGCATCCAGTCCCCTTCAACCATTGCCATATTCTGTTGGTCAGAGGAAAGTCACAGGTTTTGACCACACTCAAGGAAAGAGATATATATAGGAGTATAACCCATTGGGGGTCACCTTAGGGTGGGTCTGTACTGATTACTTCTAAAATAAACTTTGGACAAACTAACATCTCAGAACCATCAATTTCCAAATTTGTGAAAGGAAACTGACAGAAGAAACTGCCTCCTGGAACTGCATTGAGTATTAAATAAAAACATATATTTAGGGCACTTAATATAAGACAACATGTTCATAGAATGGGTTAGTTTTTGTATTTAATGGGTGTATTAGGCACAGGATAAACCATTTTAAAAAGAGTTTGAGTGTTGAGCTTGAGGAGTTCTTTATAGATCTTGAATATCAGCCCTTTATGCCTCCATCAGAAAAGATGAATACTCAACTTTTGCAGAAACATGGACTGGACTGGAGGAGATTATACTGAGTGAAATAAGTCAAGCAGAGAAAGTCAAGTATCATATGGTTTCACTTACTTATGGAGCATCAGTAGTAACATGGAGGACATCAGGAGAAGGAAAGGAACTGTGAACTGGGATAAATCAAGGAGACGAAGCATGAGAGACTTTGGACTCTGAGAAACAAACTGAGAGTTTTGGAAGGGAGGGGAGTGGGGGATGGGTAAGCCTGGTGGTGGATATTAAGGAGGCCATGTATTGCATGGAGTGTGGGACATAAACAATGAATCTTCGAATACTGAAAAAATAAAATAAATTAGAAAAAAATAAATAAATAAACAGAGTTTGAGTTGTTTTGAATTATTTTACA
This sequence comes from Spilogale gracilis, assembly GCA_004023965.1. Classification (NCBI taxonomy): domain Eukaryota; kingdom Metazoa; phylum Chordata; class Mammalia; order Carnivora; family Mephitidae; genus Spilogale; species Spilogale gracilis. Next base: position 66,734 of record PITA01000634.1, read on the forward strand.
TAGGTGGGCTCTGTTTGATAGAGTACATACATGTGTAAATATAAGTGTTTATGTATGCATATATATTTTATATGTCTATGTATGTATATAGACACATATGTTATGGCATGTGTTTTGTCATATACATACACATGAACAAGTCTCATCAAACATTTATTCTCAGGTCCTGCCTTAAGATAATTATGGGTAGAAGTATGTATTGAATTAATAAATTGTCTCTTCAACTTCTAAGTGTAAGTTCATTTAAATAAATAAACTTCATTTATAAGATTCTGGCAAATAGAAGTATCTCCAAACTGTGTTTCATGAAACTCTTATATTATAAGGACTAAGTCATGAAATGATCATACAGTTAACTAAATTCAGAATATTTGGATTCAAGTAGTATTTTAAGGTTTTCTTATTTCAAGCAAAATTTCTAAAATGTTGTTGAACATGGAATCTTCTCTCCCCTTTTTAAGCATCTCTGGAGTTCCTATTCTTCAAAAGTCCCTCCAGGAAATTCTGTTCTAGATGTTCACACCAAAAGGGAGATCCTCAAACACATATCTATGATGGTGACCACTTTCCTTTTTAGGTCCCATTCATCTTCACAGGATGATTCAGTTTTCTTTCTTTCTTTTTTTTTTTTTTTTTAAGATTTTATTTATTTGACAGAGAGAAACACAGCCAGAGAGGGAACACAAGCAGGGGGAGTGAGAGGGAGAAGCAGGCTTCCTGCTGAGCAGGGAGCCCAATATGGGACTTGATCCCGGGTCTCCAGGATCATGACCCGAGCTGAAGGCAGTCGCTTAACCAACTTAGCCACCCAGGCGCCCCTCAGTTTTCTTTTAGTGTTTGAACACTTCCAGTAGACTCTTGTGTGCCAGATTATTATGAATTAAAAGTTCACATTTCTCCAAATTCATATCTTGAAGACTTAAGCCCAATGTGATGTACTTGAAGATGTAGATTTTGGTGAGATGAGGTTATAAAGGTGGTGTTTGGTTTAATAGGATGCATTAGTGCCTTACATGTAAGGAGAAATGTCAGAGAGCTTGTTCATGCTCTTTCTTTGCACACACATGTTGAGGAAAGGCCATGTGAGGATACAGCATGAAGACTGCTGTCTATAAACCAGGAGGAGTGCTCTTACCAGATTCTGACCATGTTGGAATTCTGATTTCAGATTCCAGTCTCCAGAACTGTGAAAAAATACATTTCTACTATTTAAGCCACCTAGCTATGCATTTTATTATGGCAGCCTAAGTTGACTAATGCACTAGTATGTCCCTTAAGTCTCCTCACTTCATTTTCATAATATCTCAAAGAAATAAATAATCTAAGCTTCATTTTGTGGGGCCCTAGGAAGGCTAGGGAATTTATCCATGTTCCACAACTAGTGGGAACCAGGGGTTGAACTCAACTCTTTCTAATCTTCTGTACTTTCTATCACATCACCTCACTGATGCATTTCTGAAGAAAAAAAAAAACATGATTTTTTGTGACCTAATGTTGAGATATAGCAACAGATAGCATGCATAGCTAATCAAAGTATTACCTCGTGCTGGAAGAAAAGAGTTTGAAGCAAAATAAATATCTTGAAATCTAGAATCACCACCAGTGTGTGGGTTGGTAATAATTTTTTATATATTGAATTTCTACTATATAGCCAATAATATTGTTGGTAATGTATTTCCATATGAATAAGGCTCAATGTAATATCCTTCACAATAATAAGGAAAGATAGAAAAAAATTTAGTTCACAAAGAAAACAAGTCTCCAGTTTTCGTAATCACTTTAGTATGAAATCTATCATAATGTTTTTAAATAAAGGCTTTTGTTTGTTTTTAGCAAAGGACTCATGGGAAGGACTATATTTGCAGATTTAAAAATCTTCTAAAAAGTCTTCTAATCAATATGAAGAAAGGAGGGTTGCCTGGCTGGCACTGTCAGTAAAGTATATAGCACTTGAACTCAGGATTGTGAGTTCAAGGCCCACATTGAGAGTGGAGCCTACATGGAAAAAAAAAAAAAAAAAAAAAAAAAAGGTTTGAAAAGCAATATGAAGAAAAAAGCAGTAGCTTGGACATCTTTTATGGGGAAAACCAAAAATAAAAATATAACACTCAGATAGGTTTTAACAATGAAATGATTTCTAAACTTTCTGATATACTACATTGCATCTTTTGGAAAATGTCTTTCTCACACTCTGAAGTAAGGAAAATGTGTCACAGACAAACTTCCAGAGATCTTAGCAAGCTGTAATACTCAGGTGCTCCAAGCACTATGTAGAAGTAAGGCGGGTGACTTCAAATAAAAAGAAAATAATAAAAATGAAAGAGAAAGAAAAGAAAATGAGATTATGAAAATGAAAACCAGTTTTGACATTTTCCGCTATCCCCACATCAGCTGAAATGCAGTTTCCCTTCATTAGTTTATTTTGCCAACTAAGAGCTGACCAAAATACATATTTTAACTTTTGCCTCTCACTGTCCCCTCTCTTCAAGAATGTAGCCTTGATGTCCACTTTCACCTGAAACAATCACTGGGAAAATTAGGAGATGGAGATAGAACTCAGAATTACTTATTTCAGGCCCTGCATCAAGCCCTGAAATTTATACCCTTCCATGCCAAGAATAGACATGTGTTTCTTGTGATTTGTTTTCAAACATTTCATTATCTCACAATTTACTATATGTCATTATATTTTTAAACATATTGGGGTGCCTGGGTGGCTCAGTTAGTTGGGCAACTGCCTTCGGCTCAGGTCATGATTCCGGAGACCAGGGATCGAGTCCCACATCGGGCTCCCTGCTCAGCAGGAAGCCTGCTTCTCCCTCTCTCACTCCCACTGCTTGTGTTCCCTTTCTGGCTGTGTTTCCCTCTGTCAGATAAATAAAATCTTAAAAAAAAAAATTTATTTGATTTATCTGGGGGACTCAATCTGTAGATAGCTTAAAGATATTGAAATGAAAATCTTTTAATAAGTATCTATTTTGTTATAATAAGGAATAACCCCAGTTCTTGTCCTCTGGATCAACTCTGCCCAACAGAAATTTTGTGACGAGGGAAATATGTATAATTTCTGCACTGGTCAATAGGTAGTTACTAGCCATATGTGGCTGTTGAGCTCATTAAATGTGCTAAGGTAACCGCAGAGTTGCATTTTACATTTTAATCAAGTTAAATTTAAATAATCATATACAGCTAATGGCTACCATATTGAAAAACACAGAAATGTATTTGTAATATACTTCCACTATCACTCTTAACAGTTAGGGTAAGGTTTGTTTCTGAGTAATAGTTGATTCTGATCAAGGCAGACGTTTACAATTTTTCAAGGTCAAAAATTCCAGAGGAAATCTGTTTGAAATGGTATGGAGACAGGATGGTATTGGGAGAGATTAGAGATCCTTACTCCATGTAACATTTCATTCCACCATATGTGATTCCTACTCCCAAGACCAAGATGGATGGAACTCTTCATTTCAGCCAGGAATTAGGTAGAGGCAAAGAACAAGATAGAGCCAAGCATGATTGGCAAGTGTGAACTTTTAAGTATGTTTCCCACAACCTGGTCCCAATACTTTTGCTCATATTCCATTGTCTACAATTAATCTCTAAGTTACACTTGACTGCAAGGAACAATTGGGAATGAATTTTTATTATTCCAGGTAACCATTTGCTCATAAAAAGGATATCAGGACTTCTATAGCTTTGGAAGGAGGGGGAAAAGGAGGTTGAAATGATTGTCAGCCATGGGGCACCTGGGTGGCTCAGTCTTTAGACGTCTGCCTTTAGCTCAGGTCATGATCCCAGAGTCCCCTAGTCCAGCCCTGCATCAGGCTCCCTATCCACCAGGAAACCTGCTTCTCCCTCTCTCATTCCCCCTGCTTGCTTTCTCTCTAACTGTGTTTCTGTCAAATACATAAATAAAATCCTGAAAAAAAAATCAGCTTCTTCTTTACCATTTAATAAGAAGAAATATAGACTTGCAAGGAGCAAAAGAAAGAATTTATAGAGGGAGATGTTGAGTGCTTAAAAAAAGCAGCAGGAAACAAAAAATAGCTCTAAAGATGAGGTTATATCACTCAGTGAAACTCCCCAAGATGGCTTCCATTCTATATTTGTAAATTTTACAAAGATGAATTTAGAAACAACTAGAAGTAATTGTTTCTTTTGATACTACTTTTAAAAATTCATGAAGATCCTGATTTTCCCCCAAATTATAGGTTATTGTTTAAAATAATTCTTCACATGCGCATGAGTGCACACATGCACGCATGCATATAGACACACAGTCAAATAGCTTTTCAGTTTTGAATTGAATTTATTGCTTGAAGGACAATTTCTATACTTTTACAGAAATCAGAAAGCAGCCGACTTGTAACTTGTTGCAATTTCAGTTAATGCAGACTAACAAAGACAGTCCTGATTAAGCAATGTGTTAGGAATAGACTTTTTAATTAATTAATTAATTAATTAATTAATTAATATTTTACGATATCGTCTACTCTGGGATTTTCTGACTGCTTTCAGAATCCTCTAAGCCTGTGCTACTCTGAGTGTGGTCTGCTTACTGGAGTCTTTCCACAAAATCTGAAGAGATAAATAACAGAAATTGTAAGCATTTGGAAACCCATACAGCAGCATGGCAAAGGAAAAATATATCTGTTGAATCTAATAATAAAAATTGGGAGCTTATATTTTACATGTTTTTTATTTCATCTTCTAGTAACTTTTATTGGATTTTACAAAAGCTATGGTCTTCAACACATTGGCAATTTAAAAGGAAAAACATAGTTATTTGCCTCAGGTACTTTGAGAAACACTGATTTAAGCCTCCTTTCCCACCTTGAATTTTTGCTACGGCATGGACTTTTCCCAGCAAAGCTTCAACTGATACAACCAAAAGGTAGTTTTTGTTGTTATTTTACAAATGTTAAAATGCAGAAAACAAACTACAAATAATTAGCATCCAAATACAAACTCTCCTGATTTGCCTGAGGAAAGCATGGCACCCCCTTGCTCAGCCTCCATCCCTGCAAAGTGTGCCTGACTGGCTGGTTGCATTGTTTAACTGGAGCTTTGATCTAAGGGAAATGGGAAAATCTAGATTTGCAGGGCTATGCTTTTTGCACAGGTTATGTGCAGTGCTTTTACACATTCAAAGAATGTTGAGGAATTAAAACTCCCAGAGCTGACTACTTGCGAAAGGAAGGGTCGCTACGGATGCGTGTCCTAAATTTAGGACCAAATCACAGCCTTTGGTCCTCCCTGGTTGACTCATTCACCCCAACTTAAAACATATGTAAGCCACAGAGACCCAGCCATCCCACAGAGTGCTTCTACATAGACCAAATTTCTCATTATCACCCAGTTTAGAACTTTCTCGCTTAAATCCTAAAATAAAGTTAAAAACAGTACAAGACAGCAAACCTAGAAACAGTTCTAAACGTCAGAAAAGTGAAAATACAATTTAAAACATGCCATTTCTAAGGGCCCCTGGGTGGCTCAGTTGTTAAGCGTCTGCCTTAGGCTCAGGTCATGATCCCTGAGTCCCAGGATGGAGCCATGCATAGGGCTCCCTGTTTGGCGGGAAGCCAGCTTCTCCCTCTCTCACTCCCTCTGCTTGTGTTCCCTCTCTAGCTGTGTTTCTCTCTGTCAAATAAATAATAAAATCTTAAAAAAAATATAAAATAAATAAAATAAAATAAAATAAAATATGCTGTTCCTTTTTAAATGAAACATGAAAAATGCACTACATCAATGTGCAAGGTAATATATTTATTTGTTTCACAATCTTTATAAAATCCCTGTCCTCCACACTTTTTTTAGATTGTCTTGGTTTGTTTAGGCTTCTATAACAAAAATATTGTGAACTAGGTGGTTTATAAAGAACAGACATTTATTTCTCACCATTCTGGAGTCTGGGAAGTCCAAGATCATGACACAGGTAGATTCTGTGTCTCATGACAGTTCACTTCCCAGAAGGATTTTTTGTTTTATTTGTGTGTGTGTGTGTGTGTGTGTGTGTGTGTGTGTGTGTGTGTGTGTAACCTCTAGCCTCACTTGGGGAATTGTTGGGGGCCTCTCTTGTAAGGGTATGAATCTTACCCATGAAGGTTCCATCCTCATGACCTAATCACCTCCTCAAAGTCCCATCTCAAAGTACCATTGTATTGAAGACTAGGTTTTCAGCATATGAATTTGGGGGAGACATAAACATTCAATATGTGGTGCAGATCAAATATATACAGAAGAAATAATTAAAAAAGTAAATATATTCATATTTTTGACACTGTTATTTGTTTAGCTATAGAAAAAAGGAAAGAAAAAATAAGAGGACATCAACTTTTTAGTCTTAAATTCAGATCACTCTAGAAATTGGTTCCAATCTATTTTTCCAAACTTTTATCTTCCCATGCATGCCATACATTACCCTTTCTACTTAGTACCATGCAAGCTCTTCTTGAATGTTCCCTTTCACTTCTGCCTATGGATCAGATTGAGTCCTGATTGAATCCTCATTGATTTTCTTGAGGACAGAACATTTTTACCATCTTTATCCTTTTGTATACAGCACAGGGTCTGGCTCATGAAAGGCACAAAATTTTTTTCATTCTCTTTTTCTATTCAAGTGGTTCAACGTTTCCTTCCGGGCTTACTGAATTTGCAGAGAACCTCTTTCAACACCCCTTTTTCCTCCAAATTATTAAAGTAATTAAGTACGTATACACACACATGCATGAACAAACCCTATTCATTAGATGCGAGGAAAGCAAAACAAGTTAAAATAACACCAATTTTTCTTTTCTTTCTTGGTATCAGAATAATATCCTCATAATTTACCAATGGTTTTCTAAGGAAAGGGTTTTTCCAGCAACAAAGCTGATGTTAATGAACTTATTTGTATTAAGGACACATAGGTGCATATCCATTTTTAGTTGCCTTACTTTGTTCCTAAAGGGAAGTTGCAAGAAAAATATGTCTTAAAGTATTTTTGAGACCGCAAGTCGTTTACCACATCAGAGTTAATTCCCCACTTTTCTGGTATTTTAACTCCTATCTCTACACTCTTGTCAGTCAATGCAGGTGGCTTTACACTGGTCCATCTCTCCAAAAGCAATTAAACCAGACAAAGGAAACTTATCTCTCCTGTGTTTTATTGCATTCTAAAATGTCAAAAAGGAACAAAACATGTTGCTAATTTTGGCTCAAATATTTTAACTTAAGTAGGAAGATAGATTTATTAAATCACGCTATTCTTGATGAGTCATTTGCACAGTTTAAAAGATTATTTTTGATTCATGATATATATTCCAAGTTAAACAACTATTGAACACTGACCGTTTGATCTTGGATTTTTCCAATCAATATATTTTTGAAGGGGAGTAGGATGAGAAAGAAGCATAATTTCTACTGAAAAAAAGATCGATTTTAACTCACCATGAATAAATAGAATATTCAGTCAAATCTTAAATTTATATATTTTTGAAAAACCCATTTTTTATATCCAGTTCAAATTTAAATTTCAATATACAATATTTCTTATTCTATGTTATTTGAATCAGTTCAATAATTTTCTTTGCTATCTGGCTTTTCACAACACTCAAAATAGAAAAAGTCATTTTGTTTTTGGTCGTGAGGTGAGGTTAGGAGACACGGTGGTCCTCTAAGCCACATGGCCACCTTCAAAGTCAAGGTTCAGAAATGTTTTGTATTCTGAGTGCTTAACATATAAGAGGCACACACAGCAAACATTCAATACATAAAACTGACAGAAGAAATTAAAGTTTCTAGTTATCTAGTGTCCTCACACTTCTGGGCAACATCTTATCCTTAAAGTCATACTGCTCACTAGTAGAGGGAGGGATTGGGTCTCCCCACATTCCAGAACGTACAAAGATATTCCTATTTTTGCAATATAATTAAAAATCACATAGGGTAAAAACCAGAGGCAATAGAACCAGACTACTTAATTCCAAAGCTTTTTTGCTATCATCAAGTAGCACTTCATTAATCAATTTCACTTCTCTGTGCCTCAGTTGTATTGTTAAGAAAGGTGGAAAAAATTAATGCTATATCCTTCAGAAGGCAGTAAGGATTAAGTAAAATGATGCATAGAACATGTGTAGAACAGTGTAGGAAGCAATCCCTCCCAAGATGACTGTTGTTATTGCTGGGGATTTACTATCTAAGGAATTTAAAGCTGTTCTCTGCTCTCACATCTATTAGCTGAATGTAATCACTCTTAGCCTTGAATTCTCTACTTCCCAATTTTTAACACAAATTCAATTGCAAGAAACAGTATTCACAAAACACTCTGAAGGAGATGAATCCCTTTCCTGGGTTCATTCTTTTCAAATTGTGCCTTTTGGAACACTTTAAGTCCGTACTCACTGCATTAGCTCTCCCCTCTAAACCACCACCTCCAATATTCTCCCTTTTGCACTTGTTGGTATCATTTTTTGAATTCATATGACTTTTGGCAGGATTCTATTGGAATAACACACTATTCAAATAGAAACCGTAGGAGCAGCTACTCAATATAATCTTTTATATCCTTAGGTCTTTCTAGAGATTTGCATAATTGAACGACATTTCCTGCTCTTTCATAAAACCATGTGTAGGAATTTTGTTCTAGTATTTCATCACTGTTGTAATGAAGGACATTATCATAAATATCCTTTTACACTTTACTATATGCATTTCAGCAATGTTGTTTTGTAGAGCTCTCCTGATATATCAGGTATTGTGCTAAAGGCTTTACATAACTTTGTTCAAGTTGTCCTCATGGCAGCTCTGCAGGGTAGGTAGGAATAACATTGACCTCTTAAATACAAAGAAACTGAGGATTTGAGATATAAAGCATCTTGCCTAAGATCACATAACCAGTAAGTGACATGGCCAAGATACAAATTCAACCAGAGTATACTAACATAAATAGTGTTCTCTCAAAATTCATGTATAGTGTGGACCATAAAATGTGGCCTTATTTGTATTTTCCTCAATTAGTTTCATCAATATTTTATACATCTTAGTGTATAGATATATCAATTCCTTGGTTAAATTTAGTTCTATTGTAAATAGATTGGAAGAATTAATATTGTTAAAATGTCCATAATATCCCAAGCAAACTATAGATTCAATGCAATCTCTATCAAAATTTCAATGGAAAAAAAAATTTCAATGAAATTTTTAAATTAATAGAAAAATATATATCTAAAACAACAAAAGACCATGAGTGACCAAAGTAACCTTGACAAAGAACAAAGCTGGTGCCCTCATACCTCTGGATTTCAAAGTACATTACAAAGCTACAGTAATCAAAACAGTACAATGTTGGCCTAAAAACAGACAAATCAATGGAATAGAATAGGAAACCCAGAAAAAAACCCATATATAAGCGGCAAATTGATCTTCAATAAAGACACTAAAAATATTCAATGGGAAAAGAATAATCTTTTCAGTAAAGGGTGCTGAGAAAACTCGATATCTACCTGTAAAGCAATGAAGCTATACTCTGATATTATACCACAAACAAAAATCAACCAAAAGGATTAAAGACTTAAAATTGTAGAGATCCTAGAAGAAAACATTGCATTGGCCTTGGTGATGATTTTTTTGTATTTGATATCAAAAGCAAAGGCAACTAAAGCAAAAATAAACCAGCTCTAGAGAACAGAGAGGTGCTGGAGGAGAAGTGGGTAGAAAGATGGGCTACATACATGGGTGATGGGCATTAAGGATGGCACTTTTGATGAGTCCTGGGTGTTGTGTGTAAGTGATGAATCACTAAATTCTACCCCTGAAACCAATATTACACTGTATGTTAACTAACTGGAAGTTAAATAAAAACTTAAAACTAAATATATATATATATTTATAATAATATTTTATTATTATTTAATATTTTATTATTATAATATTTTATATATATATACATATAATGCAAGGGAAACCACCAACAAAATAAAAAGTCAAACTATGGAATAAGAAAAAATATTTGTGAACTCTGTATCTGGTAAGGGAATAATATCCCAAATTTATAAGAAACTCATAAAACTCAATAGCAACAAACCCAGCCCAATTAAAAAGGGGCAAGTGAATTGAATAGACATATTCAAAGAAAGCATACATTAACATGAAAAGGTACTCAATATTACTAATCGGGGAGCCTGTGTGTCTCAGTCGTTAAGCATCTGCCTTCAGTTCAGGTCATTGATATCAGGGTGTGATGATCAAGCCCACATCAGGCTCCTTTCTAGGCAGGAAGCCTGTTTCTCCCTCTCTCACTCCCCCTGCTCGTGTTCCCTCTCTGGCTATGTTTTTCTCTGTCAAATAAATAAATGAAATCTAAAAAAAAAAAAATAATAAAAAAAAATTACTAATCATCAGGGAAATGCAAATCAAAAGCAATAGTGAGATATCACCTCATTCTTGTTAGCAGCCTACTAGCAAAAAATGAGAGGTAACAAATGCTGATGAGAAGGTAGAGAAAAGGGAAGCCTTGGGCACTGTTAGTGGGAATGTAAACTGGTGCAGCCACTACAGAAAACAGTGCAGAGTTTGCTCAGAAATTTAAAAACAAAATATGATTTGACAATGCCACTTCTGGGTATATATACAAAGGAAACAGAATCACTATCTTTTTTTTTTAAGATTTTATTTATTCATTTGACAGAGAGAAACACAGCTAGAGAGGGAACACAAGCACGGGAAGCAAGAGAGGGAGAAGCAGGCTTCCCGCCAAACAAGGACCCTGACGCGGGGCTCAATCCCAGGTCTCCACGACCATGACCTGAGCCGAAGGCAGTTGCTCAATGACTGAGCCACCCAGGCGCCCCAAGAATCACTATATTGAAGAGATATCTACACCCTATATCCTTTGCAGCTTTGTCCACAATAGCCAAGACATGCAAACACCCTAAGTTTCCATCAACTGATGAATGGATAAAGAAAATGTGGTATCTATGTGTGTGGATATATATACTTTTTTAAAAATATTTTTTTTATTTATTTGAGAGAGAGAGTGATCAAGAAAGAGAACATAAGCAGTGGGAAGTAGGGGAGAAGTGAGCAGGAGAGGTAGAGGGAAAAGTAGGCTCCCTGCTCAGCATGGGAGGACTTGGTCCCAGGACTCCAGGATCATGATCTGAGCCAAAAGAAGATGCTTAGTGGACTGAGGCACCCAGGCTCCCCTACTTTTGTGTACACACACATACACACACGCACACACACACACACACACACACTCCTATACATATATATGCACATGTATATGTATACCCACACACATACGCACAGGATGGAATATTATCAGCCAAAAAACAGAAGGGATTCCTGCCATTTGTGACAACATGGATGAACATAGAAGGCATTATGTTAAGAAAACTAAGCTAGATAAAAAGACAAATGCAGCATGGTATCATGTATCTGTAGAATCTAGAAAGAAATCACATTCAGAGAAAAAGAGAGTGGAATGGTAGTTATCAGGGGCTGAAGGTGGGGGACAATGGGGAAAGTTTGGTAAAAGGGTGTAAATTTTCAGTTATAAGATGAATAAGATTGGAGAGTCTAATATATTAATATGGTGATTATAATTGATAATATTGTATGATTGAAATTTGCTAAAAGTAGAATTTAAATATTCTCATCAAAATAAAAATAAATGGGGCACCTGGGTGGCTCAGTGGGTTAAGCCTCTGCCTTCTGCTTAGGTCCTGATCTCAGGGTTCTGAGATAGAGACCCACATTGGGCTCTCTGCTCAGCAGGGAGTCAGCTTCATCCTCTCTCTCTGCCTGCCTCTCTGCCTACTTGTGATCTCTCTCTGTCAAATAAATAAATAAAATCTTCAAATAAAAAATAAAAAAGTCAAATGGTAAATATATAAGATGACAGATACGTTAATTAACACAATTATGGGGACTTTTTTTACAATGTACATTATATATATAAGTCATCATGTACATTTAAAAATTAAAAATTAAAATTGTGCTAATTATACCTCAATAAAGTTGGAAAGAATAAAAAGAGAGAATGTGGCCTTATTTGGAACTAGGGTCTTTGTAGATGTAGCCAAGATGATGTCATATCGGGTTAAGGTGGGTCCTAATCCAATGACCAATGTTCTTATAAAGAACAAACAGCAGCCCAAGGACATGCACAGAGGGAAGGTGGCCATGTGAAAACAGAAGCTGAAGAGAGGAGTTACGGAATGTCAAGCTTGGAAATGCCAAGGATGGCTGGCAGCCACCAGCAGCTAGGAGAGACAAGGAAGGATTCATTCCCAGAGATTTCAGAGCAAACATGGCCCTGATCACACATTAACTTCAGACTTCTGGTTTGAATAAATTCCTGTGGTTTTAAGCCAACCAGTTCTGGTAATTTGTTATACCAGCCCTAGGAAATTAATGCATAAGTTTATAGATAAATAAGGTTGTTGTTTTTTTTTTTTTTAATTTTTATTTATTTTTTTAAGGTTTTTTTTTTTTTTTTTTTTAAGATTTTATTTATTTGACAGAGAAAAACACAGCCAGAGAAAGAACACAAGCAGGGGGAGTGAGAGAGGGAGAAGCAGGCTTCCTGCCCAGCAGGGAACCCAATGTGGGGCTCGATCCCTGGTCTCCGGGATCATGACCTGAGCCGAAGGCAGTCGCTTAACCAACTGAGCCACTCAGGCGCCTGATAAATAAGAATTTTTTAAAAATTATAAAAATTTCCACTGTAAATGTAATTACATCTATGTGTCCTGTCAAATATGTTTTGTTGACTTGGGAATTGTAATCATTCTACTTGCTCAATCCAGAAGCTTATAGTAGCTACATTGACTTATCCAGTAAGTAAATATTGAATATTTGTTATCTACAAAGCATGTATATATTAGACACTGATGATAAAAAGATGACTGAGACACTGAAGATTTCTGACCTCAGGGAGTTTAATATCATGGAGCGAAGAAAGAAAGATCTGGACTATAGGAGTACATGAAGAAATGAGATCTATTTTGCATTATAAGCAATCTGTTTTATATTCTTTCATGGACACTATAAAACCAAGATGATAATTATGACCAAAAAAAATAGCTACATCGGGTTGAATTTCTATGTATTAGTGAGACCCAAACAACAGATAGTGCAGTGCACTGATTCCTTTTCCATTTTTAAAACCCCACACACATACTTCCGGTTTTTGTTTTGTTTTGTTTTTGTTCTTTGCTTTTTTTTTTTTTTTTTCTTACACTGACTGATGCACAACATTAGCTTTCCCTTTAAGGAGATGGAGTCCTGCTGTCCACTGTTCTTCTATGGTAAACAAAATGAGAATAAATCCTACAGTAGTTAGAGATCCGTTTTTAAGGGACTCATTAAAAATAAACAGTAGAGTACAAGCAATTACTGTTAACAAACACAGACATAAAAACCAAAAATAAAGGGCCATTAACAGGGAAAAATAATTACTCAATCTTTCCTCCAGATGCTTTTGTCAGTTTCATTTGCTGACACTGACTAACAATTTAGTGAGAGGTTGCTGTAGCCTGCGGTGTGTTCCTTCAGTATTTCCCCTTTTGTGTGCCTCACAAGCAAAGAAAAATGATCAGGAACATCAGTGAGTTCTCACAAAGTCTGTTTAAAATGTGGTGATGTACCTCTCTTTGTCTTTCTTTTTTGTGAGTTTTTCCAGGTTTTATGTTACTTGTGAGTACAAAGTGATGGTGCAAAAACATATCATTATGTAGTTGTTTATGATGAATATAAAGGGAAGGTAAGACAAATTTTCTTCCTTTTTAAGGATAGAGAATTTGATAGAAGAGGGATTTGAGGATGGAGAAAACCAGAAAATTATATGTAAGATATATTTTGTCACCACAGAGAATATCTTTGCAATTGTTTGTTCTGATATATTTTGTAATTAAGCCTCACTCTGTGTGTGTGTGTGTGTGTGTGTGTGTGTGTGTGTGTGTGTGTGTCTTTGGGGAAGAAAAAGAAAGAAGCAATATGTTACTGTTAATACATTTCCAAATATCTGGAAAAAAAAACAAACAATATGAAGTTAATTTTCAGTTTCATTTGATCAGTTCAACAAATTGAGCTCATGCAGATTTCACAGAATACAGTATCACTAAAGGTTTGCACTAAAAAGCTCAGGGTTCAACTTGCCAATCCCTACATTAAAATCACCCTTCTCGTTGCCACATCACACAGTGGAACATCCTGTAAAAATCCAGCTCTTGCACAAGATTCTAAATGATGCTATCTTGAGATTTTCCAAGAATTGGCTGGTAAAATCCCATCAACCGTGACGTTCATGATTCATTTATGAAAAAAATGCCAAGAATTGTGATAAAAGTAATAAATAAAGCATACGTACCTCCAACAGGCTGCGCATCACGCAGCAGGTTTCAGCATCTGCCTTTCTTAGCGCATGTGGAAAAATGAAACAACTTACACAAAGTAATAAGCTTTTTACTCAGTATCCAGACAACACATATCTCAATGGAGATGGGAAAGAACATTTCATGAGTTATTCAGTGACCTGAGCTCTGCTATTTACTTATGATGTGGTCTTGAGCATAATGCACATTGCCTTTCAGTCCTGAATTTTCTCTCAAAGATAAGAGAATTCAACAAAGTTATCTTCAACTTCTTTCTAAGTCAAACATTTTATGGTACTGAGATGTCAACATAAACCTGGTTAAGGCTTCGACCTAGTCTTCCACCCGCCTCTTGACTGCCTGTTAATGACTAAGAACCTACTTATGGGGAAAGAGCTAGAGTCTAATGATCTCTGCCCTGGGGCTGTAACTTCTTGGAGGAGCAGCTGGATGTGTAAACTTATATATTATCAAAACTATGGGGCGCCTGGGTGGCTCAGTGGGTTAATGCCTCTGCTTTCAGCTCAGGTCATGATCTCAAGGTCCTGGGATCGAGGCCTGCATCGGGCTCTCTGCTCAGCAGGGAGCCTGCTTCCTCCTCTCTCTTTGCCTGCCTTCTGCCTACTTGTGATCTCTCTCTCTCTCTGTCAAATAAATACATAAAATCTTTAAAAGAAAAACTAAATGTTTATATAGAAAAATGCATGTCATTTTATATGCCATTTGACTTAAATCCACAATAGATGATAACTGGAGCTTTCTAAAAGAAAAATATACTTTACACATGGTTCTATGAAAGAAGTCTAGGCACAGTCCAATAAATACCATCACTGCTTTGTCTCAGCACTTGGGCCATCTTATCATTGTGTGATTTTGTCAGATATTCTCTATGGTAGTATGGAAAAAAGAGCAGAAATTGATTTGAATCCTAGCCGGCTAATTTACTGTGTCTATGACTTTGAAGAAGTTGTTTGTTCTCCCATATCTTCCTCTGTACATCAGGAATTATAGTACATATGTCATAGAAAGTGATCGAATTAGAGATGGCTGGAGATGACTTAGAAATATCTGACCCTCAGTAAACGATAGCTAATCTTGGTAGTCTGGGTCTCTGATGTGGGTTAGAAAAATGTTGCTCATAGATGATGTATTCAATCACAAGCCATGCCATAGATTTATTCTTTGTAGCCACCAAGACATTATCTAAAAGTACCTGGTATATCAGGCTATTCTTTTCAGCATCATTAAGTAATCATCTGCTGGACAAGAAACTTGTACATATTTTTCTTTTAGAGTATCAGTATATAAAATATTCTAGAAATTTCCTTTAAGCAGCGCTTGTACCACATTCAAAACTAAATTTTAGTCCCTATGCAAGTGATAGGAGATTTAGAATCTGATGAAAATGAAAACAAAAGTCTTTCAACCTAGAAATAATGGAAATCAAGTTGGTAAATTAGTTGAGAAAAGAGAGGATATAGCAATTTGATCCACTTCCTGCCCCATTATTACTATCCAGTCATATGAAGGCAGATTATATGGCTAAGAATAGGTATTCTTTGGTAAATGAAATTCTGCATTTTAACAGGTGTGAATTTTCTTTTTTTTTTTTTTAAGATTTTATTTATTTGACAGAGAGAAACACAGCCAGAGAGGGAACACAAGCAGGGGGAGTGAGAGAGGGAGAAGCAAGCTTCCTGCCAAGCAGGGAGCCCGATGTGGGACTCAAACCCAGGTCTCTGGGATCATGACCTGAGCCGAAGGCAGGCACTTAACCAACTGAGCCACCCAGGCGTCCCATCAGGTGTGAATTTTCATAAATGCTTCCATTGAGTTGACTTTGACAAGTTATTAAAAGGGGGGAGGGTGATCTTCCATATTGAGAATTAAAAGAAATAGAAAGAAGGAGAGAGAGGCAGAGACAGACAGAGACAGAAAGAGAAGACATCTAACATAAGGTAAAATCCATACTACTATGGGATTCAGAAGTAATCTTTATACTTGAAACCATGACTATTATATAAACTCAGAGGGATGTTACTGAGGGAACACTGCATTTCTTCAGGGGGATTTCAGTGAAATGTACAAGTCACTGAGCCTAAAACCTTTTGGAAATAAGAAATCATCAGGCTGCCAGTTCTGTAGATGTATCATCGGTAGTAGTTAATTAAACATAGTTTTAAAATTATTTTCACTATTATTCTTAACACATTGGCAGAATAGAAATCAGTATCTTGGGCTCCTGGGTGGCTCAGTTGATTAAGTGTCTGCCTTCAGCTCAGGTCATGATCCTGGAGACCCGGGATCGAGCCCCACATCGGGCTCCCTGCTTGGCGGGAAACCTGCTTCTCCCTCTCTCAATCCCCGTGCTTGTGTTCCCCCTCTGGCTGTGTTTCTCTCTGTCAAATAAATAAAATCTTTTAAAAAAAAATCAGTATCTTTTGCCTCAATTATTAGGAAGAAAGACATAAATAGTATAATTATTTCAAAAGTCACTTTAGAGCCTTTTCCTTAAGAAGAATTTCAAGTTAACCATCTTAAGAGGCAATTATTCAGAGCAGAAGGCAGAGAGAAAAATAGTCATCTATGTCTTACAGATCCTCTGACCATTGCTAGAGTTCTAAGATACACTCAGTATATCCTCAATAGGTCTCCTTCAGCCTAAAATAAAATTTTATATCATTCTCCCAGCAACCAGATGGTTCTTTAATCAGTACAAGAGCCAATGTCTTTATCTGAATGCTGTCTGGAACATGGAAATTTCAGTGACTGACCCACATCAATAAAGAAATAAAAGTGTGAAAATAAATTGATTTTACCAACAGGTGCAAAAAGAAAGAGAGCTATAGATACTCTTGCATCAGGTAACTTAAAGGACCCATTCTGGATGTGTCAAACATTGCTTCCTCCTACATTCTAGGATTAGCCCTGTCTGCAGATACACCTGACTGTTAGGGGAGTGGAATAGCTAGGACAGATATCCCCTAGGAGAAAGGAAAAACAAATTAGTGAGCTTCTAACTGGTCTCTGCCAGCATTGTGTTCTTGTTATGTCTTTGATTCAAAATAATCACTGGCCGCTGATGCCAAAGATCCAATACAGAGTTGAACTAGTCAATTCTTTCTTTTACCGAGAATCAAAGAGAAAAAGTATAAAAACTCTGTATGGATGCTCTCATATATTTGGGTTTCAGAAACATGTGAAATTTCATAACATTTGATAAGCTTAAAAAAAATACTGCCCTCTGGAATCAGGAATACTTCACTAAAATGGAAAGGGTAGCTTAACAAATACAGAAGGAATAGAATCCCATAATAAAAAATTGTCCTTGGGGCGCCTGGGTGGCTCAGTTGATTAAGGGACTGCTTTCGGCTCAGGTCATGATCCTGGAGATGCGGGATCGAGTCCCACATCGGGCTCCCTGCTCGACGGGAAGCCTGCTTCTCCCTCTCTCACTCCCCCTGCTTGTGTTCCCTCTCTGGCTGTGTTTCTCGCTGTCAAATAAATAAAATCTTAAAAAAAAAAAATCGTCCTTGAAATTAAGTATACTTAACTTTATGGAGAAGTCACTCTTTGTTTTATTTGTTGTGGACCAATGACATGTTATAATAGCACAATTTACCATTTGGATCAACACTGTGGAGCCCCGTCCTGTGACAGGGATAACACTGTCCTCCCAGCAGCCCATTGCATTTTTAGGCATCTCATTTAAGTTTTTCTATATAGTTAACTGATAAAATTTGACTCTCAGTGGAGCACTTGATCAACCTAAATAAACCATAGGCTTTGACCACCCAATGACTTTCTAGAAACACAGTGATGCTCTGAGAGGGCCCTTTTACTCTCTTACCATAGGCAATCAGTTATGACATCCTTTAGACCTTATCTTTTTGGCATATTTTTTTGTGGATTATGTCCATTCATATTGCCTTATGGTCAGAAAAGGTGACCTGTAATTTTTCTACCTTGAGTTATTCCTTGAGATATACCTTGTTGTGAAACTCATGATTAATATTTATGAACCACTTCATGATGTTTAAAAAGGTGCTTGGAGTGCACTAATATTCAAAATATACACTCCTTTCACCTCTAATCTATACTCCCATTAGAAGAGTTAACTCCTCTATTTGATTGATGTTGAATTTAGTCCCACGAGTTGTTTTGAATAAAAATATCTAGAGTATGCATACCCTTATTCTTGAATTTGGGCTCAATCTGGTTTATTTGGTCAACGGAACGCAGGTGGAAATGACAGTGTTATGTTAGGACATTAAGCCTTAACAATTACTGTGTTTCCTTATTCTTGAATTTGGGCTCAATCTGGTTTCTTTGGTCAACGGAACGCAGGTGGAAATGACAGTGTAATGTTAGGACATTAAGCCTTAACAATTACTGTGTTTCCACTTGCCACTTCTGCTGCTACCATTGCCACAAAAATGCATGTTGGCTAGCCTGTGAGTCCAAAGAAGCTAAGGAACATGTGACACAGACCCGCTGAAGATTCCAAACTCAATCAAGCTCACCCTAAATTTGATGACCCCCCAAAAAATCTCAGATGCATGAAATGACTACAGGCAAAATTAACACAATCATTCCATGTGGTCTGAAGACATAAGAAATAAATATTTACTATTACATGGCGGTGAGATTTTGGACTGTTTGTTAGCCATTAGCAGCTGATTGATACAGTGTCAGAATGCTCTATTTGTGGAGTACAAAATTTTACACATATATTAAATGAAATATGACACTCAGATTATCTAATTATCCTCATCTAGTTGATGTGTAAGGGCTAAAAAAGGTATATAAAGTTATTACATAAAGCTAATTTCATATTTCTAATGTTTCAAAGATTTGGGCCAATTTTAAATCTGTAAGATGGAGACACCAACCTAGAGAGATATAGTAAAATTATTATCCAAAATCCTCTTCAGTGTGAATTGTATTTTAACAGTGATTTTTGAAATAAGGAGACTATAAGTAAAGGATACACCTGAAATAATGCAATTTCACAGACTCTGGAAGGCAGATGGAGGATTTATTTTGAGAAAAATGTCTTTCGATATCAGATCTCAAGTTATATTAAATATGTGACCACTTAGCTTATCTTTTGGGATAGTCTTGATAATGAAATCTAGAGACATATGTGAAATGGGATAGCTTTGGAAGGAGAAATTCATTTAGTGGATAAAACAAAATTCAATTTTGTGAAGTACATATTGAAAATGCGGGCTTTTTTTTTTTAAATGCTGGCGCATTAACAGAGTATGGTTGTTTTGTTTTTCACATAGGTGTATACCTATTTTTGCTTTGTGTATATTTCATTGTGGCATTATAAATTAGGAAAGGAACTGTCCTTGGAATAAAAGCTAAAATTTAGTGCTACCAATTTGTTCTCCTAGGTGGAATTTTCTCTTTAGATCTGAGTCTTATTATTTAATGCAAGTTTTCAAACACTTAAAGTTGATATATGTTAATTTTTTGATACATATTTATTTTTTCTGAACTGTTGACTTAAATGTTTGAATGTCTCTGTTTGGGTCTTGAAATGTTTTCTGGCTCCTTGATTTGTAATAAGTACAAGTTTGAAAGAAGCTAAGACATTCTACATGAATAATATTTATTGAAACTTCATACAATTACCACAGTTTTTACTTAATTGAATTTTGGTTGGAATTTGTTTTAGCTTCAAGTTATATAAACATCCCATATTTGTTTTTAATGGAAAAGAATTATTAAGGCACTCACTCACGTAATTATATTTGAACACTGGAAATAGAGGTATTAGATTACTGTGGCCCAAAATGGAAATATAAATTTGACGATGGGTCTTAGAATATTTCTCTTGTTTTAGATCCAGATAAATGTTAGGAGCCAATGTTTATGACTATGTAAAACTCTAGTTAACCATTCTCCCTTACCTGAGAAAATCAAGTTTGTCTTACTTATTAGCAATATAACAGCCTTTTAAAAAATACTCTAAGGGCGCCTGGGTGGCTCAGTTGGTTAAGCGACTGGCTTCAGCTCAGGTCATGATCCTGGAGACCCGGGATCGAGTCCCACATCGGGCTCCCTGCTCGGTGGGAAGCCTGCTTCTCCCTCTCTCACTCCTCCTGCTTGTGTTCCCTCTCTGGCTGTGTTTTTCTCTGTCAAATAAATAAAATCTTAAAAAAAAATACTCTAATGAAATAATATATTAAAATTTAACAATTCTTATTTCTAGATTTATAGTTCTTATGTAAATATAATGGGATGATTTCCAGTGGACTTCCTTATGTGATATGCAGCTCTTCAGTATAGTAGTAATAATTTGGGATACTTGCATGGACATTTAGAGTTGCTGAAGTATACCTTGCACCTGTCAAATTGTAGGTATTTCTAGAAAACTAGATCACTACCCAATTATAGGTACTACACTCTCTCTCTCTCTCTCTCTCTTTCTCTCTTTTTAAGGCAGAAAATATAGAATGACCATAGACTCAAATTTCTCCATGATCTGTGTCCAAAAATGTTGAGTGGGAGACTGTTCTTTGATCACTATAGCTTCTGAAATCTGCACCTTCTTCTGCACAATAAGATTACATTACTTGTCCTATTTGTAGCTAAGTACTGACAAATGATGGAGTTCTCTTCAGCAAAATGCAGGATACAGTCAATGGATTAGTGAAAACTATACTTTGGAAAATCAAATGTCTTAATCCAACATTAAACATAGATAGTGAGAAATCTTAATGTGTCAAATAACTGAGCTTCGCATTTTGACAAGTCTTGGTTCACTTTTGGAATTGAGTTTTGAATGTTGAAATTATTATTCATCAACAGCATTATTCCCTCAAATATAGAATGAAATTTCTCAAAATAATAGAAAAAATGGAAAGCAAATTTGGACACTTTGAGACCTGTCCCATGAAAATCTGCTAAGCTCTATCATACATGCATGTAATATATTCTGTCTACTTGTGTGATTCATATTTAAGCTAGGTGTTGAAAATCATGGGGCTTCAAGAAGGAAGAAGTCTGTATATCATCATTGGAGGGAGTATCTTCCAATCATGAATGCCCATAGCAATTCTGGACTTTGCATAAATGAGAAAGAAACTTCTGCTAGTAGATTGTTTCCAAAGGTGGTGGGGTCACAGTAACTCCTCCCCACTAACATCTCCCATGTGTGGATGCACACCAATTATAAGACACAATGCAAGGAAATTCCTGTATATATTACCAGTAACCCAATGGTAACATAGTGCTGGACTACAGAGTAGTATCACAAAGAGGACATTGGTGTCAATATAATCTACTGATAGCATATAAGTTTCAACAGTTTTACTTTTGAGTGTGTGCATGTGTGTATTTAGTTGTATGCATTTTATCATATGTGTAGATTCATGTCACTACATCACAGTCAAGATTCAGAACAGTTCCATCACCTACTATTGTCCTTTGACTCACCTACACTCTCCCAACTTTGCTGCTAATCTCTAAAAACCACGATCTGTTCTCCATCTTGAAGTTTTGTTATTTTTGTTAAAGATTTTGGTTATTTCTCTGAGAAAGAAAGAGAACATGAAAGAGCACAAGCAGCAGGGACAGCAGAGGAAAAGTGTCCTGGGATCATGACCTGAGCTGAAGGCCAATGCTTAACTGACTGAGCCACCCAGGTACCCCTGAAATTTTGTTATTTTTAAGGAATTTCTATAAATGGAATCACACAGTGTGCAACCTTTTGGCAGTGACATTTTTTTTGCTTAACATATTTCCCCGGAGATAGATCCAAGTTGTTGTGTGTATCTATAGATCTTTCTTATTTCCTGTTAATGAGTATCCCATAGTATGACTGTGCCAGGTTTAACCATTCATCCACTGGAAGAAAATTTGGTGGCTTCCACTCTAGGACTATTCTAAATAAAGTTGCTATGAATACTTCATACAGATTCTTGTGTGAACATAATTCTTCATTTTGACAAAAGAAATGGCCAGGAGTGCAATCGGTAAGACATATAGTAGTTGCATATTAAGTTTTTTTAAGGAAAATGCCGAAGTTTTTCAGAATGGTTTTATCATTTTACCTGTCCATCAGAAATGAGTGACACAGATTCTTTGCATTCTGACCAGAATTTTATGTTATCACTGTTTTTTATTTTAATCATTATGATAAGTATGTAGTGGTATCTCATTTTGGTTTTAATTTACATTTCTCTGATGGCTAATGATATAGAATACTTCATGTGCTTATTTGTCATCCGTATATCCTTTTCAGTGAAATGTTCATTGCTATTGACTTTTGAGAGTTGTTTGCATATTCTACACACTAAACTTTTGGTGGATATATGGTTTGCAAATATTCTTTACCAATCCTCTTTTCATCTTCTTTAAGCTTTTGCAGACCAAGTGTTTTTAATGTTGATGAAATCAAATTTGTCAAACTTTGCTTTTATGGATTGTGCTTTTGGTGTCAAATCTAAGAACTCGTACTCTACCTTTTGTCTCAAATATTTTCTTATATGTTTTTCCTAAATATTTTATAGTTTTACACTTTATATTTAAATCTGTGATCGATTTTGAATGGGTTTCTGCACAAGACTTGAGATTTTGGTCAAGGTTCATTATTTAAACTTAGAAGTTGTCCAGTTGCTCCAACATATTTGTTGTAAAGCTATATTTTCTAAAGTGAAGGACTTTTGCATCTTTGTCAAAATCAATTGAGCATATTTGTGTAGGACTATGTCTGAATTCTGTATTCAATTCCAGTCATCCATTTGTCAGTCCTGCCAACAGTAGCACACTTTCTTGATCACTGTAGCTATATAATAATACTTCATATCAGGTAGAGGGATTCTCCCACTTTATTCTTATTTGCCAAGATTGTTGTTGCCACTTCAGGGTCTGTTCCTTTCCATATGTATTTTCAAGTAAGCTTCTCTATTTCTATAAAAATTCATGCAGGAATTTGGTAGGAATTTTATTAAACCTAGAGACAAATAAGGGAAGAATAGACATTTTTACTATGTTGAATTTTCCAATTCATAAACAGTATGTTTCTCCATTTATTTAGATCTTCCTTGATTTCTTCCATCAGTGGTTTTGTCATTTTTAGCACATAAATCCTGTATATATTTTGTTAAGTACACAGCTCAATACTTCATTTTCTTTGGAGAGATGTATATGGTGCTCTGTTTTCAACTTTGGTTTCCACATGTACATTGTTAGTATACATAAATATGATAGATTTTTGCACGTGGGTCTTGTGTCCTGCAACCTTACAGAACTCACTATTCGTTCTAGAAGGTGTTTTTGTGCAGTCCTTGCAAATGATTACCTATGTCGACAATCAGTTCATTTGCCATGTCAAACACTAATTCTTCCTTTCCAATATATCATTTATTTGTTTTTCTTTTTTTATCAAAGTGGTTGGAATCTTCAATACTATGTCGAATAATATTGGTAAAAGCAGACCTCCTTTCATTGTGCCTAATGTTAGAAGGGAATAGTCTATTTTTCACCTTAACTATGATGTTAGGTGTAGGTATTTCATACATGCTCTATATTGAATTGGGGCAATCCTTCTCTATTGTTAAGTTACTCAATGTTTTAATCATGTTTGAGTTTTGGACTTCATCAACGGATAAGATCATTGAGTTTTCTTTTTTAGATTGCTGATAAGATGAAATACATTGATTTAATTTTGGATGTCAAACCAGCCTTGAATATTTGGAATAAATCCCACTTGGTCATAATGTAAAATTCTTTTTATACATTGCTGGATTCAGTTTGTTATTTTTTCCCCATGCATTTTTGTGTCTAAGTTGATGAAAGATATTTACCTATAGGTTCCATGTATTTATATTATTTTTATTGTTTGTTTGATTGTTTAGTATTAGGGTAACGATGGCCCCATAAAAATAATTGGGAGATGTTCCTTATTGTTATATTTTCTGGTAGAGATTTTATAAAATTTGTAGTAATTCTTTACATATGTAGAATTTGCTTATAAAAATATCTGAGTCTAAAGATTAATTTTGAGGGAGACTTTTATTTATTTAAAAAAAAAATCAATTTTCCAGAGAGGTAAAGGGAGAAAGAGAGTGCATGCATACACATGCAGTGTGGGGTGGGAGGGGCAGGAGAGGGAGAGAGAGTCTTAAACACACTGCTTGCTGAGCTTGGAGCCATATGCAAGACTCTGTGTCAGGACCCTGAGATTACCATCTGAACCGAAAACAATGCTTCAAGCATTGGTTTCAAGAACTGGATGCTTCAAGAAACTATACCTCTTGGGCCCCCATAATTTTGGGCAAGACTTCTAATTATAATTCAATTTTTGAAAGATTCTAGAGCTATTCAAATTATGTAATTCAACTTGTTTAAATTTTTGTACTTTGTGGGCTTCAAAGAATTAGTCCATTTATTCTAAGTTGTCAAATTTGTAAGTATAAAATTATTTAATATTCTCTTACTATTTTTTAATGGCTATGGAATCTGAAGTTTTACCTCTTTTTAAATTCCTAATATTGATGATTTATGCCTTCTCTCAATTTATTTGCTTCAGTTTTACTAGAGGCTTGACAGTGTAATCAATGTTTTTGTTTTATCAATTTTCTCTATTGTTTTTCTTTTGATTTCTTTCTTTTCTTTATGATTTTGGTCCTTCCTTCTGCTTACATTGGGTCTATTGTGTTCTTTTATTTTTTAATTTTTCATTTTATGTTAGGGACCTAGATTATTGAATTGAGAACTTCCTTTATTATTTATTTGTTTGTTTGTTTGTTTATTTATTTATTTAAGAGTGAGAAAGAGAGAGAAGGTGCAGCGGGAGAGGGGAGGAAGAGAGAATCCAAGCCGACTCCCAACTCAGCCTGGAGCCTGATGTGGATATTGATCTCAGGACCCTGAGATCATGACCTGAGCCAACAACCAGGAGTTGGTTGCTTAACCAACTTAACCCAGGTGCTTCAGAGAATCTTTCTTATTTCTAATGTCCAATCATGCCTTTTTTGTAATGTGACTTTGCTAGTTTTACCATCAAAAAGTGAAATCTGGTTTTTCTCTATATTACTCTCAACTGGCTTTGCAACAAAAGAAAACAGACTTTATCCTTTAGGACACTTAGGTTAAGCCTTATAAGGATTAACAGCACTGTTTTTTGTTTTTTGTTTTTTTAAGATTTTATTTATTTATTTGACAGAGAGAGAGATCACAAGTAGGCAGGGAGGCAGGCAGAGAGAGAGGAGGAAGCAGGCTCCCTGCCGAGCAGAGAGCCTGATGTGGGACTCCATCCCAGGACCCTGAGATCATGACCTGAGCCGAAGGCAGAGGCTTTAACCCACTGAGCCACCCAGGCACCCAATGGCACTGTTCTTATTTTCTGGTTTTTGTTTTTTGTTTTTAATTGAAGGATATTTGACAGACAATATTATATTAGTTTCAGGAGTATATATAGTGATTCAGCAAATATATACATTACAAAATACTGACCTGAAATGTAGCTACCGTCTGTCATCATACAAAGCTATTATAATATTATTGACTATATTTCCTATGTAGTACTTTTCATTCCCATGATTTATTTATTTTATAACTAGAAGTTTGTACTTCTTAATTACCTTCACCTATTTTGCCCATCTTCCCATTTCTCCCTTATGGCAACCACTAGTTTGTTCTCTGTACTTATGAGTTTGTTACTGTTTTTTTGTTTGTTTTTCAGAAAGAATGAAGGGACTATCTTTGTTGTTGAAGAGACTGTATTTTCCTCATTGTACATTCTTGCCTCCTTTGTTGTAGGTTAATTGACCATATGTGTGTGGGTTTATTTTGGGGCTATTTATTCTGTTTCATTGATCTATGTGTTTGTTTTGGTGACTGTATTATACTGTTTTCATTATTACAGCTTTGGGGTATAATTTAAAATCTAGAATTGTGATTCCTTTGCCTTTGTTCTCTCTCAAGTTTAGTGGCACTATCTTGCCTTCCTCAAAGCCAGACACGATGTAAAGAAACATGAGGTAATACTCTGAATGATGAGAGACCGTGTGGAAAACAAAGCCACAAGGAGGAGAAACATGGCACCACATGAGGGCCAAAAATAGGGCCATAAAATATAAATAGAACACCCTTGATCTTCTAGTCCCACTTACATAGAGATGAGCCCTACCATCTGAGACAAAGAATGACCCAAAGAATGTGGAACAATTCAATGTTGTTTAAAGCCACAAAATTATGGTGTTGTTTTTTATACAGTAATAGACAAACATTTTTATTTGTGAAGCAACTAAAATTTCTGGGTTGGTTGTTATCTTGTCTGGCAGTACCTTACCTCATGCAAAATTCAGTCAACAAGGCCTCCAAATGGAATTTTTTTTTTTAAGATTGTATTTATTTGAGAGATATATATAGAGAAAGCATGAGTGAGGTGAGGGGCAGAGGGAGAAGCATACATCTCTCTAAGCAGGGATCCTGCTCTCGGGCTAGATCACAGGACCCAAGACTCCAGGACCCCAGGACCTTGACCTGAGCCAAAGGCAGACACTTAACTGACTAAGCTACCCAGGTGCCCCCAAATTGAAGTTTTTATATAGATAAAACAAATATGTAATGGAATGGTGATTTACATGTATTTACTGAATTTTAAATATTTCATTTATAGTTTTGATAAAAACTACACTAGCCATAATTCCCAGGTACTTTAAGTTTAATTTTAAATTAAACATAAATGGTAGAAAATATTATCATGGCAAATCTTCAAGTTCCACATACTTTCTAGGGTTTTGGTACCTTTTTTTTTTGGAATTGGATTTCAAGTGCTCAAATTAATTTTGTATTTTAGGTAGTGACATCATTATTATTTAAAGATACAATGGAACTTCTCAAAATTACAGAAAAAAATCAAGAAAAAGCTCACCAATTTTTAATGAGTGGGAAACCTATTGATCTCATGTTTTAAGAAGCAGTGTTAGAAGAAAGGGGTATGAGAACTTGTATTCTAATACTATCAGTACTGTAGGCAGTGTTCCATAAGTATTATCAATTCTTGAACTATTTCTTTTAACTAGAACAGACCCAAGTTACATTGCTTCCTTTTCATCAAGTTGCTTAACAATTTTGACCTGACTATTCTAATTACTAAAGCTGTTTAATGATATGCTTCTAAATAACTTCCTCCTATCCACCACAACACTCACACATCTGTAAAGATTACAGAAACTAATCTTATTGCTCATAATTCATGAGATATTTTGAAAATACTAACTACTGTGTAAGCTTGCTGATTCATTTTACACTTGTAATTCTTACCAATTATAATTCAAGTGCTCAAAATATGAACACTTCAGCTTTAATGAAACATTGAAGTCCATTTAATCTATGGCATGATACTATCAATATTTTTTTAATTTTTTGTGTACCATTTAAGCTTCATATTCCAGCATCCTTGTAACTTGATGAAATGGATGTAGATCATCTCACCTAACAAAACGGAGACCCATCTGTTATATGTTAAATGCATCTGTTCATCTGTTAAATCCATTTGTCAATTTCATTTAGGTTAACAGAGATTTCTTCTAAGGACATAAAATGATATGTGAGAAAAGAATTAAGACAAAGTCCTGCTTTACCAGATACCAAGGGTGGGGGGGAAGCTTATCCCAAACACTTTTTCTAAATGTTTTAAAAATGTTTTTAATATATTTTACCTGAATTATATAAAGCACATTTAATCTGCTTTGAAAATTGTCCTTAAATACATTAGTTAGACAGGATCATTTTTAGATAATGAAAACATTTTTTTATGTCTTTTTAACTATATAACTGCAAGGGGAAGTTAAAACACATTTTGTATGTAGATATATAAGGGAGAGCTTAGTTTTTTCTGAAGGCAACCTGGACTTTCATTAGTTTGAATTGGAGGACATTTATAAAATTATATGTGTTTATTGTGAATGTCATCTGCTCTACTTAAACATTGAGTTTTAGATAGGATAAGTATTCTACCAAGGTCCACAGATTTTTAGAGAAGATTGATAAGGTGGATCCAGAAAATTCTAGATGTAGGGAAATTGATTGGTTATTCAGAACATATCTTGGACATTAAGAAGATGATCTTCCTTCCTGTGTTAACATTGATCTCACCTAAAATGAGCGTCTTTCATGTTCTTATCCAATTTTCTTAATATGACATTTAACTTGGACCAAATAAACTCTTTAATATTTTATCTATTCCCCTACATTTTTATGACAAATATGAATCTTTATCATTTATTAGCAATGTATAAAATTTTGTGTAACTATCTGAACCTCATCGTTCTTATCTGTGCAAAGGGACAATCCTCTATATTATGCTACTACAAAGACTTTTTAAAAAATGTGTAAAGTATGTAAAAAGACTAATCATGTCTAAATTTGCCATATATAAATTTAAGGAACTATCTCTAATTCATATAATTTCCCTGTCCACTGCCATTCCAGAACTTATCATAGTTGTCATGATTCTGAAATCTTCAAACATTCCTTTCTGTTTGGATTATCCTCACTCAACACTTCTTTGTGTTTTTCATTTATGTAATTCTTACTTATCTTCTAAGAACGAGATCACCTGTTGCCTGCAACCATTTCTCTTCTCACCATACTTGAGCACTCCTTACCCTGCTCTCACACATCATACCACTTATAATTCCTAATTATATATCCTTTTCTCTCCCTTCTCCTGCACTGTAACTCTCAAATGGCAGAGACCCTTTCTAATGTAAATTTATATCCTCAGAGCCCAGCATTTACAAAGTACTCAAGAATGGTTTTTCTGAAGGAAGGAAATAAAAACATATATTATTAAGCCATTTTTCTTTCTTATTTTAAATGTTTCCTGGGTATAGAATATTCTCACCCACAATTTAAGATATGTTTTCTTGCCACTTCTTATATCAACCATGACATGATTTCTCGGGCAGAAAGTAAAAGGCCCTCTTTTGTGTGCTATAATAGTCTATTTATAACTTTGTTGTCATTGCTAATAATCTAATCATCTCCTATTTCTCCATGTTTTGTGTCTTTTAAAACTTCATAGTCCTAAAAATAGGGATCCCAAATTCAGATGCCAAATGGACCAAGCAAGCACGAAAATAAAATGGAACAGGGTAGTGTTATAACAGTTACTGTTTGCTTAACTTTTATTGCATCCCAGAAACAAATCTATTAACTCTTTGTGTTAAATAATATTTTTATCCCATTAAGACGTAAACAGAAGCAAAGAGTTTAAGAAACTTGCTGAAGTGAAGGAGGCAGAGTTTGAATCCACAGGTTTGTTCCAGAATCCACACTTCTAAGCACTGGAGTAAATAAGCTATGAAGTAGAAGAATATATAGGGGGATGTGCTGTTGAACAAGAAACACATGTTCTAAAGAGCCCTTGGAAACTGATTGACTTAATACAATACACTATTAATGCTCAAACAAAGACTATGGTGCTTTGGTGGTTCTCCAAGGGACTTATAGGGCTATCACAATTTCACTAATATATAGAGAATAATATCTTATGGGAAAGAAAACCCTATTCTGTACCCAGTCTTGTACAGTTTTTGGTAAAGCACTAGCACCATGCCTTGCCATCTGTAAATGTTCCCATTTGTATAATACATAACACTGAGAATCTAAAGTTCCTCTGTTTCTACATATAAAATCACGCCACTGTTTCTTTTGTGTTGTTTTTTAAGTTTCTGATTCATAGCAAGTATTAAACAGTTCTTGAATGAATCAAGAAATGAATGAATAAGTAAAAGGGGAATATGTAAGTGTAAAATGTTGCTGAGAGTGTTGTCTCTACTAACATACTTACTCATAGGGGCACCTGGGTGGCTCAGTTGGTTAAGTATCCAACTCTTGATTTCGGCTCAGATCATGATCTCGGGGTTGTGAGATCGAGCCCCATGTTAGGTTGCTTTAGGAGCATGGGGCCTGCTCAAGCAAGATTCTCCTCCACCCCCATTCTCTCCTGCTCTAAAAGAATCAAAATAAGAGTAAAATAAAATGCTTGCTCATCAAATAACCTTTAGGAATGTCACATTTTCCTAGATTTGAAGACCAACTGACAAAAAACTTTAGAAGGTAAGATATTTTTTAAAATCCTTCAGATATCTTACCCCTGAAATCTTATTGGAGGAGAAAAATGCCCTCCTGAACTTACAATGGAATATTTTATACAAATCATTGATGAAAATTAGGACAGATTCTTACTGTAAATACTAAGACTTTCAATCATGGTTCAGCAAGAAAAATGTTGAAACACTGAAAATTAATTAATTTAGATAAATTCTTTAATCATCTGAAAAAATGCTAACAATTACCCAGTGCAATTTTGAAATAAATACGTCATCAAATAATGATAATACCAAAGCATTTTTTGGTTCTAACCTCACTCTAGCATTAGTCAATCCTTATTGAAGGCAGATCAATATACTTCTTACTTATTCTGTTTTTTGAAAAACATCTTTTTAAAATCTTTTTTAAAATATTTACGTGTGTTCTTCCTTCAAAACATTTAAAAGACTTCTATTTTTAGTAATATCTACAACAAATTTTCTGAGAAATAACATTCCACAACAAATTTTATTTCACATGCATGAGGGGAAAAAATGCAAAAAAGCAAGCAAACAAAAAAAAAACAAAAAATTTCCAAACAAACAAACACCAAAACCCTTCGAATATCCCAGTTAAACCTAGTAAACATCTTTAAAAACAATAGGCTTCATTTTTTAGAGCAGTTTTGGTCCACAGCAATTCAATAACTTTTTGAAATCATCTATAATATCACAAGAACATAAAATGTTTAACCGCCACCAACAACAACAATAGTATGGTGAACAGGGGCTGAAGTTAAGGATTTTCTGAGGGCAATTATCAATTTTAGAAAATTGGGTCTTAGGTATCAAGATTCATATAAAGGACAGAATATAGGAACTTGGGTCCAAACAAAATATAAATTTGGAGCTAGTTTGCTCCAGTTTTCTACCAAACACACACCAAAACCAGAGGCCTTGAATAGTGCCATCTGTGAAAGAGTAGACTAGAAAACATTTTCCTGTGTGCAAAAGGAGACACTGAGAAAAAATAGTATTTCTGCCTCAGCCTATGATCTAGGTGAGATGGAAAAAAAAAACAAAACCAAAAAACAAACAAACAACAAAACTTCCTGAGTATTCATAATCTCAAATTGACAAAAACAAAACAAAACAAGCAAAAACAAAGCAACCAAAACAAACCTTAGAAGGTATTTTGAAAGAAGCAAAAGCAAACTCTCCCGCTATAGGATCAAACTACGATCTATGTCTCCTGGAATTCCCATGTTAAATCCCACTAAACATGTGTTCAGAATTGCAAAACTGATAGGACAAGTAGAGAAAATTAGTGAACTGGAAGGTCCAGCTGGGAATAAATGAAGTGCTATGACTCAGAGAGGGACAAAGGAATAAAAAGTATGACAGTATAAGAGATATGAAAACCAGTACTGTGTTTCTAGTCTGAGTTCCAATAGAGAGAAGAGACGGAATGTAAAAAACGCAAAATGTAAAGAGACAGGGCCGATAATTCTTCCAAATGGGTGAAAGCCGTGAGCTCTTAAATTCAGAAAACACAATGAATCCTATGGAATATAAATAAGAAGTAATCTACATGTACTTATATAAGGTGAAACTGAAGAAGTGGTAGAGTTGAGTAGGCATAAAAATATATGCATGTGCAGAAAGACCAGCGAAAGAAAAGAATGAGAGATCGGAGGAGAGGAATGGGTAAAGGGGACCATATTGAATATTAGAACAGAAGTTTGGGAACAGGTGTCTGACTACATAATTATTTCTCCACTCATTTGTTTTGTGGCTTTGGACACCTTCATTATGTTTGAGCCTATCTCACTTATGAAACATCCTCTTCTTCCATATTACATGGTTTCTATGAAGGCTCATTCAGTTCTTTCTTAAGCCAACTCCTCCTTGACTAATAAAAACTTGAAAAACCTAGAATTGCATAACTGTCTTTGGTACATTGGATTTTTTCCTTTTCTAAAGCGAAAAGAACAGGTAAGCAGCACAGCATTACCCAATTTTACTCCATCTTGTTTCAGCACCTGAATCAAACCAGCCACTGGCTCTGTCATTCAAGCTGTTTTTAAAATCATTATTATTTTTGACATTTGAAAGGAAATAAAACCCTTTTTGTGACAGGTCTAGAAAATCAAGTACATTTGGACATTCTGAACTTCCCTGATGTTAAATCTTACCTAAATACACTGCCTTACATTTCCACACCTAACCTCCTGGCTTTTTTCTCTCTCAACCTGGGAAGTAGTACAATGCCCATCAAACACACCAGACTTGCCCTAGGCAGTAAGCTCCAAAGCAACTACAGTGAGAAGGGTAGATGGGGATGCCTCCAGGGAATGGTCCAACATTTAAGTTGCTGTAAGGAGACACACAGCAAAAGCATCCATCCATCCACTTCCCAAAATGTGATGTCTCTTGACTGTGTTTCCTATGGTGATGTATTTTTGCTCTTAAATGTTTGCACAGCCCCGGAAAGCATGACGGGTTTTATCAGCTTTGACAGCTGTCTGGAAGAAACAGCAGGCAACCTAAACTTCAGCCGCTCATACAGCAATCTGCTCAGGTCCTGCCAGATCCTGCGAAGTTGAGTTTGACCAGCACTCGATTAGAAGCCATCCCTGCTGTTTGTGTACAGGCTACTTCAGAGCACACTCTTTTTGTGCAGGGAATGAAGGTTTCAAGTTATAGGGAGACTGTATTAATTGGGACTTGCAGGATGACATTTAGGGCTGTTAAAATAGCCAGTCCAAATTTGTGTAGTTATTCTATGGGCTTGGCAGTGAGATAGCCCCTCTAGGGAATGCAAAAGGAAACTGGACATCAATCATACCTGTTAAACAGCTTGGAGTCCAGGATGTTCCATCTCTCATACCCATAAGCTCTTTCCCTAAGGACAGTCACATATTCAAGCCTTTCCCACTGTCTCCCCCACCCTGCCAATCATCCCTTCATCCTTCCTTCAATTTCACCCATGACCTGCTTTTTGCTCTGCAAACTTCTGAAAGAGAAATTTATATTGAATATTCCTGCTACAGGTGAAATATGTGTGTCCCTTCAAAATTTGTATATTGAAATCCTAAACCCCAAAGTTGTGTTGAGACGTTTGGGGGTGATAAAGTAATAAGGGTGGAGCCCTCACAAATGGAATTTGCATCTTATAAAAAAGACCTGAGAAATCCCCTTTACCAGTTCCATCACATGATGACACAGCAAGATGGCACCATCTCAGCAAGAAGTGAGCCTTGGTCAGAACCGAACCATGCTGACAGCTAAACGTAGGGCTCCCGGCACCAGAACGATAAGAAATGAATTTCTGTTGTTTATGAGTTACCTAGGTATGAGTTCGTGGTGTTTTGGTGATAGCAGCCCAAAGGGACTGAGATAATCCCCACACCTTCACCACTTAATCTTTCATTCATTTTGCATCTGTGATTTGGTGAAATGGCTTTTCCTGCAAGAACTTTCTACCCTTCCCATCCAAAGGCTTTTAGTGTTGGGAGTCTACTCTAACCCTGAAACCATGGCTGCCCTGGCTCCTGAGACAATTCCCTGAGCTTTCCCAGGGAGCTTTTTAATAATAAAAATGACAAAAAGTATAGAGTTGAGAAAGGTGTAAGGATTTCTCCTGATCCTATGGAAGCCTGTGTGACTAACATCCCTGAATTTTCCCTGGGAATAAAAACACTTAAAATATCCCCTTGAAGGGTAATGTGAGTACACTGAGGATGCATTTAAAATGTGCAGCGAATGTCACATACTGCTTATAGGTTTTCATATGTTTTTATTTTTCCTCTTCCTCTCTCAACTGTGTCCTGGTCCATTATCTACTCCTGATCTTGGAACAAAATAAAATGTATCGTGAGAACAGACAAATGTGCTTTAGAGACAGGGGAAACTGTGCTCCAGCTGAGCATTGCTTTTTTCGTTTTTACTGTTGTTTTTATTAATTTTTATTTTTCCATAACCCAGCCACCCTATCCCTCCCCCATCCCCCCAGCAACCTGAGCATTGCTTTTTAAAAATTGTATTTAGACTTTTAAAGTTTGATATGATTTAAGACATCCAAGAAGTTGTAAAAAGTAGTACAAGGCATTCCTAAATCTCCTTTATTGGGCTTTCCTCTGTGATAGCACCCTACAAAACCATAATACACTATTCAAAACCTGGAAAATGACATTAGTTCAATCCTATTCAAGTAACACAACTACAGACCTCATTTTGATTCCACTAGCTTTTACATGCATTCCCAGCATGGCTATTTACTGTTTTTGTACCTATGGGAATTTTACTTAACCTATCTGAGCTTTAGTCTGCAAAATAGGATAATTTATCCGCACCTATCTCATTGAGTATTTCTGAATTTTATAGAATGTCCCAAGTATAAATTCACATACACCCAACCTACTGTTGGTTATAGTTAAAGCTATGACTTACAGTGTTCTCTGGTCAGTAAGAGCTCAGACTCTAGGGCTAGAGGGCCTACCTTTGTATACCTGCTCTCCACTTCTTACCAGGTAACCTCTGATATCCTGTTCCTTCATCAGTTAAATGAAGATAATAGTACTTGCAAATCCTAGTTTTGAGAGAGTTTGGGGTAATATTTGAAAAGGACTTCAAATGATGCCTGACATCTAGAAAGTATTGAATGTGTTAGCTTTTCTTATTTTCATAGTATCTAGTACTTAATAAGAGGATAATAAATGTCAGTTTGTATTAGTATTGTATTATCCTTCATGCACTCTAAATGTTGGTTTATGGGATTCTATCCCCAGCTGTCTTCCTTATTGAATACAGAGACATTCTATAAATTCTCATCTTCTCTCTGCATTTCAGGGATTCCCAGGTCTATACCTCTATCTTATATCCCTATCTCTAAATGAAACTCATTATCTTCTTTTTCTCTGAAATGTTATGGGCTTGGTAAGAGTTCATTAGGAGCTAACCAGAAGGCAAGGAGAGTAATCTCTGTGCAGGCAGGGTACAGTGAGCTCTTTCCTTCAAAGTCCTCACCTCACCTTACATCATTCCCATCTCCTACCCACAGTCTCACCTATAGCCACCCACTATCATAGTCAGGGAGGAGTCAAAAAACTTGGATGAAAGAAACGGTGAGGGGAGGACTAATCACCTCAGACAGAAGTGTTGGTAAGACATAAGATCAAGGGCTTCTAGACAGCAGGAATTTGTGGGTAGCAGGATATGAGAACTCAGAGTTTTTTGTGTGGGTTGATGATGTTGCATTAACAAGATGCTTTTCAGTCTGTCCTTGAGGGAGGGTGTATTTGTTTGCTATCATAATAACCACAAACTGGGTGGTTTAAACAACAGGCATTTATTGTTTCACAATTCTGTCGGCTAGAAGTCTGAGATCAAGGTACCGGTATGAGTAGTTCTTTCTGTGGTTTGTAAGGCAGAATCTATGCTATATACCTCTCCTCTACCTTCTGCTTGTTTGCTGATGATCACTGGTATTCCTTGGCTTGTGAAACATAACCCCAATTTCCACCTTTATCTTTATAGGGAGTACTTCCTGTGTACATATCTGTCTCCAATTTCCCCCTTTTTATAAAGACACCAGTCATATTGGATTAAGGTTTACCCATTTTAACTTGATGGCCTCTGTAAAGATCTTATCTCCAAATAAGGTCACATTCTGAAGTCCTGGGGGTCAAGTCTTCAATATATGAATCTGGTGGGAGACACAATTCAATTTATAACAAAGAACGAGCCACCTGGTAGAAATGAATGTGTTTCTTGTAGTTTTTTCTCCTCCTTTCTAGATAGAGGAGGACATTATTTGTCATTCCTCTTTAGAGGGAAATTATTATTACCCAGAGATAATGGAAGTAAGTATTTGTTAGAAGAGTTAGAATTTCTTTCTGGCAAGTCTTAATGAGCTTCAAGCAACAAACAGTTTTGTGTGAGGGAAGAGAAACATTAAACTTTTGGTTAATAAAATTGTAAAGAGGTAGTTAAAAGGAATAGAGATAGAGAAAGAGATTCAAGCATACAAGTTAAGGTTCAGCTATCCAGGCCCCAGAGTGGGTCTGTTGTCACCTTGTAATCCTGAATATGCAGAGACAAGCGAAGAGTCCTTGTGTGACCAGAAGGTATGATAAACTAAACAATCATCTCAAGCAAGTCTTAGAGATGACTTCCCAGGGAAGACTGGAAATTATGGGGAAGAAACAATTGTCCTGCTTATAAATGGTATCCTTTCAAACACACAAACAAACAAACAAACATTTGACTTTACGGTAGGTACCTCTTCTGAATCTCTTCAGTGTAATCCTGTCGGTTTTCAAGTGCTTTGAGGAATAGACTGGATGTTCTCTTACCTATATCTTGGAATTCTTCCTAGATACCCAAAGAGAGGACACCCGGGTGATATTGGTATTAGATGGTCTGCCAGTGACAAACAATGGATCTTATCAGAGTCAATACAAGGGACATAGAAGAAGAGTTAAACACTAAGGGAAAGGACTTAAGGAATGTGGGTGACCAAATCAAAAACTTCCCAGTTATAGAAATCCAAAGGTTGGTTTCATCTTAGAAGAATTTGATGGAGCATCAGGAACTGGGGCTGAGGCAAAGCAACAAAGGGCAGTCCAATGCATGAGAGAAATAGTAGACCTATGTTCACTAACATAGAAACTTCTCCTAATGATAAAGATATTACCTTCTCCAAATTTAATTATGAATATCTTTATCCCATAGACATGCTCTGAACTATATCTCCATAGCACATCAGTTCTGTTACACGTTAAAAAGTACTATATAAAAACAGAGTTTAAAGATTAAAAAATAAGTTGCTGGGTTAAACAGATCTCTTTAATGCAGAGTATCTCACAATTTTTGAATGCTGTAGGATTATTCATATACCACAATTAAAACATGCAAAAATTATTTTGTTTTGAGCACTTGTTTCACTTTGAGTTTTTATTTTTGTAGCAGATGGGTAAATGAAGATTAAAGTAAGATGGGTAGATGAGGATTAAAGTAAGGTACAGATAATAAAATTAAATTTCACTCAGTCTCTTTGGGAGGCAGGTCTAGGACTAAATATTGTCTTGCATTCTATTGACCAGAATCCAGTCAAATGGCCAAAACTAAGCGCAAGGAAATCTAGAAAATGTAATTTCCCTCATGGCCTAGATGAAAAAGGAAATGGGTTGGACGAATATTTATATAATCTCTGACAAAATTTCACTTTGGGGTATCAAATATCTTTAACCTTCTCCCATATAGAACATACTTAGTTCTTTACCCAACAGAGATAAACCAAAGTTTCCATTCAGCTCAAAGTCCAGGAGCTCTGGGTGACTACAAAACACATCTCTTTATCAAGTCCAGAAGTGACCCTTCACAGTCCAGGTTCAATGATATAAGTAGACAAATTATCTATACTTTCTAATTCTATAATACCAAGTGATACAATGAAGACAGGGCAAATATAACTAATACTTCTACTTGAAAAACAAAATTAATGAGAAATACATGCTGGCCATTGGCCTGTAACATGCTGAACCTGTGCCAAATTTCATCACAAGGTTTCTGTGCCCTGGTGATGAGGAAATCTCCAGATTAGAGACTGGGGAGGGGAGGAGATCTTTTATATATTGTTCCCTGTGGGTCATTCTCCGCTCTCCAGGAGGTTCTTTTTCATCTTTATTCGGCATGCCCATATCTAAGGTGGTTATTTGCATAGAGTAACATAGAGTTTTCACACCTCACTTCCAGATACTGTAAGTCTGGACATGCAAAAGTTGTGTTTTTTTGTTTTGTTTTGTTTTGTTTTGTTTTAAAGATTTTATTTATTTGACAGAGAGAAACACAGCCAGAGAGGAAACACAAGCAGGGGGAGTGAGAGAGGCAGAAGCAGGCTTCCTGCCAAGCAGGGAACCCGATGTGGAACTCGATCCTGGGTCTCCAGGATCATGACCTGAGCCAAAGGCAGTTGCTTAACCAACTGAGCCACCCAGGCGCCCCAAAAGTTGTTTTAATGATAAAACAGTTACTAGTTTTTTCCAGTTCTTTAACTCAGGTTCAGGGACCTTTTAGAAGTACTATTTGAAAATATATATTCTTCATCTATTTACTTGCACTTGGTACCTTATGCCAGGGACCACACCACAGTTCTTTCCTATACATTATTCTGAAGGTATATTTATTTCTGTACATTCTCATCTCTATGAATCTGTTTCAGGTTAATATAGCTGAAGGTGGCTGGGGACTACTGATATGTAGTGGGGAGACACAATTTATTTGAGTTTCTCTATAGGACAAAAATCTGAAGTCTTTGAGGGCTTTTATCAAAGCCTTATTTTCAATTTGATATCCTACTGTTTGGGGTGTAGAACCAATTCGCTTTTCTGATCTGTTGAGACCTTCAGTGCTTATGCTCACTCTATTTCCTTTATGTCTGTTTGCAAACTGACCAATTCTTTCCTGGTTCAGCATTTTCTTATAATGCCTTGTGATAAACAAAAATTAAAATAAAAAACACATTGTAACTAAGATGCTTTCTAATTCTGTACCTAAGAAGATAGACCGGTAGGTAAGTAATCTTCCTCATAGATTTTGGTGACCCAAGTATTTTGTCACGGCATGATATGGTTCACTACCTGATATCAGCATTTTTTTTCTTTTTTTAAAAAAAAATATTTTATTTATTTGACAGAGAGAAACACATCTAGAGAGGGAACACAAGCAGGGGGAGTGAGAGAGGGAGAAGCAGGTTTGATGCAATGACTCCAGGATCATGACCTGAGCCAAAGGCAGACACTTAATGACTGAGCCACCCAGATGCCCCTGATATCAGCATTTTCACTGTCTGCCACATGACCATTAAGTCACTAACACTATATCTAGTGTCCA
Source organism: Spilogale gracilis (assembly GCA_004023965.1). Lineage (NCBI taxonomy): Eukaryota > Metazoa > Chordata > Mammalia > Carnivora > Mephitidae > Spilogale > Spilogale gracilis. Next base: position 106,050 of record PITA01000634.1, read on the forward strand.
CTATGTCAGCACCCTACTACTTCAAAGTATTAATTTCTGTTTATGAGGTAATCCTGACTACTATAATAAATACACCCCCAAATTTAAGTGATTTAATAAATTGAAATCGATTTAACACATGAATTTTAAAACAGATGTTCATGATCAATATGCGATTATCCTTCAGTTGGTGATGCCAGGATTCACCCACATATAGTTTCCAAGGGGGGAAAAAAACATGGAGAATTGTGCCTGGAATGTTTTTATAAACTAAGTCTAGAAATGTTGTCTTAACCAGCTTGGGCTGCTGCAATAAAATACCAGAAGCCAAGTGACTTCAACAACAGAAATTTCTTATCTCAGAGTTCTGGAGGCTGGAAGTCTGGGACCGGTGTGCCAGTATGGCAGGTTCTGGTGAGAGCTCTCTTCCTGGCCTCCAGATGGTTGCCTTCTTACTGTGACTTCACTTGGTGAGTGAAGAGAAAAAGAGAAGACAGACTGACAAGGACAAAGAGAGAGAGAGAAAGAGAGAATGTTCTTATTAAGGCCACAGTCTTACTGGATTAGACCCCTATCCTTATGACCTCATTTAAACTTAATTACCCTCTAAAAGCTATTTGTAGATACAATCATATTAGGAGTCAGGGCTTCAACACACGAGTTATGAAAGAACATAAACACAGTAAGTAGAAGTGGTAAACATCAAGATTCTTTAAGTTCTAGAAGAACTCTATTATGAAGTCATGGATTTTTAAGCTAACTCCAGTAAGCACTTGTAAAGACTTACTTTATTATAGGTTAGGTCAAATATGAGTCTATCTTATCACCACTGAAAGAAATCATTGACACAGTGTTGAGGAAGAGGATTAGACTTTTGCTGTCAGCATTTGGCTATGTGATCTCATGCATAAAATTTAAACTCTACAAGTTTCAGTTAGCTTGCTTGAAAAAAGAAAGTGACTTAAGCTACTACATGGTTATCACTTATAAGGTTCATTCTTTATTCTTGCTCTTCTATTTTATGTTGATCTGGTCTATAACAGTAATTGAAATGAAATTGTTAATATATTCTTCATAAAATTTGTCTTAGATTGAATTCTCACAGAAGCAGATATACAATAAGAATTAGGGTGAAGAATTGAGGTTGGCATAAAGGACCCCCCTCATCAATTAAGCAAAGAAGTTATAATATAAGCAAACAGAATTTTAATTATTTACTAGTACCCAAGGAAGAACACTGCATCAACAGTTTTGAGTAGTGTATCATTGGGAAAATTAGTGTACAATAAGTTATAATATAAGCAAACAGAATGTTAATTATTTACTAGTACCCAAGGAAGAACACTGCATCAACAGTTTTGAGTAGTGTATCATTAGGAAAATTAGTGTACAATATTTTTGGGTTATGGGTTGGACTCAAAAGTTCTTAGTGTGGGACATCAGAAGGTGACAAGTCATTGTATTGATTCATTTCTTAAGACAGCTATCTGGTACAAGCCAGGCAGGAAGATCCAAGCAAAGAAGTATGTGTATGCAAGTCAGAGACATTCTGTGGTTTAATTGCATAACTGATATGGGTGATTTTTAAGTTTGCAGTCTTGCATAATCAACAGGAGTGGTTGTTCTGGCTCTCAGAAAGAATGGAAAGAAACCAATGAAAGGTGGATTAATGCATAGGTTACCCACCTCTGGTGGCAAAAAAATAAAACGGGTATTTGTCCTCCCCTCTGTCACTGGTTAAGGATTGCTTCTGAGGAATTAGCTCCCTGAAAATTCTAATTGCCCCTTGCAATGGCCTTTCAGGCTAGACAAGCTAGAGAACATTCTTATCATTCTCATTCGGAGAGACACAGGAAGCTATGGACATATTTGGGAACTCTGTATGTCCTGTGTAAGTTAGACTGAAGAACAAGAGTGGAGAGAGTAGCCATACCATTTGCTAGAGCATTTAAAAACAATCCTAAAAAAGTGAAACAATTTTAGTTTTTATATTTCATTATGACCTAAATTTTGCATTCCCTCTTAGATTGCACAATTAAAAATATAAAGTGTACTGACTCAGGGTTAGTGAGAAATTATTTTGCAGTAATCACAGAAAAATGTGGAATTCAGCACTATCTGAACTTATCCCCTGGTCACTGTGAAAGAATTCGCCACACACACACAAAACAGAACTATCTTTTAATAGTATTAGTCAAGTGACAATAACAACTAAGTTTTGTCTAACACAATTCTAAGCTGTATTCTAATGTTTAATCAAATTGAGAGGACTTAAATTGAGATGTATACTTGTTATGTTTGTTAACTATGTCTGGAAGTCAATCCACATTAGAAAAATTTTGATTTACCAGATTGTTCTTCTAGTTGATTTTTCCATTATTTGGATTTGCTTATTGCATTTCTACATTATAATATAGCCCAGACTCCTGAAAAGTCCTAAAAATAAAGCTGATCAAGTTGGTAGCAATAAACATTCTACTAGCACTCAAATTATAACCTTGGAAACCTAATTAAAACTAAAATAAACCAGGGATTTTTAGAAAAATTAATAAATTTATGTCTGGATCATAAAATGTACAAAATGATCTTGGGTCAACCTTTGTTTATCAGATTGTAAAGAACTGTCAAATGCTACTAGAGTCATGTCAAAATGATTTAGGAATCAATTTAAAGAGGAACCCCCTAATCAAAGATGGGGGATTATGAGACTATCAGTACAGATATACTTTCAGTGCATTTAAATCCATCAATTGGGTTTAAATTCCATTATTTCGTAGTGATAGTCACCATCACACATAAAATCTAATGTATCCTTTTGGAAGGTATTATAAAGCCAACTCTTTACATATATTTTTTAAGATTTTATTTATGTATTTGACAAAGAGAAACACAACTAGAAAGGGAACACAAGCAGAGGGAGTGAGAGAGGAAGAAGCAGGTTTCCCACCAGACAGGTAGCCCGATGCAGGCCTCGATGCAGGTCCTGATGCAGGGCTCTATCCTGGGACTCTGGGATCATGACCTGAGCTGAAGCAGACACTTAATGACTGAGCCACCCAAGCACCCTGCCAACTCTTTTTATTTTGAAACAATTGAATAAAGAGAAGATATCAAGGATTTAGTCTTTCTTACACAAATCATGTCACTGATAACGAAGTAGTAAATATGAGAAAATCTCTATTTATAAAGAGTTACAAGTAAGGGGAAATCCTATTTGCCATTCCTTGCTTTAAATACCCCTTGCTCTTGGTTCTAACATCTCAGAAAAGACACAACCAGATATTGCATGCCACTTGATAAAAGACATACCACTATCTATGAAATAGTCTTGCTCCCTGAAAACCAAACCTCAATATGATTAAACCTCTAGATCCACCAGCCAATTTATAGGAAATGCCAAGGACAGAGGAACACTCTTGATGCAAAATATTTCATGTTTTTACTAAGAATTATCATTTTCTTTGACCTCTTTACTTTTTTTTTTTATTCCTTTAATGACCACTACCAATGGTTTTCTTTTTAGAGATATTTTCAAAAAGTACCAATGCTTTGTTTTCTTACTTTACATAAGCTATTGCATAAGCAACAATAACCAAGAAATAGCAATTCTTCTTTGAGGTGTGGTTGCAATATAGTCAATTGGGCTTATTCATTAACTGTATTACTCATCAGTCTTTCAAAATGCTTGATTCACGCTTCTGCCATAGCTCAATCATAAATTACTGCAGTCATGGACATCTTGGGTCATACTGTATTAGTAGAAACTGTAAATATTAAGTCAACAAATTTAAGTGGTCTAATTTAATATGTGATACAGTTATAAGGCAAAAGAAACATGATATCATGGGTGAGTGTTAATGGGTCTTTCCCTCTATCCCATAGACAAAATTTGAATAAATTCATCACTCAGTGTAGATAATTCTTAATAAATTTCATGGAAACATAAAATAAGTGAATACTTTTAAAAAATAGCCTATATTTTCATACATATTTTTGTAGTAAATCAAAATTTCAAATTAACCATGTTTTCCCCTAGCACTTCCTTGTTTCCTATTCTCTACTCATATTCAAGTGAACCTCCTCTTTAGAGATTCTTTTAAGAGGAAAAGAAACCCCAGTATTTTTAGATCTATGTTTTAAAATACTCAAAGTTCAGATATTTTCCTTGAAGGAAATGCATGCAATTTGCAAGAGTCAATAGTGGAGACTCAAAATTATGTTCCAAAGGGATCAAGCCTTAAAAATTTAAAACATAAGTAACGGACTGGAAGTAAAAACACTCAAGTTTCAGGAAAGATGGAAAACAGAGGGGCTCTGAGTGCATCCACAATAAAAATCTGTGGAGATTATTTGTAGGACTTTGTACCATTTTGCAGTTCTGTCTTTACATACAAATTCTCATAAATAAAAGTCAGTTTGAATGACTCCTGGAGCAACCAATTATTTTCTTTCCTTGGTCAAAGATGGAATAGAAAACAGCCCAGTCTCTTCTGAGTAGAGAAAAACCCAGTTTTCTGTTTCTCCTTTACCATACACACTAATACTTCACTTCTGACACTTGCGGTCACCCTGTTAAATGGTCACCAGATACCCAAAATGGCAGTTGTGAGGCCAACTTTGGACATCTGACCCTAGGTGAGCCCAATGATGTGGATATTTCCCAGAACTCGGAGCTGGAAAGCACCCAACCAGCCCTGGCCATTTACAAAGCTATAATAAATTACCCCACTGCGCTGTTGTGCATAACCAGCTACTCCTGCTTCTGTAAATAAGCTTACTGCGGTTGCTTTGCTATTGGATGGAGACATGTTCACCTGGATATGTTCTGTTCCTTGAGAGACATACCCACCAGAGTTTGTTTTGTTTCTTTGGAAACATGCCCACAAGGGCAGGTATCCTCTCTTTAAAAACCCAGACCACCCTAGGGTCGGGGACCTCGCAGAGCCTGGACTCTAATGAGTGGTCGTTGGGCAGCTATAATAAACCTCTTATTGTTTAATCCTTAATGGTGTTGGTGGTGATTCACTGAGCACACCCTATTACAACCCAATATGTGTTGTTGTTGTTTTTTTTTTTTTTTTTCCATAGCAAGTAATTTTCCACAATGCCAGCTGGATGTCCTACAATTTAACTCAGTTCTGACATCATCTACTTCAAGGTGGTGTCAGATCCCACAGGTGAAAGGCTCAGGCCTATGAGACTGTCCCCCACTTCAGATGTTCATCACAAGTGGTAGGTCTCAGGTTATCTGCAACTACTGTCTTATTTGGCTACAAATCAGAGGTTCAGATGTCCCCCACCTAAAGCTCAAATAATTTTCTAGAGAGGCTCATGAACTTGGGAAACATTTACATTTACCAGCTTATTAAAGGATATGATAAAGGATACAGATAAAACAACCAGATGAAGAGACACTTAGGGCAACATCTGGGAGTGTCCTCTGCACAGGAGTTTCTGTCCCTATGGAGCTGGAGTGTGTCACCCCTCCCTCCCAGTGTGCATGTATTCTATCTGAAAGCTCTCTGAACTCCCTACTGTTGGGATTTTATAAGTGAGGCTTCTTCAAGTAAGCATGATCAGTTAAACTCTATTTCCAGCCCCTCTTCTTTCTCTTAAGAGGTGGATTGGGTGGGGCTGAAAAATTCCAACTTTCTAATCATGGCTTGGTCTTTCTGATGACCAGCCCTCATCTAGGAGCCACCCAGGGTTGCCTCATGAGAACAAAAGTTTTCTTATCATGTAAGAATTTAGAAGGATTTTAGGATCCCTGTGTCAGGGGTGTAATTAAACAAATAAATGAATGGGCTAAAATTTCTAACTTCGATTGAATGAAACTTTTCAAGATCAAGGAACTTTCCTACATGAAACAATATATCTAATTTTGATTCAGTCTGTTTGTTTTTAAGTTCCTCTTTTTATTGTTATCATTGTTATATCCCATAACTACTTTTCTTTTATATGTTCTTCCCTGTCCACTGGTGCTATAGATAGCGCATCTAACTCACTCTATATTACTCTATATTAGTACATCTAATTCACTCTATATTACAACACTTAAACTAGAGAAAACTATTATCTATATATCTTCAAATACCATGACTATTTTTTATGGCAAACGTGACCTTTTTTTTTTTACATTTTCTTGACATGATATAGTTTTTTTTTTTCCTGTCTTTCACCTATTTCTGCCATTTCTTGTCAGATCTTATTGCTTGAATTTTTAAAATATACTATTAAGTTTGTGTATCAAATCCTGAATATTTACAGGATGTGCTAACAGGGAAGATATAGGGATAGCCAGTAATCTTGTCACATAAACTATTATATGAGCTCACTCTAGTTTCACAGTAACATTTTGGACTTATAATCTCAAAGGTTCAAGTGAAGAATGCCATCAAAGAGAAACTACACCCCTTTAAAGATTTTATTTATTTATTTTAGAAATGACAGAAAGTGGAAGTGGTGGGAAGGGCAGAGGGAGAGAGAGAAGAGTCCCAAGCAGACTCTGCCCTGAGCACAGAGATGGACCCAGCACTATATCCCACAACCCTGAGATCATGACCAGAGTTGAAATCAAGAGTTGGACACTTAACCTACTGAGCCACCCAGGTACCCCTATACTCCATTTTTAAACCTGATTCTATCTTGCACCTGGTGAATTATTCTGGAAATCTTATGCTGGGCTTTATAAAAAATTATTTTTATTATATTACACATATTTTATTTTTTTATTTCATATATTTTGTTTTATATATGAGTGTATCATACAATGTACCAATCTTTCATCTCAAGGTTCATGGCATTGATGTAGTTTGACAAATTCTCATTAAAGTAAATGGCAAAAGTATAAATAGGGTCAGGACAGGTCTGATGAAGGAGACTTTCCCTTAAAATTGATATTGATAAACTTTCCCTTAAAATTGATATTGACCACTTAATTGGCCCTATTTAGAATGACTACTCAAACATAAATATTCCTCTAGCTGTTGTTACACAGAGCTCACTTATCTTGCACATCCATGAGATTAGTCTGTGAAAAATAGTAAATGATTTTATTTAGGAAAAAAAAAAGGTATTTTTTCCCCTTTCTCTAATTTTCTAACATACCTTAAAAAAAGCAATTAGTTTAATTTAGGATGTTTTATTCCTAGTAAACCCCTGCTGGTTCTAAATGTCTGTAGCTTTTTTTATTAATTGCTTACAAATAGTCTTACAAAATATATCTTCATAATATATCTCAAGAAGTCAATATCAGAGTCTCTGGCACACAGTATAACATCTAATTAGTTTCTGTCTTTACAATATCACAAATACACTTGCATTGCTTTACCTTTTTAGTGACTCTCTAGTTTCCCTATTACCAAAAAATCAACAGGGATATAAGATTAAATCTGCAAAATCTCCCTATACTCTGGACTGTCTTTTCAATTCACTCAGAGCTTTGAATTTATTCAGAGCATTTGGGTGAATTTTTGCAATTTCTTCACAACATATTTTAACATATTCTTAATAGTTATTTTAGCATAATAGTAACACTCCAAGTACACTTAGTGAAGAATGAATAAAATCATTACATTAACTAATTTAAATTTTCTTTTTAAAATCTCTTAAAATAAAATAAAATAAAATCTCTCAAACATGGATGCAAAATTTGTTGTTAAATTAATGAGAAGAATACAAAGTATTAATGGAAACTTTTATGCCATCATTTGAAACATCCCTATCCTTTATTCACAGTTTTAAGTATATTTCACTATTTTTATAAACTCTTATAGGTACTCGTATTAAAAAACAAAGATAAGTTTAGCACACAAAAAAACCACTTAAATCTTTTTGAATAAAGATGTACGTGACTAGTGAGTTCAATTTTATCTCAAATATTAAAATAAAAAATTCAAATGAAATTAAGGACTCAGTACATAGAAGTTACTTACTGGAACAAATATGTTATTTATAAAAAATAAGCTGTAATTTTTCACAGGTTTTCAATATTGACCACAACCACGCTGCAATACTTTTGCTCTATTTTTGATGCTTATATAGGTACGTTTATATAGGTAAACATTTATAAAAACAGTCTTCAATTACTGTAACAGGTTTTCCATCACCCCAAAGGGAAAGCCACACATTTGCTGCTAGCATTTCTTTAGAACTGTCATGTCCAATGACAACGAAAGGTTTCAAATAGTTCACTAACTTTCTTTCCCATAAGCCCAGGTCTTGGCACATGATAGGTGTCCAGTGAATATAAAGAGAATAATCGATGAATATATTCACACAAAACAATACCAAAATATAAGCACTGAAGTTTTTAGAACACTTTTTCCTCCATAAGCAATTATATTAAATTCTGAACCATAATCACATCAAATTCCTCACACAATTGTCCATGAATCCAAAAAGCAAGTGTAACATCCCCATAGTGTTCAAAGGAGTTCAACATAAATAATATTAAGCTAATCATATTGGACTAAACTTCAAATAATATTTCCTACACTTGTATTACTAGTACATGTAAGTCCATATATCAGATGGGGGCTCTGCAACAATGGGATCTCAGATACAGTGCTGGGCTCACTGGTGCTGCCTGAGGACCCTGACAAAATACACTTAGAGTATTGGAACTCACCGTTCTCTCAATATTTATTGTAAATCACCTATTTAGAACAGGCCACTTAGTATTACAGTAAAATATATATTATGGCAAAGCAGCCATAATGGAAAGAAAATAAAGATAAATAAATAAAATAAAGTAAACAAACAGAAATGGATAAGAAGAAAGAAAAGTAAGGGAAAATAAAGGAGGAGCAGGAAGGAGAGGCGAGAAGAGAGGACCATGGGAAGGGAAGGGAAGGAAACAATAAATGCATTTAGTTTTTCTCAGTGGTTTTCCTACAGAATGGAGACATCATTCAAAACTTCCATACTAAATATGAACTCAAATAAATTCTATATTTTTACCAAGAATTGTATGTCCCATGCCCCCCAAAATGACCTTTATCACAACAAGTGGCATTTGGAGCCTTCTAATAGAAGGCATTGAATTATGTAACTGCTTGAGCTACCTTTTCCTCTACAGGTTTTAAGAACAGGTTGGCATTTTGCAACATTTTTCCCCAAATAAAAGAGTATAAATTAGATGAACTCATACATCTTTCTGTCCAGTCTCTGAACAGATATATTATAATTGATGTTTGATCTTGTATCTCATTTAAACACACACACAATTTCTCTTTTCATTTAGCATTGCTTAAGATTAGCTGTATTTAATAGAAAATCCAAATAACGAATAAGACTTGGAAATAAGACCTCCATCTAAAATATCAGAGCATGGTTGTTAGAGACCTAAACTCTGTTTCTTTTTCTGCTAAATCATCATTAGTCAATGCCTTACATATTCAACATGTAAAGACTTAAGACACCCAGGTGTACATTCTAGGAAACAGGGAGAGGGGTGATGGGATGGGGATGGTGTCTGCTACTTAATTTATTTTTAATTTGAGGTAACATTTATAGGAAATGAAACACACAAATATGAACTGTGCAATTTGATGAGTTTTGAAACATACATACATGAAACCTTGGCTTTCATCAGGAAATAGAGTATTTCTATCACTCTAGAGAGTTTCCTTATGCTTGGTTCCCATCAGTCCCTACTCTAGGTAGCAACAGTCTTCTTATTTCTTATTCTATAGATTTATTTTACCCGGGGTTTTTTTTGTTTATTTGTTTGTTGGTGGGTTTTTTTCATTTGTTTGTCTTTGTTTTTGATCACACAGCAGGTATAATATTTTTGGTACTTCCTCATGTTGAATTTATCATTACTTCTTTGTTTTTTAAATTGCTAAGTAGTTTCCCCCTGTATAAACATATCAAATGTTTATTTCTTCTATTAATGGACATTTGGATTGTTTCCAGCTTGGGGCTATAATGAAGAAAATTGCTGCAAACATTCTTGAACAAATACTTTTGTGGACGTTTGAATAAATATCTAAATGCGTGGGTAAACTTCATTTTGGAGTGAAAATGCTAATCATAGTATGCTTAACTTTATAAAAAAACTGCCAGAGTTTCCAAAGTGGTAGCACAATTTTTTATTTCAACCAACAATATTCCAGTTGTTTCACATCTTTACTAATGTTTGGTTTGGCAGGTTTTAAAATTTTACTCCTTCTAGTGTATCACAATGTGATTTTAATCTGCATTTCTCTGATGATGAGTGATAGTTAATATACTTCATGTGACTGTATACTTTCTGTGAAGTGTTATTTAGTCGTTTAACTATTTTTAAAAAATGAGCTATTTTTATATTTACTTATGAATTTGTTGTAGCTATTTATGTATTCTAAATAGAAATCCTTTGTTAAATATGAGTATTTCAAATGTTTTTTCAAGCCTTTGGTCTCTTTCTTCATTTCCTTAATGATGTCTTTTAATTTTAATGAAGTTTAGGTTATTTTTTGTGAGGCTAATGTGTTTGTTGTTGAACAGTCTTTGCTTGCCACAAATTTACAAAGTCATTTTCCTATAGTTTCTGTTACAAGCTCTAGGTTCTTTTCATTTTCCTGCTATAAAATTAATTTGTCAAGTTTCAAAAAAAACATACAAAACTAAAACCTAGTCTACTGAGATTTTTTTAGGATTTAATTCAATCTAGATATCAATTTGAAGAGTATTGATTGTTACAATATTACATTTTCCAACCTACAAACATGATGTGTCTCTCCATTTTTAAGATTGTTTTGAATTTCTCTTGGTTTTATACACACACACACACACACACACACACACACACACACCATAAATATATACACACCTATATGTATACAGAAATATACATATACAGAATATATATACAGAAATCCATTTGTACAGAAATCCTGCATACATTTTGCCAAATATATTGATATTCATGAGGGATATGGTCTTGTAGTTACCTTTTCTTTCTTTCTTCCCTTCTCCCTTCCTTTTCCTCTTTCTCCCTTCCTTTCCCTCTTTTCTTTTTTCTTTCTTTCTTTCTTTTTCTTTCCCTCTCTTTTTCTTCATTTCAAATGTTAGAAGTATATTTTCTTCCTCTATATTTGAAAGAGTTTTGTAAGAGTGTTATTGCTTTTCTTTAAATGTTTGAAAGAACTTCTTTTTCTTTTTTTATTTTTTTAAGAATTTCTTATTGAAGCCATCTGGGTCTGGAATTTTTTCTGGAAGGTTTTTATTACAAATTCAATTTATTTAATAACTATAAGGATATTAAGATTTTCTATTTTTATCTTTGTCAGTTGAGTAGGCTTTAATTTTGAAGAGTTTTCTCATTTTATCCATGCTGTTCGGTGATTGCCATAAAGTTGTTTATAATTTTTTATTACCATTTTAATGTATGCAGAATATGTAGTAATCTCTTCTCTTCCCTCCCTCTCCTTCTGGTGCTACTTCTTGCTCGTCTTCTTAATAATTCCATTAGCCCGTTTTAGAAAATACCTTTCATCAGTCATTTGTATCTTTTTCTGTTTCACCAATTTTCCGTTTCCATTATGGAACACATTTTCCTGCTTCTTCATATGACTGGGAGTTTTTTATTTTGCACTGGATGTTATGAGTGTTTGGATTGTGCTGCTAATCTTCAAAAAGTGTTACATTTTGTTTTTATAGAAGATAAATTACTGAGAGACCCTTTGATCCTATTCTTTGTTAGAGCTGGTCTAGTCCATCTCAGTTTTGTCCTTAGTCCCAGGGTGTGTCTCTTATTCTAGAGTATGTGGTTGTTATCTCCTGTGTTCCTTTCTCTCAAGGGTAACATCCCTGCTCTATGTTATTCAGTGCATTAGAAAAGCTGTCTAGTACATTTTTTTATATATCAGTTTGCCATACAGCTGGTTTTAGAGTTTAGAGTAGCAGGAGGGTAAGCCCTAGTATTAGTTACTCAGTCACAGGCAGAATGGAAGACTCAGAGAGACCACTTTTAAAGAACTTTCCCAGAAATCCAGCCCATGTTTGTACTTACATGTCATTGGCCATTCTTACCTAAAGAAGGAACAGGAAATGATATGTTAGCTAGGCTTTTGGCCACCTCCAAAAACATAAAAGTTTGTTCCTAAAGAAGAGGAGACTGGATGCTGGATGGCTAATTGGGAATCTCTGGGTATAAATCAGTTAATACCCTCCTGGTACAGTTTTATTACTATCAATTACAATTGAAAATTATAATTGTAAATGATAACAATGAGTATTGAACTGGTCATGCCCAGTATGTTTGTTAGAATAAACAAATCTTTAGAGAATAAAGAATCCTTACCTGATTAATTTTTTTTTTATTACCTAAAGGTTTTAACATTGTATTATATGTGTATGTGCCTTAAAAGGTATTTTTTTACTCATTTGATCCAAGCACTGACTTCTATACAATTTTTAAAATATTGTAGGAGTTAGTATTCTCAAGTGAAATGTAATACAATAAAGAAACAAAACAAATAAAATATAAATAAAATGTTTTTCCTTTTTGATGACATTCAAATTTAAACTAGTTAAAAAAAAAAAAAAACTTCCTTGAAAGTGCAGAGAAAACTTATCTGAAGTAATTTTGCAATTTGTGGAATATTATGCAGTAATAGGTACTTTGGGGGTCTCTATTCATTCCATAAATACTAGTGGTAAGCTTCCCCCTGCTCTACACCATAGGAATAAGAGCTGGTCATCACATTCCCTGTGTATAACCCTGAACTTTCCTTTTCAGGGAAAGGGAAACATGACTAAATTTGGCCAATCATAGTTTTCCATGCAAGTGTGTTTTAAATGAGGTTCAAGAATGCTACAGAGGACTTTCTGGTTGCTTACTATCAGGGGCTTTTCTGTAGTCACATCCACAGAAAGTAGAGAAAAAATGGTCATCAGTAAGAGGAAACAAAGCAGACATAAAAAGATGATCAGAGCTAAGTTTTGCTTCAGATTTAATTTTACATTTCCTATCCTAAGATTATGTAAAAAAAAAAAAAATAAATAAATCCATATGTTCTAATATGTTTTTCTTTCTTTAGCATAAACCACCTGAATCAGTTTTTTCTGGTAACACAATGTTTTTGATTGAACAAAATGCTCAGTATTTAGTCTATCCTTATCTAATTTTAGATAAAGTTGAATTAAAATAAGATGATATGTATTTTATTTCTTGATAACTTATATTTAAGTTTTCTATGGTTTAACAAGGTAACGATGAGACAGATATTCAACTTTAATAAGACTATTTATGAAATCCAGTCACGGTGAGTGTGTAGTAATCTGTACATGTAGAGCACTAAAGAACATCCTGCTATAAGAATGACTTTCAAAAAATGTTACTTTCCTAGTTCTTATTAAAGTAAAAAAGAAATGAATTTTGAGTTAGATAATCTGGCTCTACTTCTACTGACTGGATCTGTTACCATAAGCAAATAACAAAAAAACTGAGAAGCAATTTTATCAAATAAAATACCAGCTATTGCCACCTCCTATGATTCGTGTAAAAATCATTCAAGGTAACATATAACATGTGAAGTCATTTGCACAAAAGAAAAATACTTTTGATTGATTGGGTGTGTGTTGTGGTGGCAGACCCTGAGTTTTTCGATTTACGTACATGTAATCATAACTTTATAACAATTCCTCCCTAAAAACAAGGAAAGAATAAATCTAATATAGTTGGGTATATGCTGCCTTAGATGTTTTGGTAATTTCTTCTTATAAAGAAAGTTGGTATTTATATCTCCCCAGTAAGAATGTTACACATTTTGACTCTACCCTCTGGGGGGAAAAAAAATCTATGATATCATAATGAATTATAATTATAAGTAATCCCTCTGAATAGTCTCAGAAAACTGCCTATAATTACATGAAAGAGCATAAGGATCTTGGGGCCTTTTACCAGCTGTTTCCTGTCATCCTGTCAGTCCTCGGATTTAGAAAATTTTAGATTCAAATGGGTTTGATCAGGCAAGGACGTTGTGAAACAAATGAAGACTCTGATAGACTTTTCCAGTGGCAAAATGATGAATTTCATTCTTGCTGTAGGATCTGACCAAATTATATTCCAGACAAGCTGTGACAGGTGGACTCAATTTCCTGTGCTACAGGTTGATGAATATCTGCAAGCATAACATTGTTCCCAAATTTATTTTACCATAAATATAAATTAGGAAAAAGTAGTATTCTTCCCAAAGTAATGAAACATATTTATGTAAGATACACTTCCAACTTTATTAGATGAGACAAAATACTTACAAAATAATCTCATTTCCTCCACATTTTGAAAACACTGTGAGAGCTTAATGGGACTATAAAAGACAAAGTATTGGCCAATACATACAAGTGTGAAGACTTCTAACCATTTTCTGTCAACCCCACACATTTGAATGTACATACCTTTCCAAATGATTGAGGTTACTAAAATGAATGTGCTGTCTCATTTCATCCCTTGAATTTCAACACCACTTCTTGGCAGACAGCCCCATGCGGGCCTCGATCCCAGGACCCTGAGATCATGACCTGAGCCGAAGGTGCCACCAAGACACCCCTTGGATCAGATTCTAAAGAGAAGATACTTAACATCATAGATCCTCTGGTACTACTTCTGTTAAAAGTTGAACATGGGCATTGCAAAGCATTAGAAAGACATGAGTTCAATTTTTTTTTAAATTAATTTTTAAGAAGTGATTCTACTTTTTCAGTTTTATTTAGTCACTCTATTACAATGTATATTCTCAGTTCAATAGCAAAAAAAAAAAAAACCTCATAAAAGGTTTAGGATAAAAAATAAAGAACAGAGGGGTGCCAGGGTGGTTCAGTCGGTTGGACTGTTAACTCTTGGTTTTGACTTGGGTCATTATCTCAGGGTCCTGGGATTGAGCCTCATGCTGGGTCTTGCACTCAGTGGGGAGTCTGCTTGAGGATTCTCTTCCTCTCCCTCTGCCCTTCCCCTTGCTTATGTGCTGTCTCTCTGTAAATCTTTTCTAAAAATTGCTTCAGCATCTTTTATGGTGCTTGCAAAGTAACTTCTGTGCAATACACATTTGCAGGACTGGAAGGAAAGAATAAAGACAAAGAAAGACTAGAGTCTCTGCATAAGGTGAGAAGAGAGAAGAGGCTGGTAAAATCAAGATTAGGTCAACCATTTCTCTGATTTTCTTCAGAGCTTTAGGCATGATGACAGCCAAAGAAAATAATAGATCCAAGGACTTTAAAAAGAGTGGCATTAAAACTGTGACTGCAGTAGGAAAAATAAATATGAAAAATATGCAAATACTGAGATAGTTTTATATGTGGAGTTGTTATATGATCTACCAGGTGGGGAAAATGCTACCAAAACATAAATAAATAAATAAATAAATAAATAAATAAATAAATAAATAAATAAATAAATAAATACTGTGTTCTTATTATCAAAGGTTTTCAGCACTCAGGAAAAACACATTTGAGTCACATAGAGTCACCTAAATATGAAATTCACAACCATGTAGCTGAAGTGGGAGTTGCTAAATCTAAACCTGGGAAAAAACATGAATGAGGCATGCAACTCATACAATCATACAAGGTCCTTTATTTTGTAGGGTACTACAGTTGAGTGAAAGCCCTGTTCTCACCATGTTGTTCTTGAAGTTCTTAGTACATTTTGAAAAAAGGTCCTGCACTTTCATTTTGCACTGAGCTCCACAAATTTTATAACCAGCCCTGTGGTGAACTACATAGCTATATGGACAATGGTATCACACTGCATGAGGTGGCAGTGTCCACCTCACTGACTCTCATTAAGGTCAATTGGTTCCATTGGCGTTGTCAGCAAGAAATCAAGCAACATCTCAGCTGGTATATCTATTATCATGGAGTCTATCTGCACAGGTATTGCTTCAAATACTTAACAATGAAATAATCATTTCCTTATTAGTAAGTATCTTTCAAACAGGGAAGATTTAGAATTAAATATAGAAATTAAAATGACCAGGGCACCTGGGTGGCTCAGGGGGTTAAAGCCTCTGCCTTCGGCTCAGGTTATAATCTCAGGGTCCTGGGATTGAGACCCACATTGGACTCTCTGCTCAGCAGGGAGCCTGCTTCCTCCTCTCACTCTGCCTACCTCTCTGCCTACTGTGATCTCTCTGTCAAATAAATAAATAAAATTAAACAAAAAAGAAATTAAGATGACTAGAGTTTGAATAATTTGCATATTTGATCATTTAAATAAATATTGCATTTGAGAGAATTTAACCTGTGACTTATAATAATAATTTGAAAAATTTTCATTGAAAAAATAATTTAGGCTTGATTCATCATTCTAATTTTATATACAATATTGAAACATTTAAAAGCACTTATTTATATTTATCAGTGTATATATAAATTAATCCGGTTTAGATTCCTTTAATGTGATTTTTAATATTTGGTAGATTTAGTTTAGAAGTAAAACACAAAACAAAAGTTTAAAGGGACTGCCTTCGGCTCAGGTCATGATCCTGGAGACCCAGGATCCAGCCCCGCATTGGACTCCCTGCTCAGCGAGAAGCCTGCTTCTCCCTCTCTCACTCCCCCTGCTTGTGTTCCCTCTCTCTGGTGTGTTTCTCTCTGTCAAATAAATAAGTAAAATCTTAAAAAAACCCACATAATAATTTTTAAAACAACTAATTTATGAAAAAAGTTAGCTTTATTAAACCACACGTATTAATTTGAACAACAAAGTAGGCTTTTGGAAAATCCTTTCTAAAGACAAAAAAAATCTTGAGAATATAGCAATAAAAACTCACATAATTGAGTACTTGAAACAGAATAATTGTATCCATTTATTCACTCATTTATTTAACAAATATTCATTCATAAATGTGCTATGTGTACAATAGTAAACAAATGGAATTGATCACAACCTGATGTCATTTAAATCTGTTGGTTTGGGAAAGTTAACGATTCTCATAAATGTGGTATGGGTTAAATGAAACTTTCCCTGATTGACAGTCTGAACAGCTAGAATGTCAAATGTTTTTAGCTCATGTTGAATAGAATGGAACCCCAGGCTTTTAATTTATGCCTGTTGGTCTCGTATGTTTACTAGTGATTCTGCTTTTACACTCAAATTTTGAATGGTAAATTTGAATGTATGTGACTCTATCTTTCAGTGATGGGTAAAGCATCTCACCTGGAAAATGACACAATTGCACATACATTCTTTATAATCTAGTGTAACTCTTCCACTAGAGATAATATAATTTTAAATTTTCTAGTAGCCACACTGAAGAGAGGAAAAATAAGGAAATGAAGTAAATTGTAATAACATACTTTATGTAACCCATATTTCCAAAGTTTGATCTTTTAAATATATAGCAGTAAGCACATTTCAGGTACTCAATGAACACATGTAGCCAGTGGCTGCCATATTGAACAGCACAGATGTAAGTCTTTGCTTTCTCTGCCAAGCCTTCAACTTGTGCATCAGCAGGTCACCACACAAAAGCAACTTTGCCTGTTCGTAAAAACATAAATCTCTTATCAGTTGCCTTCAGCAGACAGAAAGGCTGCTCCAGGAGGCTTTCTGTGGCTGCAAGAGTTAACTGTGTTTCCATTTTGAGGTTCTCCACAAGACCCTGCTGCCCAAGCAGTTCTGAACACAGTAGTGTTCTTTGTGAAGTATGTTTCCATCTTGTTCAAGAGGATATATAAATTGCTTGGCATTCAAGTCAATGAGGCTATGCAAGTTGGCTGAGCTGATGGAGGTTCAGAAACCAAGAGAGAAGGTTGGTCATGGATGTTCTCACTGTGTTGACTTCCACACAGAACAAATGACTCATTCAAGGATGATGTTTAGAAATCAGTTCAGTCCATGATTGTAGTTATAGGAACACCCTGATATAAGTTGCATACTATTAAGTATAATTTTTACTAATGGTCTTTCATTTCTGTTCACATGTCTCATTTCTAGTCCCTAAGAATGTAGCTAAACAAAATGTAGTAGCAGCACCCAACATAACAGGAACAATAGGCTCCAAAGTAGCTTCAGAAGGAAGGAATCAAGATAATCTAATTTTAGTTTTTCTTCTTGCCCTGACTGAAGTGTGAGATCCTGGCTAGTAAGAAGCATATCATAGAATCTCTGGCTTGTCTTCCCCAAAACAAACTTTGGAGGATCATTCAATATTTGAGGTGCAAACTGTTTGTGCATGTATGTAACATTTCAGTCCCATGTTCTAAGTATCTTGTATTTAACCATCAGAGGTACATTTCCAATTTTTATTGTAATAAGACACAATGTAGTAGAGTCACTATTCCTCAAATCATTCCACAGAAGGAAACTTAATGGCAGAAATCTATTAATATAACATAAAGGAAATATACAGATGCCAAATAAATATGAAGTTTTCTGTTACATCTTTAAAATATTGAGTTAATTTGCTTTATGTGATATATGTGTTGTATTTCTTATACAAATTGTGTATTTTCCCAAAATGTTTGACAAACAACCATCCCAAAGCAACATGGACTATATCGCCCTGTTCAGACTTCCTTGGATTCTTGTCCTGGGGCATGAACTTGGATAAGTCACACCAACTTAATAAACTTGAGTTCCTTCATATCTAAATTTGGAATATTTCCAAAATCACAGGTTTGCTGAGAGATTACATAAAGTCTTACACACAAAATTTTCTTCATGACAGAGAACAGAATTTTTGTTGTGTCTACAATTCCTTCTTTCTACCTTACCTTCTTTAGATATGCACTGTTTTGGTATAAAAAATGATGATGGATCTTGTCACATGCTGAGCCTTGTGCCACTTAATAGAAAACCGCATTATTAGAAACTTATCTGGTGCCTTTCTTTGTGGAGATTGCATGTGAGTTTATCCATAGAACTGCTGGCTCAATATTTCCTACCAAAAAGATATATTATAAATGTCTGCTTAATCAATGAAAAGGAAATAGTGTTAAAAAAAAAAAGTTAATGTACAGAAGGAGTGTAAAGTTGTGTCATTTTAACTACTCTCTCTAGAATGTCTTCCTAATATTGGAATAAAGATGAAGACAGCAAGCTCTCCCTCTCTCCTTTGAAGTGCTTACTTAATCTGTGACATCAGTGTTGCTGCAATGATTCCCACAGAAATTCATCCAAGGTAAATCTAGGACCTACCATTCAGGATGATTCCAGAGTTGACCAAGAAAGGGTGAGAGGTTTTCCACACTTCGGGATTCAGAGAGTAATTACCATGTTTGCTGTGAACATCAACAATGAACAAAACTAGCAAGAAGAGCTCTTGACTCTCCTTGAGGAGATCAAGTGAGCAAGCAGTCTAACATCAGGAGATAGGATGAATGAAATAAAAGAAAACATTTAGGAAGGTTAGTGTGAAAAAACTCTGCGACTAGCACAAGTCTTAATGTTTGTTAAGTAAAAATGTGAAAGACCATACCATGGTGATGGTTTTCACAATGGATTTATCTGAAGTTCTGCAACTGGGGCATAGTCTTATTTTAACATAAGTATATTTTATGTATACTGGGACTCTGAATAAGATGTCATTTGTAAAAATATTCCTATAGCTTAAAAAAATGGAATCTACATAGATGATTTTCAGTTTTCGTCTTATGCTAAAAGTCTGTATTTTTGATGATAAAAAAGCAGACTCTTTTGACCAATCTTTTGTTTAATTCATAATTATATGAAAAAATGCTTTTTTTTTTAGTTTTTAATTAATGAGAGTAAATTATAGCCACTCATTAATCTGATATAAATCATTGGGTGAACTATTTCAAGTGAATAAAAATACCCACTAGCACAGTCTTAAGTGTTGAAAGCAGTTAGCTCTATAAAGATAGGTATTCATTAAACAAACATTTAGGCTGTCTACGCTGGAGTTCCTCCAGGATGAGGTGTGACTTTCTCCTTAAGTCAAACTTAATTATTTAATGGGGCAATTAAAAAGAGTGGATGTTTTAGATTATAATTTATGAGGTATGAAGTTACACTACTGTGTAGCTATGTACCTTCCAAGTCTTCTTGTGTCCATTAAGGGTGATGAAATTTTCTTATGATTTCTCTATTGAAGAAAACTTATTCATCCTTCAGAAAACAAAGTCATTTCTTTTGGATCATGTTAAAATCTCATCTGTTTATCTTTAGTCAGAAATAATCTCATATTTAAAAAAGAATTCTTAATTAAGCTATGGGAAATAAATGAACTATCTCTTCCTGAGATGCCAAGTTGAATGACAAATTTACCTGCAGTTGAACTAAACCAAACACTGACAAAATTAAAAACATGCTCTTACAAACAAACAAAACCCTTATAAAGATGTACTCTAATCTTCTATACGATGGAAAATATATGATAAAATATTGATTGACTTCTCATTGGCAATATTAGAACTTACTCTTTCACACAAAGGGAAAAACAAAGACCATTCAAGACACAACAGAGCAAAGAAGAAGGGATTGACACTTGTGTCCAGTATTTACTTAGTTTGTACTAACTCTAGCTTGGATAAGTTCTGAGATATGCTTCCTTAGTGAATGGAGGGGACCACTGTAAGCCAGAGACTTAGCTAAGTCCTTTGACACATGTTGTTAATGCATTTCACTTCACCAGAGTGAGGTATAAGAACAAAAGTGTTGCTTCTAATAATCAAATAAATAATGACTCTGACCCTCACATCAGTGTGTCTTTCTTTTCTACCAGAAACAACTTTTAAATTGTAGCAAAAGCACTTAGAGTTTCCCAGTGTGCTGTGTAAATCACTCGCATAAATTAAGTTAACCCTCATGAAGTTATGAGGTGGATCATGTTATTATACCATTTTACAAATGGTAAAATAAAGGCTAGAGTAATTGGCTCAGGCTCTCACAATTAGTATGTAGGAAAGATGAAGAAGATCCAGAATTTTAGCAACTATTCTTCTTTCACAGTAACTATATTCTTTCCACTATGACAATTTGCCTATAAATAATAACCTTAAAGCCACCTATGTCTGTGCCATATTACTGTGCCAATTACAAAATGAAAAGACAAACAATTTCCCATAATTTTCAAATGTTTGGGAGATGATTTAAAAAGACTGTGTTCAAGTATGTTTAAATTAAAAAAAGGATCAGTTATAAAATAATTTGTAAAGTATCAAATAGTATTTTAAATATGTACCATAAATACATCTATACATTTGATATATACAGATTTGATAATTGAACTATTCATAAATACTTGATTTTGTGTTAGATGATGGCTAAAAAGAAGTTGTATAGTATTAATATAAATTTTAAATATGTGCATATATATATATATATATGACTTAAAATGTATATACCAAAAGATGATTATAATAATTTATCAATGGTTGGTTATATTATAGGCAATTTAAGTGTTGAATCTTAAATATCTTTTCTTTCCATAACGGCATCTTGCCTTTTTATTCCTCTCTCTGACTCTGGCCTGGCCCTTAATAGTTCTCCTACATCATCAACTAGACAGAGGGTTCCCTTATCCCTCCTGCACCCTCCTGGAACATCGCACAGAGCCCACTCCTCAGTGTTACCTTTCTACTTCCTGCTCATACTTCCAGCTTATGTCCCTTCTTCACTCCATGTCCTGAAGATGGTTCATACCAGAAGCAGGAGCACCAGTGCCCCTGAGTCCTCACACTCCTGGCAATGATCTTAGCTCTCACTTATTGCTCCTTTCTAAAATGCTTTGCTTATATTTCCCTCCTGCAATTTTATCCTTCCTGATATTACAGGCATTTCCATATTCATTTTTTTGTCTCTATACCTGAAAACTTTTTAAGAACAGAAGCTGTGCTCAAATATCAAATAAGTCCCCCAAAGCACAGTTTCGTACACACACACACACACACACACACACACACACACACACACACTACTCTAAAGATAGTTATTCACCTAAAATGAATATTTATATAATAGTTACAAATAGATTAATAATAGACTGATGGTAATAATAGCTAATGCTTCTTGGGCATTTACTTTATGTTTGGTACTGTTCAAAGGCTTAAATCCACACATTCTCATTTAATCTTTATAGCAGTCCAATGAGATAGGTGTTATGCTTGATGTCCAACCATCCAGGTTTGCTTCTAGCACTGGAAGTCTCATGTCTTCAGGGCAAACCAGGACAGTTGATCCCATTCAGTGATTCTGTTCTGGGATTGTTGATAGGGAAATTGGGCTTAAAGAGTTAAAGAATGTGGGCACCTGGGTGGCTCAGTTGTGTAAGCAACTGCCTTCGGCTCAGGTCATGATCTGGGAGACCCGGGATTGAGTCCCACATCGGGCTCCCTGCTCAGCGAGAAGCCTGCTTCTCCCTCTCTCACTCTCCCTGCTTGTGTTCCCTCTCTGGCTGTGTTTCTCTCTGTTAAATAAATAAAAACTTAAAAAAAAATAAGAGTTAAAGAATGTGTCTTAGGTCCTAAGACTGGTCAGTGGAAGAGTCAGGATTCAGATAAGGCAGTCTGACACCAAAGAACCCACTCTTAATTACTGCATGTGTCATAACAGCATAAAAATCAAAGAGTTGAGTAGAATCACTAACTTTATTTTTAAGAGAGTTATTTTTTGAGTAAGTAACAGAGAAGTTCAACTCTCATTTTTCAGATATAATGACTAAGCCTTAGGTTGATTAATTTTCCCCTAAAGTCATACACAAGGGGCAGAGTAGGGATTCTATCCGAGGGCATCTGACTCCTCCACCTGTATATTTTACCAGAGTCAACAGAACAAGTGATTGGTGGAAGGGGGTAAGGGTGCCAACTACAACACTATTACATTGTGCCACCACCTGTCCAGAAGAAACTTATCTGGGGGCAGAGACACCTAACAACTTGAGATATTCAGATTCTCTTCCCTGAGGGGCTGTGGTTTGCTTGGAAGGACAGGGTGGTGGTCTTAGAAATCTGTCGTCTTAATAGTTCTCTAGAAAGAAAGCTCTAAAACACTGCTTCTGTGGTTCCTAAAGAGATTCCTGCTAGTTTTGGCTCTCCATTCCTCACACGAGCTACAACTCAAAAATTCTCATTTTGGGGAAGATAGTTAAGCTGGTGTCTACTGCTCACAACACAAAAAAGCTTTACTAACACAAATGGTAAAGACAAAAGTTCTGATATAGGGACAAACCAACCAGAGGGAGACATTATAAAATAAAGAATGTAAGCTTTCAAAAAGTAGGCATCCATTGTCTTTAACACCAATATATCTCAAGAATCTAAAATTGTACCTGCACATGAAGATCTGTTTAATGAAGTCAACAATTCAATCCCCAATATAAAGGTTGTGATTGATTCGATCCAGCTCAGGATCACCCTTGGTCAGATACAAACTCAATCTAATCACACATGGCATTTTGAACAGTGAATGATGCTTTTGGACTTTCTTTGTCTAAAAGACAAAGGTAATGGAGTAATGGGGTCCCTCTGCATGAGAATATTAGTCGTGGTATGTGCAATCCAGTTTCTCTGTGGAATAAGGAGATCTGGGAGACCATGTGCACTCTGCAACTTCTGTACTAGTAAGATATTCCCTATTAGCCATGTTTTTAAATTGTACTTGTTGTTCAGCAGCAGCTTTACTTTGTGTTATGTTTTGCTTAGTGCAGCAAGATAATGTAATGAATTTAGTTTCAATTTATAAAATTCACTACCAATAATTATTATGTGATACCAGTTATTAATGGAAAATTATGCCTTTTATGGTGAGAAAGAATGTTCTTTTAATCCGTGTGAATATCTTCTACTTGGAGAAACAGGACCAGCACGTACAGTCAAGTCTATGGACTTTGCCACTACCATGCCCTAGTTCAAACTCCATTTCCACCAGTGATGAGCTGAGTCACCTTGAGGAAGGTTTTCAACCTATGAGGCTCTTTACCTTATGTATGAAACAGATTGCCTATCTCAAATGATTGCTGCATTAAGTAGATGATTAGAAAGAACTATAAACAGTGCCTATACAAAGTAAACATTCAATAAATTATCTATAAGTATTTGAGAGCAATTCATTTACTCAAGAGATAATTACTAAGCACCCAGTATGTTCTAGATAACATAAGTTCTGAGGGTATACGTGATTGATATAAACCCATTGTTCTAAATACAGTAAAGTTAAATACAGCTTAATAGGCAGAACCCAGAGATATGAAAGGGAAGGAAAATTGAAGCTCTACTAGGTTTGGTAAAGGGTTGTTTTCTAGGAAATCAATGGTAATATTGCAGAAGTATGTTTTTTCTTCAGAGACTCAGTTAAAATAAATCACTAAACATAAGATTCCTGCCCAAAGAGATACAGTAATGGAAGATATGAAAGTCCCACTGTAGAACATTAACCATTGGATAACATTATTAAGTGCCCACTATATACAAAGCCACTGTTCAGACTTTCTGCTATCTGAGGAGCAAATATCTTTGACTCTTGATATTAACAATGGTAAAATATGCTATATTTCTCTGCTCAGCAATCTTTATTTCATTTAAATAATTTACTTTCTCTATTCATTTGCTCTGAAAAGGTGCTCAAACTCCAATCAGGGGACAGAAACCACCACACAGTTCTCTGAACGAGAAAAGTTTAATATAAAGAATGATCAACTATAGCAAGGTATTGGAGTAAGAAAAGATTAGCTAATAAGAAGGAAGAAACCCTATAGAATTTGGAGCACTAACAAGAAGCACTACCACTGGTGTACTAGGTTGAGTAGTCATGTCTACCCTAAACCTCGGAATATGACCTTCTTTGGAAATAAGGTATTTATGGCTGTAATTAATTAATTTAAGATGAGGCCTTGTAGATTGGAGTGGGCTCCAAATCTACTGCCAGGCATTCTTTTAAAAAGATCTTATAAAGTCATTTGCAGAAAGGGTGATATCATGTGAAAGTGGACATAGAAGTAGAAGTTATGTAGCTACAAACCAAATAAAGCCTAGGATTGCTGGTGACCACCAAAAACAATATGGGAAGAGAAGAGAGATATGGGATGATTCCTCTCTTTGAGTCTCCAGAAAGAACCAATCATGCCAATACCTTGACTTTGGGCTCCTGAACTCCAGAATTTTGAAAGGATAAATTTTTGTTTTCAAGCCCCAAGTTTGTGGCAATTCATTATGGCTACACTCGATAACTAGTTTGCTTAGAACTGAGATTGAGTGACCAAAGAATAGCCCCTCCCCACACTCAAGGCTAAGATCTGAACGTTACTGGGGAAGTCCCAGCTGAAGAAGTCACTGTGATGCTTCACTGATAGAACTTGCTGCAAATCTGCCTTGCCAGTTACTGGAGAAAGGGAAAGCCATGAATAGGTGGTCTCCTGCCAGAAGCATCCCATTATAAAACTTTCCAAGAGGGTTTCCAGGGAAAGTTGCTTGCTGCAGAGTACCGCTGACCAGTATGCATTGGAGGAGCTGGGTGCTGGGCAGGAGAGAAGCTGCATGTGCTCAAAGATTTGAGTGCTGGAAAAGCTACACACTGTAAGAGCCAGCTGAGCCAGCACAACACAACAGGAAGGATAACCCCTTCTCCCTGCAATGTTTTTTCCATTCTCTCTACTGACAGAGCTCCCCAGTGTATCAGCTGGCAAAGGAAATACATTTAAAGGGGCCCAAGTCTATTTTCAAAGAATGGGTAATGAAGTGTAATAGATTTGCATAAATTGGGAACTGGCCCAGTTGGCAATCTTGGTTTTGTTGTTGTTGTTTTGTTTTGTTTTCTTTTACATATCTCTCCCTAAACCACAGCAGGAAGTACCTGGAATTTAGAGAATCCTGAATCCCATGGTGTGCAGACACCAGGAGAGAGAAATGGCCTTTTCTCTTTGCAGTGCAAAAACTAAAGGAGTATGAATCTAGTACTGTTAAAGTCTTCTTAATTGCCATAGAGAGTCTACCTGCAAAATTAAGGTGCAGTCACCAAAATGTGCCCAAAACATACAGGCAGTGCCTGAGTGTTACTGTAGGAGCCCGTGGATCCAACCTTCCCTAAAGCTAATTTAATACCAACATTTTTACATATTTCCATTGTCTGAGTTGGGTTTCTGACACTTCAGCCCAAGTATTCCAGCTACCAGATGGTTATCTATAGCCAGGTATAGCTTCCTTGAACCATTCTCCCTCATGCTATATTTAAAGAATACATTCTTTGTAGTCAAGTGAATGAGGCTTAAATTCTGCTACCTCAGGTGCCTGGGTGGCTCAGTGGGTTAAAGCCTCTGCCTTCAGCTCAGGTCATGATCTCAAGGTCCTGGGATAGAGGCCCGCATGGGCTCTCTGCTCAGCAGGGAGCCTGCTTCCTCCTGTCTCTCTGCCTGCCTCTCTGCCTACTTGTGATCTCTCTCTCTGTTGAATAAATAAATAAAATCTTTAAAAAAAAAATTCTGCTACCTCCACCTATTAGCTCTTCCCCTATGTGATTTTCAATTTTATCATCTCTAAAAATGGATTAAGCTCCCTCTTGAAATTGGAAAAAAAAAAAAAAAAGATGTTCAAAAAATGTCACTTGATTCTCTTAGTTCAATTGCTGCATTATTTGCATTGACAAAATCAACTTACACAGCTGCAGTATTAAACCACACTTGCCAAAGCAGAGAGTCAAAAGGTACAAATGTTGGAGATTTTAACACAGAAACATAGAAATCACCTAAAAGAGCTCCTTCTGTTCACCACACAGGTTTTGTTGTCATGTTGCTGTTTTTGTTGTTTTAATGCAGTCTCTTTAACGTAGCTCCATACACCCTTCATACTACGTTGAAAGCTCTAGCAATAAATACTCCCCCCTTCTCCAGGGTCTCAGAAGTTTGAGGAAGACTCTGCCTACTTGATTTTCTTCATCTTCACAATAATCTTTTGAGTTATAGAAGGTTAGGAATTGGAAACTCTGAAAGGAAGGCTTACATTCACATCCACCCTTTATTCTGAGGAGTTTATTGACTCTTCAAAGGTCAAACAATCCTGGAGAAGCCTTTTGACCCTTTGCTCCATTCCTGTCCACAGCAGACTGCCTGACTTCCTCTCATGATACCGCAAATGTTTTCTTTTTTCTCCCAGCCTCCCAACCTCTGCCATTGCAGGCTTTAATGTCATTACCACATGGCTCTAAAAAATGGCCAGCTCTCTCTGCACAAACCTAGGCGACTCTTAGAATTCAGTCCAACTCATTTGCTTTTTTTCTTTTCTTTTTTTTTTTTTTTTTTAGTGAAGTTGGACATAGGGAATGTTTAAAATCTAACCCAACCATTTCTTAAAGTATAAAAATACTATTGTCTTTTATGCAATCAGGCAATCTAATTATAAACTCAGTAGAGTTGCTTTTTTCCCCACTCTTCCTGAACACCTTAAAGGAAGGCTTTGATTTGTCAGAATTTGAATGGCTTCCTTTTATAATTTCCTTACTGTGCTTAGATGGAAATGCTTTGACAAGTACCTGATAAGTTTGCATTTGCAACTATGTAGTAGTACCAACAAGGCTCTGGCTTTAAAGATAAGAAAAAATACTTGCTGGATTCTTGAGTAGTGATAAGAAAAGAAAAACAATAAAGACTTAAGCAATTCAGACATTCTTTTTGTTTAATTGCCAGAAGTTTCTCAAATGGTTTGCAGGAACTACACAAGGCAGAACAGGTACAGTGTTAGAGAATTGTTGATAAATAAAAAATGAAATATTATTTGAAATGACATGAAAATAACTTCATAATAATTAACATCTGTATAAGAAGTAAATAACCCTACTACTCTCAAATCTAGATATGTCACCTGATGTTGTGATCATACATTTGCTTACACATTTTTTTCTAATTTTCATTTTACAGTATTGAGGCTACAATTAAGTCAAAAAGTATGATTTTTATTGAATCAAAAATTTTAGCTATTTTCCAGCTAATGGGCTTATCTACTGCATGTGGTAGCATTAATAATTTCATAAGGAAGTTGGTTGTACTGAATTTTCAGCTGTCCTTGGGCTCTTACCGCTTATGCTTTTAGATTTCTGATCTAATTGTAATTTCTAAGTTAATGGTGACAAAACCATACTTATGTCTAGACTTTCTCTTTCTAACCTAAGATCATGTCACGTTTCCTAGAAATCATCCTTAATGCAAAAGCTGCAGATACTATTTTTGAAATGGCAATGAATGAAGAAGCTTTACATTAACATTTTTAAAAGCATATATAAATGGCAAATTAAGTATATTAATAATATCAAAATTTACTGATATTTAGTAAATAAGACGTTTTTTTCAAGACTTATTTATTTTATTTTAGAATAAAATAGAGACTGTGGGGTAGAGGGGCAGATGGACAGGGAGAGAGAGTCTTAAGCAGACTCTGCACTGAATGTGAAGCTCAAACTGGGGTTTGGTGTAGGGCTCCATGCAGGGTTCTACACAGGGCTGGATCTCATGACTAGGAGATCACAACCCTGAGATCATAGCGCTGAGATCACGACCTGAGCTGAAACCAAGAGTCCAACACTTAACTGACTATACCACCCAGGTGTCCTTATAGAATAGAATTTTTATCAGCAATCAAAAGCAAAATTATATATACAAAGTACTCCTCTACAAAACACTCAAAAGTGCCACCTTATTCCCTACCTATGAACTACAGACTACTTTCTTTATACCATTAATTTAATCCTTTGGTAAGCCATTTTCTTCAGTTTTTATTATTCATTCCAGTTAGTTAGAATATAGTATTATGTTAATTTCAAGTGTACAATATAGTAATTCAACAATTCTTCCATATATCATCCTATGCTCATGATGACAAGGGCAGTGCTTAATCTCCATTACCTATTGAAAAGCAATACACTTTTGAAAGCAATTACACATATATCAACTCAAGAATCTTCTTTTAAATTTTTTTTCAGTTTCTTTTATTTGCAAAACAATATGGCAGGCTTTAAGACTGTGTATCAGTTAAACATATACCTTGTCTTCAAGAAACTTCTAGTCTAGTAAGGACTAATGAATGCATATAATTAAATATAATAGAAGGGATTAATCTGTAAATGTTGTATACAAAATTAAAAAAGGGAGTTACTAGTTGGGAAGAAGCATAGAATTCTAATTGGAAGAAGTAATGTAGATAAGATCCTAAGGTTTAGTTCTGAGTACATTTGAAGATAAGGTATTCCAGACAGAGGAGGTCACAGAATTTAAATCAGATAGGTAGACAATGGTCATATGCTTCTGGTGAAGATTAAATCACCCACAACTTGGAAGTTCTAGGAAAGGAGATTCTGTTTATCCCTGCATCTTTGGTGTCTAGCCATATGGTATGTTATCAGTCATTACTTAATGAAGGAAGGTAGGGTAAATGAGTAATAAGTTTGGAAAGCCAGATTGGACCAGATTGCAAAAAGCCCTGAATGCTAACCTAGAGAATGTGGGTTTTATCTATAGGGAGTAGAAGTGTCTCTGAAGCTTTTATTAGCATGAAATGTCACAATAAGCGTTTTAAGTTGGGAGGATTCATCTGAGAGCGATGTGTAAGATATGAAGATGTGAAAAGAGAAAGGTGGTAGCCACCAAATTATACATTTTTATATAAAAGGAGAAAAAGCTTTGGGAGAATGAGATAATCAGTAGGTTATTTTTAATTTATAAAAGTGATCACAAAAGGGTCAGAGTGTGCTTTGTTGTCCTTGGAGGTAAAGTCCAGATGCTAGAATTGAAAATTAGATATTGGATAAGGTCAGAGTACAAGACATTTATTGTGTGCACACTGTGTGTTTTCAACTGTGTTTTAGTTCCATTAATTTTCAGCAAACTTCAGAACTCTGAGTTAGATATTATTACATTTTTCAATTCTGAGTCACACAGCTTGTCATTGGTGTAAGCCCTGGTGTAGTAACTCATAGAGCCAACAATCAGTGTTTCTCTATTTGCCCAGTCCTCCCCATTACTATTTTTTCCTCAACCTTGATTGATTAACGTAAGTCCTTGGGTTTTAGTTTGTTCCTCTGAAAATGATAGAATTAAATTAGATAATCTTTTACCTTCTATTCAGCTCAAATAGTCCATCATTCATTAACCGATTCTATACTATAGATGACTAACTGTGATTATAAAAAATACTTTCCTGTGATTCCTCATTCCATCCAGTTTATGCAAGCTAAGTGATCCCATTACAACAGTAACCCTGTGAAATTCTCTGGATTCACAAATTTATCTGGTTTTTAGATTTGGATGAAGTGGGCAAAACATTAAAAGAACAAGCAAACAATAGCAAACACCTTACCAAAAGAGAGAGAGAGAGAGAGAGAGAGAGAGAGAGAGAGAGAGAGAGAGATCTAGAGGAGGAAGGAAAAAGGAATAGAGAGGGGTGCCATAGAGAAATTGAAGACCTGAATAATCTCAGCATTGGCATATTCCTACCCCAGCAAAGGTGAAAAGCTTCTGAGTACGGGCAAAATTTAATATATAAATATAATATAGTGTGATTAGCTCGTAGTGCTCTGCCCATGGTAAGTAATTCCCACCACTATTAATACTACTCTTAGTATCATTGTTGTTATTATCTCTTTTGCCTTTAGAGATCTGTCTAGATAAAATTTCCCATTTATTTTTCCCTTTCTTCCTCTGTCATGGCATCTTCTATGTCTCTCTTTTTCCTTAAACCTAATGTAGTTTTCCTGTGTTCATGCCAATCGGATGGACGCATTTGGGAGACAGCATGCTAATTTAAACCTAGTTTGTTCTCATTTTCGATTCCTTGTTCCATAATCTTTAGACTAAGCCTTGTCTTACAAATCCTAGCACTATCAAACA
Source organism: Spilogale gracilis (assembly GCA_004023965.1). Lineage (NCBI taxonomy): Eukaryota > Metazoa > Chordata > Mammalia > Carnivora > Mephitidae > Spilogale > Spilogale gracilis. The sequence continues at coordinate 136,784 of PITA01000634.1, forward strand.
AAGATTCCTGGGCATCTGGGTGGCTCAGTCGTTAAGTGTCTGCCTTTGGCTCAGGTCATGATCTCAGGGTCCTGGGATTGAGTCCTGCATCAGGCTCCTGCTCAGCAGGTAGTCTGCTTCTCCTTCTCCCTCTTCTGCTCTCCCTGAATGTGCTCTCTTGCTCTCTATATCAAATAAATAAAATCTTTAAAAAAAAAAAAAAGGATTCCTGCTTTTGTGTGAAGAAATTTTTTTCTAAAATATGAAAATAGAACTCACTACCTCCTAAAGAGTTCTCTTTTCCCTGGCATCCCTTCACCTAAACTTCTAAGGCTAGTTTGTTTGTTTGGTTTTGGTTTTGTTTTTTTTCCCCTAAATTAAAGACCTGGCATTTCAGAAAACTTCAGTCTTTTGTAAATGAGAGCTGAGATGGATGATAGGACATGCCATTTAGATAACCCTTGGGGACTGGGTCAATTTTTCCTCAAGCTGCCATGGAAATACCTGTTGAAACTGTCCTTCTTTACTGAGAATTATCTCAACACAAGGGAGCTCTTCCCTAGGGAGCCTGCTTCCAATGTCTGGGGATCTTCTTTGTGGAGATATAAACACCTAGACCCCTTGTCTCATTCCAGACAGCATTGAAAGACCACCTCAGAGCTCCTTCTACCTAAAACTATGCCCCTCTCTTTCTTCACTGGTGCTGTTCCTAAAAGAAGATTCCAGTAAAACTTCTGCACACAAAGTTCTGGCTTCCGGTGTGTTTCCTGGTCAACTTGTCCAGCAAACTTTGAGGGTTTGGAATGACCCCTAAAGTTTCTGTTTCTCATTTGGTACTGAGAATGAAACCACAGAGATTCAAATACCTCAGGAAAAAAAGAAAAAAAAAAAAGAAGAAGAAGAAGTGGTGGTCTGGCTGAGAAGTACCACTAGCCTTTGAAAAGAAATGCCTCCTGAGGTTATATGATTTTATAGGATAAGTGTGCTTACTTGTTCCAAATGAGGGCTTGAAACTTGCCAGATCATCTGAAGCAAGTTTGAAATACAAACAGTTTTAATGCCGTCTCATCATTAATCCAATATTCCACAAACCAGTATTGAATATATTAGTTATAGGAACAGAGTTTATTTATGAATAGTAAGGTGGGAACAAGAACTCCCAGACTGGACTCATTCATCTTGTTTGCCAAAGTCAAATAGCATAGCCTCAAGTTACACCCAAAGATACCCGGGACTTTGATGATTTTCACCAGGAGGTTTCAATTAATTTTACCAAGGGTTGTTTCCTTGGAGGTACAGATGTAAATGCATCCACTGCTAAGAAGTTTCCAGCCACTGGACTACTGTGAATGACAAGACACCGTCATTCTGTTTCAAGTTGGACTTTAAAGATGACTTAAAAGTATTAATTAATCCTTGCATTTTGTCTGGCAAATTACACCAATAGAAATTTGGTTGCTTTGACTTTGCTGGAATTACATAGACATATAATCTTTGTAAAAGTAAAAGACTTCTGTTTTTGAACGTAAAGAAGGTAAAGTAGCTACCACACTTACATACTAAGGCACGCCCTGCTCTTTTCTCTGGAGCCCTAGCTAGCTATCTTTGGGCTTTCCTCAAAGTGAACCCTCATGTAAAAATTTTTAGAGCTCACTGAGAAAAGTAATCAATTTAAAAATTAAATTTCAAAGTTCTTAAAGGTATAAATGGAGCATGTTTATTTAAAAATAAAATGTAAAACACTGACCATATGACATAAGAAAGAAAGGCACTTAGGTATTCTTCAAAAGGTAGGAGACTCAGGACACACTTCAACTGTTCCTTTGTAACACTCAGAAATGCAGAAAATGTACTCACAACTGCTGTGCCACTTCCAGCATTTTAAACATCTAGATAGAAATCTCAGTATGTGTACGTACATGAAAAAACCGAAGAATTTCAAAAAACATATCTGCATGTATAGATAGCAGAGAGAGAAGACTGAGTGAATTACATGTCTAGTGCTCTTGTCTCTCAGCTCATTTTACAATCTTAAAACGTATGAAATATTAAGATCAAGTTATTGGGGTTTGTTTTACAAAGCATCCCTGACATTGGTGCCCCTCCCTGTCCCTTCATCTTAGACTAATTATTTTAAAATCTGGCCTTTGCTAAAGAAAACAAGCAAATGTGGGTGAGGCTATGTGGAAAGGGATTTTATATAAAACAGACATCCTATTTTTAGAGAAAGGAATCACGGCATCTTTGGAGCTGCCCTGCAGAGGTAATACTCTTTAAACAATGAAAACAAGGGAGGTTATAGAGAGAGTGAAGGGGGAAAAGAGACAGAAGTCAATGCCATTTGCCAAAACATGATGAGCTTGAGCCGATCACAGCAATAACTAACAGAAACAAGCCTCCCAAGACACATGTTGGGCAGCCTCATGACCTGGGCCTGCTGAAGAGAATTCTCATCAACTTGCGAGTCCCTTTGCTCTGCTCCACACAAGGATTACAGCTGATGAGCTATGACAAGCACCCAGTGGAAACCCAGTCAGCCAGGAAGGGCATCACCCCTTTTGGTGTATGCATTCACATTACTCTGGCACTTACTATTATCATTTAAATGTAATCTCACTTTAGAAGGAAAAAAAAAATCCCCCCATTTGCTGCTGACTTAAGCCTGATGAGGTAATTGAAATAAGGTACTAAGGTTTCTAAATGAAAGGCTCCAGATACAAGAGCTGGCAGCATTGCAGAACGGAAACATCACATGCCTCCCTTGGTGACATAACCTCATTAAACTGTAGGCAGACGTGCGCGCGGGCTTGCGCACACACACACGCACGCACGCACACATACACGCGTGCTGGCACAGAGGGAGAAATGAAAAAAGGACTGCAACAAATTTCCATCCAGAGAGAAGAAGGAACCAGTTCACATCTACATGGCTGAACATCTTTAAATTATTTTTTTTAAGATTTTATTTATTTGACAGAAACACAGCTAGAGAGGGAACACAAGCAGAGGGACTGAGAGAGGCAGAAGCAGGCTTCCCGCTTAAGCAGGAAGCCGGATGCAGGGATCGATCCGGGGTCTCCAGGATCAAGACTTGAGCTGAAGGCAGTCGCTTAACCAACTGAGCCACCCAGGCGCCTCATGGCTGAACATCTTTAACAGAGTCACTACATCATAGCTAAACCAGATTCTTCCCCTTCCTTACCAAGAACAATCTGACAGGCCAGGGAGAAATGGAGAGAAAAAAAGAAGAGTGATCACTGATTAAAAAAATCAACAAACAAACAAACAAACAAACAAAAATGATTAAAATTGGCCTCTAGCTAGAAATACAACATTGTAGGACTTTCCCCTTTTTCCATTAAAAAAAAAAATGTTCTGAGTGCCTGGGTGGCTCAGTGGGTTAAAGCCTCTGCCTTCGGCTCAGGTAATAATCTCAGGGTCCTGGGATCGAGGCCTACATCGGGCTCTCTGCTTGGCGGGGAGCCTGCTTCCTCCTCTCTCTCTGCCTGCCTCTCTGCCTACTTGTGATCTCTCTCTCTCTGTCAAATAAATAAATAAAATATTAAAAAAAAAAAAAAGCCTCTGCCTTCAGCTTAGGTCATGATCTCAGGATCCTGGGATCGAGGCCCCCATCGGGCTCTCTGCTCATCGGGGAGCCTGTTTCCTCCCCTCTCTCTGCCTGCCTTTCTGCCTACTTGCGATGTTTCTTTCTGTCAAATAAGTAAATAAAATCTTTTTTAAAAAAATGATCATAACAATGCCCTGTTTCCTTTATCTTGGCAGGATGAGGTAAAGGAAACAGGGCATTGTAAATATGGCAGAGACATGTAACTATGCTGTGGCCACGTGTTCACCTCCCAGTCAAGGGCTAAGTCATACCAAGTCTGTATGTAATGTCTGCTGCATGGTAGGTCCCTTTCCACCTGGCTTTTCACCAACCAAGAACCTTATCACTCCACACCAGCTCTCCAGACTGACACAGAGAAGGATGGATGGTCTTATTACATGCACAAAAGTTATCTGAGGCCACTTGAGCAAATCCTTCTTTTATCTTTCAGGCAGAGCATGGGGGCCATTTTAATATCCTTAAACTGCTCATCCATTGTTAGGATGACACTTCTTTATCTCTCCAGAGTTTAAAGGCTTATTAGAGAGTTCAGCGGTTTTCTAATCACAGAATAACAGCTCTCCAAATGTGGCTTTTTCTTTCTTTTGGTAAGTTATCCTGAGTTGGATTTCCCTTCCCCTTCCTGTTGAAAGGCTTATTTTAGGAGTCCTACACAAGATGAAACAGGTGGCAAAAAGTCAATTTACACCAGTAAATATGTACTGAGTACCTAATATGGGTGAAGTAGTAGGTGGAAATTCTAGGACTGGTCAGAAGAATAAAGAAGCCTGAAGTTGGTGTATTGGTCTACTGAGGCGCCATAACAAAATACTGGGGTGGGCTGGATTAAACAACAGAAATGTATGTTCCCACAGTTCTAGAGACTGCTTGTCCAGTCAGGTGTCTGGAGGATTTGTTTCTGGTGGGGCATTTCTTCCTGGCTTCAGATGGCCACCTTCTCCCTGTGTCTTTACGTGGTTTTTCTGGGTGCACATGCAGAGAGCGAGCACGCTCTGCTCCCTCTTTCTCCTCTTACAATGCCCCTAGTTCTATGGGAATAAGGCCTCTTCCTTATGACTCATTTAACCTTAATTACCTCCCTAAAGACCCTGTCTCTATATATAAGTCACACTGGGGATTAGGGTTTACACATATGAATGGGATGAGGTCACAAAGCTTCTATGATTTTAAGATAGTGTGCACTTCATTTCACTGAAAATGCAAAGGTCCTACTATAGATCTAATTGTGCCTCACCCTTCCCCTCTGCCCACTGCAGAGAAAAATGTTGAAGTTGCGACCTGCAGGACCTGAGAATGTAAACTCCTTTAGGGTCACTTTAGATGTTATTAGTTAAGATGAGGTCATACAGGAGTAGCATGAACACTTAATGCATTAAGACTAGTATCCTTGTAAGAAGAGAAAATATGCAGAGAAACAAGAGGGCAGACTGCCATGTAAAATCCTGCCTAGGTGTCAGAAGAAGCATAGCCTTGCTGACACCTTGATTTTGGATTGTTAGCCTCCTGAAGCATGAGACAATGAATTTCTATTTTAAGACACCTAGCAAGTGGTGCTTTGTTACAGAGTCTTAGGAAACTCACACAGCCCTATGGCTCCAGCTTTTTCTTCTTTTCTGTCTCTTCTCCCTCCTGATTATCATAGCCGACCTCATCATTTTAAAAACCAACTCGGTTTCCATGACTATCCTACGTGTATCTCCAGGGTGGAACTCTTCTGGAATCCAACCATCTACTCTGTTTCCAGTTGTTTGTGCAACAAGCAGCTCAAACATTAGAGGACCATAATTAACTCCTCGTCTTCCTGGCCAAACTAGTTCTTGCAATCCCACTCAAGTCACTGAACCTGTAAGCAAATCCTATTGGCTTTACCAGCAAAACGTCTCCAGCTTCTGCCCATTCCTTGCCACCTTCACAGTGAGCACACCAGTCCACGGCACGAGTATCCTCTGTGTGGAAACCGTATCTCCCTTGGGACTGGCATCGCTCCTTCTGCCTGTCATTCCTACAGTGTATTCCCATCAAAATGTGCAGATTGGCCTTCTAAAAAGTTAAGTGAAATTATTTACCTTGTCTTCATACATTCCTCCACAGTCTCACCATGTCACTGAGAGTGAGAGTGAAATGTTTTTCACTGGCTCCCTAGGTCCTCAGAATGTGAACTCATTTGTCCCTTTTGTCTACCAGTAATCATCTTCTACAATTTGTACAGTTGCTCAATTAATTTATGCACTGTGGCCTTCTTGCTGTTCTTCAAACACAGCAGGCATGGCCATCTTTTTCCAATAATTCCTGTTACATAAGGCCTACTTTCTCTTCACCTCCTTAATTAAAGTCATTGATCAAAAAATCTCTTTTCAGATGATGCTTCTCCTGATTGATCATTAAAGAGCATGCCCTGATCCTTCCTTCCCTCTTCACCCTTACACTCTCGATCCCCCCTGCCTTGCTCTCTTTTACCCAGATCACTATGCTTCTTATTCTATGTACATATTTATTACACTTTTTGTTTATCTCTTCCACTGGAATGTAAGCTCTAGGAGGGTAAAGATTTTTCTCTTTTTTTTATAAATTAAAGTATCACAGGAGTCCAGAGTAGTGCCCAACACACATTTGGTGCTCAGTAAATGAACCACCATAGCCACTTTTCACATTTGTTTCTTTTGTACAAACTCACTCAGCAGTAATCACTTGCTATAGTACAGAATTTGATTTTTAAATAAAATCTGCCCCTGATATCCATATATCAAAATTAAACTCATCTTCTCTCTACCAAAAGTAAATTTTTACTTAAGCATTTGAATTGTAAACAATTTTGTTTTGAGATCAAAAGCTGGGTTTGAGGGATCTCAATGTTTATTTGTTGGTACAATCAGAAGTCACACGTCACGTTGTGATTCATTGTGCAGTTCTCACTCACCAAAGCGGGGTTGCTCACAAATAGGCAAAACTGCTGGAATATGTGCACACTTGCAAAAATATGTGCAACCTGCCTCACCCTACTGGAACTGTCTTTGTGGGACATCTTGTGTGCTTGCCATCTAATGGAAGTTACATGACTAACTTTGGCCAATGTCAATGGAAGTGAGTCTTGCCACTTCCAAGCACAGGTTTTAAGGTTCCAGGTGGTTCCATCCTCTCTCCTATTTGCCTGCTGCAGGAACACCAGGACACAAGATCAGCACCGTTCCTTTTCCCTGGACACTAACATGAAGAAGATACTGGGCAGAGCCCAAGTTCAGCCCGGAACAGCATGAAACGGGAGTGAGAAATAAACCCTCTATGTGGTCAGCAAACACTGACTCATAGACCACAGAGCATTCACTGTGATGAAGTCCTCTTCTTCACAGCTTGCTATGGCCCCGGAGCTAGGCAAACATTGCTTTCTTGATTTTCACAACAACTCCATGAAACAGGTATGGTAATCATTTTTTTCCCTCAGGAAATTGAAATATAGGGAGGTTGAATTATCTAAAGCTACAGAGTCAGAGCGTGGAAAAGCCAAAATTTAAACAAAAGGCTATCTGATTCTTAAACCCAATCTCTCAGTCTTTTCCATTAACATTTGATGTTGATTAAAAAATAATAATAATAAGCATCCTAAAGTTAAAGCTAGTATAAGTACAGGAAGAGATTGAACAGATAGTGGCAAAAGCCCAGATATCAGCATGTGGCATCTTTGCTGTCCCCTGCTCAGATTTTCCAAAGAAACACGTACAATCCTTGCAAGAACGTTTTAACTAATCACGTAGGGCCAGGCACCATCTCCCAGCATGGGTGGCCAGGGACTTGGTTTTGTTTGTTTTATAATATGTTAGAACATTGCCAGCTAACGTTTTTAAACTTTTTTTTTTTCCTTTTTAGCCAAACGAATTCCAAATGTTTGAAATGCTAAATTGTGGGAAGAACTAAGAGTAACCAGCAATTCAGATTTTTTTCTTTTATGAAAAATAAACATTTTGAAGAAAAGCAAGATTCATCTCCTCACTTCAGTAGGGAGGAGAGGAAAGCAAACCATCATCCATCCCAGACATTGTGTTACAGAAAGCACAGTGTTTTTTCTCTTTTTAATTTATCAAGATGTCTTTAGATATTATATAAACTATAATGTACTATTGAATATGACATACTTTAGACATACTATAAACTATGACTAATTTATAATGGAAAGTGACCTGAGTCTATATTAATTAACAACCTTTTCAGTTGCAATATCAGGAAGTCAATCCAATTCAGCCTTACGCTCTATGTCTATACCCTTTACCATATAACGCTGTAATGCCTTCTTACTGTGGATGGTAGGTACTTTCTTCAGTGGCTCCTAAGACTTATTTTGGCCAATAGAATGAGGAAATGTGAACATGCTCAGACACTAAACCTCAAGGAACTTTGCTAGTTCCATTTCTTCTCGTGTGCTCTGTGATTTCTATGGAAGAACATGCCTTGTCTAGCATACTGGTCCCAGGAGGAGGTCAAGAAACATGAGGAAATATGAAATATCCCAAGTCATCTCCAGTCTAGACTAGATCACCTCTGGCTAACTTGCATACTCCTGAGGTAAATAATGCTGATTGCTGTTTGTTCCTGAGATACCATAGTTGTTTATCGAACAGCACAGGGTTTATTTGTTGTTAAGAGTGTCCCTCATCCGGGCACCTAGGAGGCTCAGTCGGTAAGCATCTGCCTTCAGCTCAGGTCATGATCCCGGAGTCCCAGGATTGAGCCCCGCATTGGGCTCCCTGCTCCGCGGGAAGCCTGCTTCCCCCTCTCTCAATCCCCCTGCTTTTGTCCCCTGTCTCTCTGTGTTTCTCCCTGTCAAATAAATTTTTAAAAATCTTAAAAAAAAAAAAAAGTGTCATTCTTCTGTGGCAAGCAGCTCTAAGATATTCATGACCAGAGGGGTACCTAGACCAGAGTCCAATTCATGGTTTTTACCTGGTGCAGTATGTAATTCAGTATCATCCCTAAAGGAAAGAGTTATAAAATGCTTCTTGAGAGGCCCACAAAGAGAGTGTACTGTAGCTCCTACACCAGATTTTACACTCTTTTTTTTAATCACCACTCTTCTCCAGATTCTTGTGCCCACCAATAAACAGAATTTTATAATAGAATCATATTTTTTTATCTTCCTATCTGCCTGGAATTCTATTACAGTAGTTTCTATCAGCTGGGTATAACTTCCTTGAGCATAATACTCTGGCAAGGATCTGTTTACACCCATTTCATAGCTAATCTACCAAAATTTACCTAGTATATTAGTTTCCTAAGGCTACAATAACATATTACCACAAACTGTGTGACTTGAAACAACAGAAATGTATTCTCTCAAAGGCTCTAGAGTGTAGATATCAGCGTGTTATATGGCCATGCTTTCTGGGAAGGCTGTAAGGGAAAATCTGTTTTACGACCCTCTCCTAACTTTTGGTGTTGCTAGCCATCCTTGGTGTTCCTTGGCTTATAGATGATTCACTCCAATCTCTGCCTCCATCCTCACATCGTGTTCTCTCCTTGTGTCTGGATCTTTGTGTGCATTCTCCCCTTCTTGTAAAGACACTAATCACAGTGTATGCAGATCCCATCCTACTCCAGTATGCCCTTAGTTAAGACTAATTATATCTGCAAAGATCCTAATATCCAAAAAGGTCACATTCTGAGGTTCTAGGAAAGGAGGGGGCTGCTATTTTAACCCAACACTACTAGAATAATAGAATCTAGGGTCAAAAAAAAAAAAAATCTCAGAGTTGATCACGTCATATTGCTGTTTTACTATTAATTCTCCTGACTAGCTTTCATTAATGGAGTGCTCAATTCCTTGGAAGCATGTCAGGTCTAATTTTAAAGAGCTATTCTTTGAGAATAAATTCAGATATTCATTTAAAAAGATCATATAAATAATGATGCCATGTTCATATGAGGGGTACTATGTAACTGTTAAAATTATGAAGACTTGAAGCTTTTGACACATCAAACTTTTACAGTGATTTGTTGGATAAAAGGTTAGAAAAACAACACAGAACAAATCAGTTTCATTTATTTAGATAAACATGTACATGTATATTTTGAAGGTTAAAAAGTGAAAAATATTAAAGTTATATTTGGGTGCTAGAATTATAGTTGATTTTTAAAAATTTGTTCTGTAGTGCCTGCTTTTTATTTATTTTTTTAAAAAATAATAGCAAAGCCTTCCTTTTTCAATGAGAAAAAGTATTTTGCCTAAAAATGGCATATTACTCTTTATTTTGATTAGAAATTCTCTTTCCACCAAACTTCTATCACCTTTTCCCTGTTTAGTCTATGACTTCAGAGTATCGTGAAACAACATCTTTGTGAGGCTTTAAAAAATCCCTAATCCATTATTTTCAAAAATGAATACAATTTATATGTTTTCTGTTGCTTCATTCCTACCTTCACTGGTGTACTATAGCAAATACACGGTCTTTAGCCATCGAGGAACGAAGGTAAGTGAATGGACATGATTGCCAAAGGCCATTTGTAATAGTTCTGACTTCCATTTTTTTTTTTTTTGATTCTTACCAGTTTAGTAAGCAATATATCGTATAGTATTTTAGTTTAAATTTATGTCAAAAAGGACATTAAATACCTTTCCTTGTGGTGATTAGTTATTTTAAATTCCTCTGTGAATTACCTATAGTCTATTTTTGCACCCTTTTTTTTTACTTAGGAACTATTTCTATATCCTGTAAATCTGTATAATCTGGGGTGTGTGTGTGTGTGTGTGTGTGTGTGTGTGTGTGTTTTCATTATCTGTCATTTGGATTTTGTCTTTCTGAATCTCTCATTAAGGTTTAATGAAGTATATAAGCCTGTCATTATTTTCTTTGAAGTTTTTTGTTTGTTTTTTCCTGCTTTGAAAGGACTTCCCTCTTCCCAGCATTATGGGTAGTATTTTCTTATATTATCTTTCTGTATATCTTTATTTTAGTAACTAACATAAGCAAGTTATTGCAATATGGGTAAAGTACCTCAGTCCCACTGGTCCCCTTTCAACGTCTTCAGAGTCCTCCCATTCTAGCACAGGTGTAAGTGCACAGTAGTCAGCTGAGATTCGAAGACCAGTAAATCTAAAGCCTTGCCAATCATAACAAACTCACAAAAGATGCTGAGCTATCTCAGTCTTTAAAATAGTTTTGGTGACTCTCACAATCTCCTGGTGTTCAATCTGGCCAGATAAAATTTTATTTTCAATAAGGTAGAATATTGAGAACATCTTTGATTAACCATTTTATTAAGGAGGTTGTGTTCATTATAATTGCATCCATATGAACCAGTTCCATGAGTTTGTATAATATGTCACCCACAGTAAATCTAGAGCAAGTGTTATTAGAATTATCATGATGTGCAATAACAGATAACTTTTTTGCTGAGTGATGGCTATTATCCAGGCACTGCACTAAGAACCTTAACAGAACTACCTCGATTAATCATTAGAACAGTCCATTAGAAAGAAAGAAATATTATCTTCACTTTCCACAAATAACCCCAGAATTGAGGCATAGAAAGTTCAATCAATTTATCCATCTGTCAATAGTTGATAAATAGCAGAGTCGGGGTCAAATACATATTCCCTAAAGGAGAAAGCAAGGTAGACTTATTTCAAGTGATGTATATGTAAATGATGATAACAAAGACCAGAATACTACTGGCAGTAAAGGAGAAATGGTGCTTCTTGGCCGTTTCTGAAAAAAGTCCACCCATAAGTGAGTTCACAGGGTTCATACTTCCCTTCTGAGAGTCAAATGGTTAGAAGGTCCAGGAAATTACATTCTATGATATAAACAAGAGAAGGAATTAGCATTTCCAAGTTTATATGTATCTGCTAGGGAAATCTCTAGAACAGATCTGCACCATGCTACACAAGCTGCTGATTGATATTCAATGAAATAAACAAGCACAGTGGTCCTCAGAGCCTTCTCACATACAGTCATCCCAGCCAAATCATTCTCTCCATTCCCTTTCTACAACCCTGCCCCTCACACCCATCCCAAGCTTCCTCACTTTTACAGATCTTGTTATAACATACCTACATTGGATGTCTTTGGACCAAATGTTCCACAATCTATTGAGCACTGTTTTTATACTTTTGATGTATCTCCCATTTTACTATTCTTAAAAGATTTTATTTATTTATTTGGAAGAGAGAGAGAGCAAGAGCTGGGATCATGACTTGGAGCTGAAGGCAGACCCTTAACTGTCTGAGCCACCCAGGCGCCCCATGCTTCTCTCATTTCATAAAACACCCATATATTTCCTCATTTAAGTTCTCAGGTGATGCCAGAAAAATTAGGAAAGTGATATTTTCATTTTATAGGTTAGAAAATATTACAAAAAGAGCCTTCCATAATGTGGTGACAATATGCTTCTCCAGCCTCAAATCCTAATTCAAGAATCATATCAGCAATAGTCCAGAAGGTTTTATCCATGACACCTCTTCACCTTTGGTCCTGCTCTTCCTAAAACATTATTCCTCAGATGTTCTAACTTTAAATCCTGATCATTTGTTTCCATTAAAACACTAAATCTATTGAAAGCATATAGAAACACAAAGTCTATTGAAATGTATGTTTTTACATGAGTGATTACAAACACCTTTGATATGAGCCAATTAACTCCAGGAATTATCTCCACTTTTTTTATTTTTATTTTTTTAAGATTTTATTTATTTATTTGACAGAGTGGGAGAGGGAACACAAGCAGTGGGAGTAAGAGAGGGAGAAGCAGGCTTTCCGCCGAGCAGGGTGCCCCATGCAGGGCTTGATCCCAAGACTCTAGGATAATGACCTGAGCCGAAGGCAGTCGCTTAATCAACTGAGCCACCCAGACGCCCCTATCTCCACTTTTTTAATGTTTGCCTAATTCCAGTATTAAGGCTGACACTCCCCTAACCTTACCTGAGAAGTTGCAAAGATATCTCTATTGCTGGAGAAAGTTAGAACTTTGCAAGACAACTCCTTTGAACTCTCATTTGAATGCATACATTCTGGTTATTTTGCTATTTAACAACAACAACAACAAAGTGTGAGTGCTTCACGGTTTCACCTCGATGGGCACTTCAGTCTACTCAGTCCACTGGAGGAAATGTCAATGTCAGTGGATCCAGATCAAAAATTGGAGAGATATGCCACTTGAGAACATCAGGTCTGTGTCCTATTCTCCTTGAACTCCACAAATTCTTCCTAAGGATAAGAATTCACAGCTAAGACACACAGACTCTATAAAGGAAAACACACCTGCATAAACAATTCATGTTCTCCTTTAGTGTTCCTACCTAAAGTTTTCAGCAGTTTAACTGGTTTTCTCTTGATGTGATGCTTACTTCTGTGGTTCTTTACGCACATTTCTTGCTTACCGCTTACAAGGACATGCCATTAGACAGGCTTAGAGATTGTTTTGCAGGTAAAATAATTAAACAAGCAAATAAACTCTTAACTCCATTTCTCCCCCTTGCTCTCTCTAGGAAAAGTTATTAAAACTTTTCCTTAATTGGACTAGAACTAGATTTCTAAAGTAGAGGATACCTACTCATGATTCAAAAATAAAAACCAATAACTATATTAATATAAAAAATATTTACTTGAGCTTGATTCTATCTTAATAGTGACTAAACTTGCAAAAAACAAAATGTGGTAGGTATGATTAGAAATTTCCATTGGCTGGGCGCCTGGGTGGCTCAGTTGGTTAAGCGACTGCCTTCGGCTCAGGTCATGATCCTGGAGACCGGGGATTGAGTCCCACATCCTGGAGACCCAGGATTGAGCCCCATATCCGGCTGCCTGCTCAGCAGGAAGCCTGCTTCTCCCTCTCTCACCCCCCCTGCTTGTGTTCCCTCTCTGGCTATGTTTCGCTCTGTCAAATAAATAAAATCTTAAAAAAAAAAAAAAAAAGAAATTTCCATTGGCATATACTTTGCTGCTGTGAATGCAACACTAAATGTACATTTCACAAGGCCAGGATGAAGAGAACTAGATAATGAGTTGGATTCTCTCCACTATCTGAAGCAGTAAAAATGATATGCTTTCTGGAGTGCAAGGAGAAATGAAGAAATGAACATGCTTCAGGAAATTCCCTTTCCAGCTCTGAGCAGCCTAAAAACAATAAATTTGGTTAAAGATGAATGCCCATGCCTGGGAGTCAGCATTCTTTACAGACTGAATCATTGCCAACACCAGGTTTAGATTTTGACCAGAGTAAGGTAGAGTCAATCTTCTTTTTCCTCTTATCCTGCTTTCATATTTTCACCTAAAAAGATGAATCAATTTTTTTTTAGTTATGGCTAGAAACATTTATTGTGCTGAATAAAATACGTGGTCATTAATCACCAAGGTTTTAAAAGAGTAATATTTAATTCATGGCTAAAGTATCCTCAGTACATTATTCACCCTTACAATGTGGGATATTTGGACATGCTATGATCCTGAGGAACAAGGAAAGGTTTTACAGACCAATTTACATAGCTTTATTTTTATATATACATCTATACACATATCTGTATTTGTACCTATACCTATCATGAAATAAAGTCGGGTAACAATCAATTATGTGGTGATAGAATACTTTATGAATGTAACAATAAGTTGCAGCAAGTGTGGTCTGTACAGGTAGATATATATTTTCCTAGAGTTATGCCATTTATTTCAAAGAACTTCAAAATTCACTTTAAGAATCTATATATTAACCTCTTTCTCTTGAGAGTCCTTGTATTTTTCTGTTGCAATTGCCTGGGTTTCGACATTGACTTTGAACAAGAATGGGTCTTCAATGTCCATTTCTTGGCATTCCCTTAAGATACTGGTCTATGCGATTCTGAAAAAAAAAAAAAAATGTATTACCTTTTTCTGGGATCATCAGGTTTTCCAGGAGAATTTTGTGTTATTTGGTTTTGCTTTTTTTTTTTTTTTTCAGAAGGTGAGGTTTCTCATCAGCTTTCAGTAATTTTTTCAATGAAATTTATGGCTTAAATAAAATGAGCTCACCCAGTGGGTGCTATACAAGTAGCTTCCTGTGAATTCTCACGGCCAATTATTTTCAATGTACCAGTAGATCATAAATCTCAAAGCACATAAAAATGTTTCTTCTGAAGGTATGCTCTGGTCTGTAAATTCCAAGGAAGATAGCCTTCACCTCAAATTCTGAAAGTTCATTTTATTTTCCTCTTTTTTATTTTCATCATAAATGATTTTTTTAGTGTCTGAGAATTGTGTTTGAGGGACAGTAACAAATCTTGAAATTTTCTTCTTCTTCTTTTTTTCAAAATATAAACATTGAAGGGAGTGGGCTTTATTCAAGTTTTGCTTTCTAAATAGCTGTAGGCCTCCCTAGTGACTGGACTTCAGTTACAGTAAAGGAAGACATGATTCATAGATAAGAGAATAAAAGAAGGAGAAAAAGGGAGAAAAAATAAAACTCTCCCATCGACTCTCCAAATTATACAAATAATCAGTTTATCAACAATAATCACTATGTTCCTTTATTTTCAATTTAAAATTTTCTGAGATTAGAATGTATCTTAAGTCAATATGTATGTTCAGTGTAGTAAGTAGTGTTTGACTTTTGTTTTCCTGAAAGACTTACTGAAAGGAAGTTACCTAAAAGACAAGATCTGAATATAGCAGAAACCATGTATTCAAGCTTGACTTTCTAGACCTGGCCTCCAACTGAGGTAGACAGAATATGACCATGTGAGCCTGGAAAGCCAAGTTCAATATTTATAATAGTATATGACATTGAACTAGGAGCTGTATAATCTAGAAAGAAAACATTTAGCAAGGCAGTGAATGTGATAAACTCCACCCTGGGAGGTGAAGGTAAGGGATAAGATCCCTTGTCAGAGCCATGACCAAAAAAGGTATCACTCTGTAAAGCAATCTCCTTGAGTAGGAACTAAATGTAAGACATTTTCTTGAACGTTTCTTGTTCCCTTGCCTCTGGATTATAATTGACAGAGATAGTTGTGTTACTCCCAATGATGTTTGTTTGTTTTTGTGTGTTTGTTTCTACAAAGGAATGGAAATCAGATTATGAAAGTAACACACAAGATGCTGAGAAAGTATTGGATGGAATAGCCCCAAAGTGAACTTGAACAATGAGCCAAAAGTTTGCAGACTCTCTCTTTTAAGAATGAAGTACTTGTCTCAAATTTCACATGTCTGAGATAGTGTAAAATAGCAATAATAAATAAATCATAATTGGATGAATAATTATGTTTGATAGAACATTAATGTTCTACACATTTCTACTGAAATATGTAGGCAAGAGAATGGAATGAAAGGTTTTGCGTATGAAGGTATACTATTAACTATTTCAGAAGACACACTTTATAAAATGATACAACTTTTAAAAAAGGCATTTTGAGAGAAAGTTTCCAGTCTCACAGTGAATTACTGGCATGAAATAATCTGACGGCAGCAATTATCCCTCCATCCTTATTTACTTCATTAACTAGTTATCATGTGGCAATTACTTTCCAGTTTTCCAACGAGGATTATTTAAGAATTTGCCTTTTTAACCATTATTTTCAAATAGATAATTCTGTGACAGCTAGTATAAAATATGGTTTTAGACTCAGCAATAGTAGAGCACATTTATTGACCATTTTTAATATGCAACATTAAAAATAATTTTCTTCCAAGGAAAAAGTATAGAAAATTTTATAAGGGGTTGAGGGCTTGCTGTTAAAAAGCAAAGCAGCGAAACACTACAACAGCACATGGTACCTCTTTATTCTTTCAAGTTTTTGTTTGGTTTTGGTTTGTTTTGCTGTTTCTTTTGGTAATGGGTGAGGAGGGATATTCAGGTGGCAGTTTAAACCCCTGGATTCTGAATGTGGTTATTGGAACCACTTAACCAAGTCTTGTGTCTTTTTCATTGTTGAGTAAAAAACAAGTTGCTAGTTCTCTCTGGGTTTCAGGTGGATGACTCAAGATAATAATACTTACAAAAAGGAAAGGAAAGAAAGAAAAACAAGGAGGAAAACCAGCACAATGCTCACATATGGCCCTATGGAGCTATTCTGCTCTGTGTGGCTGCCAGCTGAGAATCAGTCTGGAGTCCCTCTGGCTAAATTATGAACTGGTAGAGAAAGGCTGCTCTATTCACTGTGCACACAAATTAGTTACACCCTGGCTAGTAGAACTCCTTAAAGCAAAAGTAGGAGAAGAATTCTGGATTAAATGAAGTGTGTGCTACTCATGTTCACACATACCCTCTCAATTCTCTACATAAAGTGCCACTGTGTATATCATATACAGTGACAGTAGTCAAGCATCATAAAGAAGTTAAAAAATAATAAAGTTTTGCACTGCGAAGTGCATACACATCTGCTGCCTTAGTTCACATTCTAGAATGTTATTGTGGATTAAGCATATGGTACCTCCCAAATGTGAAATAAAGGAATGCTCAAAAAGGAAATGGAAGGCCAGTTTCTCCAACCTAACAAATGTTGGTAAAAGCACAGGAGACCTCCTCAAAAGAAACTTTGTGTTAGAAAATAGACTCCTCTGAAAAAAAATCTAAAAATGAAAGTTCCTGATTTTCAACTTTATAGTGGATTTTGTTGTAGCTGTGAATAGGAATTATACTGATTGCCCTTGTAAAGTGATTGATCTTACTCAGCTCTTGGACTTGTAAAACTTTGACAGAATATGTGTATGTCATGTGTGTCTTGAAGAATTCTGACTTCCTATGCAGCCCCAAGGCAAAAACAAAAAACAAAACAAAACAAAACAAAAAAAGCAAACAAAAGAAACAATTACTAAGTGCTTGCTCTGAACTGAACAGGCATTCTTCCAAGCCCTAGGAAAAATAGTGAGTAAGTAACAAAAAGCACTGTTCCTATAAAACTTATATTTAAGCAGAAGATTGAAAGTAAGCAAAATGATTTCTCTATAGTGTATTAGAAAGCATTAAGTATTTGGAGGAAAAATAAAACAGAAACAAGGGATTTTAGATAAGAAGTCTGGACTAGATCTATCAGAGTACTACCTTCAGCCTTGAAACTGAATAAAATCACCAAGATGACATAGTAGCTTTAGAAAGTAGATAGAAAAGAGTTCTGGAGAATGAGCTCTGGGGTTTTAAAAATGTAAAATGTAAGAGGGATGAGAATAACCCAGCAAAAGAGATTGAGAAAGAGTGAAATAGGGTGGAAACAGGAGAGTGTGGTGTCCTGAAATTCAATAGTGCCAAGTATTTAGAGGTAGAGAGGGTGGTCATCTATGTCAAAAGTTATGGAGAGGTCATATACAATGAGTACAGAGGTCAAAAAAGGAGAACATGGTGCATTCATATTTAATAGCACTTTGGTCACTCCATGACCATAGGGAAAAGATAAAACAGAAAGTGAGGCAATAGCAATTTTGCTTAGGCATATTCTTATGGTAAACTGTCATGCATTTTGTCAACATGAAAGCTATTTGTCTTATCTCTTGCCTCTCCCTGGAATGCCATTTGCCTCTAGTTTAACTCTTTTTCAGGACTTGACTTTGATATTTTCCTTCTACTACTTACCTACCTACTTTCCCTTCTACCTACTTACCTAATTGTTGTCTTCCTGTCCAGGCAATAAGGGCATTGGGAACAGGACTAGCGGACACTCACCCTTGTCCAAAATTGATCACTATGCTGTGGACAAAGTAAGGCCTCATGGTATTTATTATTGAAAAGTAGAAGGAAGGGAGAGAGGTGGTTGTGGGAGAAGGCAGGCAGTCTAAAATAAGAGATAGAGAGGGGGAGAGAGAGAGACAGAATAGAGAAAGGGAAGGAGGGAAGATTAAAAAAAATAGGTTTGTCCAGTAAACTTGGCATTAGGCCAATTTACACAGCATTTAGACATCTGGAGAATTCTTCAGGGAAACAGGGAATGGCACTGGGAGCAACATACATATTGAAAAACTGTCCTCATTTCCAGCAAATGGCCATTTGTTATCTATTTTATAAGAGTTCCCCTGTTAGCACTACAATCAGTCAAGGGTCAGTCCATGGGGTCCTTCCCAAATCCCTTTAGCACTTAGAATAAGGGCTGTTTAATCTCAAATATATAAGTTTATTTGGCAACGTTGCTCTGATTTTACCTAATTTTTTTTTATTGTTCTTATTCTCAAAACAAAATTCAAGGTCTTCTCCTGAGAGAAATCATGAAGCTGATGGTTTTAATGACATTACATAAGGATATGAAAAGTTATTAAAAATGCTCAAGAGGGAATAAAAACAAAACTCTTCCAAACAGATCTGTCAAATGAATTTTCTGAAAACACTTAATAAATAATTCTCCTTTCATCTGTATCTCATATCCTCCAAACTACTCCCCATTTTCCTACTAAATATCTAAGGGAAGAATTTCTCCATAAATCCCAGTGAACCATACTCTCATTTTTTTTCTTATAAAAATTTAGTATCTATGCTCCTAACCAAGGTGAGGTACTATTGTAATTATTCTAATCATACAACATCTGGAAAGTTTCCTTCAAAACATAAATAATAATAATAACATTCATGGGACTTCTACACCTAATGATTGTATGGGCAGTTTCATAAACTATGGGCATTACTGTCTAGAAAAATGAGAATAAAATGTAAATAAGACTCATAAATTCCTTACACCCTCTCACTGTTCCTTTAGCAAATATCTACTGAACATACACTTAGTGTAGCCCTGCATGTTTGTCCCTTTTCATTTTTTCCAAGATACTGGGAATATAAGTATCAATATATAGCTTATAAATTCATTATCTTCATCAATTTCATAACCATCACAGTAAATAGTACTTATTGATGGCATACCTTGTGTCAGACAGCACATAAGACATATTGCCTCATTTTAATACTCCCAAGAACTCAAATTTATAAAATAAGAAAACAGAAGCTTTGAGAGCAGGAAGGTCACAAACCTATAAGAATGGACTGAAATTCAAATCCAGACAGTCCAACAGAGTCTGGAGGGAGCATCTCACTCGCATGACTTTGTTTTCCAAGGTAAGAATTTTGAAGTGAAAGGGATCTATTTTTAAATCCTGCCTCTACTATGGAAACAACCTAAGTGTCCATTGATACATAAATGAATAAGGAAGATGTGGTGAAACACACACACACATACACACACACACACGCGCGCACGCGCACACACACACACACACACACACACACACACACAGGAATAGTATGCAGCCATAAAAAATGAGATCTTGCCATTTGAGACAACATGGATGGACCTAGAAGGTATTAGGCTAAGTGACATAAGTCATCCTTAGAAAGATAAATGCTATATAATTTCACTTGTATGTGGAATTAAAAAAAATAATAAACCAAAAGCAGAACCAGACCTATAAATGCAGAGAACAAACTGATGGTTGCCAGAGGGGGACAAGATGATGAGGGGGAAATGGTTGAAGGAGAGAGGGAGATTCCAGTTTTGGACTGAATAATTCATGGGAATAAAAGGTGGTAGAGTCAATGGTATTCCAACAGTGTTGTATGGTGACAGACAGCAGCTATACTCGTGTTGTGCATGACATGTACACAGAAGTCAAATCGCCATGTTGTGCACCTGAAACTAATGTAACAAGGTATACCAACTATACTCAAATTAAAAAGAAAAAAACAAAAGAAAAAATATATACCCTGCCTTTATCATTCAGAAATTGCTGAACCCTGGATAGAAAAATGTAGATTCTATCCCTAAATTTTGTCATTTGTAAAATTAGAATAAAAAAAATAATCTTAGGTTGTTTTGAAGGATAAGTAAAAACTGGTTTGCCTAGGCCATCCCATAGTGTCTGATACATAGGGATATTCAGTAAATTATAACTACCTGATATCATCATTACTAAATGGTCTTCTATCTCCTGATTGTCAAAGTGAACTTTGTAACCAATCTCGTCTTTCTTAAAAATATGAATCAGTCTTTCCATCATTTCAGGGCTGACTCTGCAGCCATCAGATTTAATTCCCACATCCTCTGGCAATCCATTTTCATCTACTCATTCAAAACCTGGCATGAAATGTATTTATTTCATGAAGTCCTTCCTTCAGCACCAAAATGACTTGTTCCAACTACTTTAAATTTAAAGCAGTTGACACATTGATTTATAATTGTTCCTGTACAGTTTCTCTGTTTAAAATTGTTTTCAACAAATAAATGTTAAAAAATCTCCCTTAGAAAAATCACATCTGGATTTTCTTAAACTAGGAAAGAGGAAAAGATTCCAGGTGGACAGAGGCTGTGTTATATTATACATGCATCAGGTTAGAAATGGGACTATATATTATCATGTGTGCTTTGGGGTAAAAATTATAGGAGACAAGAACATGACAATAAGATACAGTCTGTTTTCAAAAGGGCTTGCAATCTGTAATGAGGGACTAAATAAATATAATCAGAATTATACTGAAAGGTAGATGTCATGGCATATCTGACAACGGACAATTTTTGCCATCAAGAGGCGTCATTCAGAAACAAAGTGCCTGGCTTTTCAAGGCCGGTGGGATGGAATCACACTCTAATGCAGGGTATTATTCATGACATGATCTCATCAAGGGCAAGTCACTTAGCCTCTCTGAACCTGTAAAAGACCGAAAAAGATGAAAGAGTAAAACTTTCTTCTGAGAATGATATGTGTACAAAATAAGATCAAATGTGGAGACGGGCTGGAAAACACTTGGCCCATCCCTTGGTAGACCTACCCATACTCAAAAAGTCTGGTTTGTCCTTTCTTCTCCCTCTAATTTAAAACAAAACAAAACAAAAAACTAGATGTTAGCCCAATAATTACTTCACCAGACAGTGTTATTGGACTTACAAATTCATTTCTCTGGGTTTTATGAACTCTCTTTCCAACCTAAAAGGATATACAGATATTGTTTAGCTGAACTATAATTTGATGTCTTAACTTATACTTGAAGCTTGCTAAAAAAACAAAAACAAAAAACAAAAAAAAAAACACTACAAAAAATGCATATATAGCCTTTGCAAAATCCCTATTAAAGGTATTTTCTATTATGTCCCTCAAAATGCCTTAATTTAATGCCCATCTATAAATCATGCTTAGAATCCAATGCCAAGAAAGTGTCTACTCTGAAGAACTGAAAGACTTCTCTTTCCCTGACAGGAGGAGGATTTAAATGGAGATGGTGTCACAAGAGGGGTTGCGGGGGGGCACAGATTGGCATTCTCCTCAGCCCCACCACCACACCTACTTCTCTGCTTTCCAAAGCCAGCCTTCCAAAAGCAATCCTGATGATAGTTCTCAATATGGATAATGTTTGTTTTATCAATATCTTCTAAAGACTGAAAGATGCATCTTTATAAAACTTGTTCAGCCTATTAATCTCTAAGGGATTACTGAGGTAGAACAGTGTGCTTTCTAAGCAAATATAACTTTAAAACCATTCTAGCCACCCAACTTCCAATCACATGCACCACAAGTAAGGAGATAATAAAGTCAGAAGTGGATATAAATCATCATGCTTCTACTTCTCTCTCCTCTATCACAAAGTTTATAGGATTATTTTTTTTAACTGTGGAAAATATTTTTTCTCTGATTTAAGTCAGAATTGAATTGCACAGAATGGAATGAAATGCTGAGTTCTCTTTCTCGAAACAGCAATCAGGTTGGTCTTTGATGGGAAAGTCTCAGAAAGCTGCTTTATTTCTTTTTCTTCTTCCTGCCCCAGTGTAAAATGCTAAGACTTTCAGGTATCCCATAAATAAAAGTAAGCATAATTTAAAGCTCGATTTAAGTAACCATCTTGTCTCAACTTCCTGTTACAATTACCCATTTATTTTGAAGTCTCCTAGACTAAATAAATGAGCCCTTGTTATAAACCACTTCAAATCTTTTCCTTTCTTTTTTTTTTTTCTTTTTTGGTAAAGTGGAATTAAATTGAAATATATAGAAGGAGGACACTATAAAAGACTATTAGAAGTTTAGAGTCGGAAAAAAATGTCAGAAGTCATCTAATATAATCTTCAACTAGATTTATGGATTCTTTCTAAAAACTCTTAAGTTTGTTAAGGGTAAAGGTCCCTGCCATCTATTTTATTTTGTGTGCCCCCACAGAGCATGAAGTCTACCAGTCCACACACAATGGTTTCTCAATAAATATTCCTGACAATTGTTGAAATATATAATGTATAACCTTGTTGGACCCAAGTTGTCAGAGCCTATTGGTGACTATAAATTATTTCCTGTGTTGAATATCCACCTTTGTAAACCTTAACTACTGATGTTGATGCTCAAAACCAAGAGTGGAAGCTCCTTTGTGGAATTTACTAGATCATGGAGGGTGTAACTCAAGAACACTAATGTTACTTTAATGTAGCAGTCTGGGCGTTAATATGATATATTTCTGCTATTAAAGTTTAAGGTTTAGGAGAAAAGGTTTTAGCACTGGGTAGAAGACATTTTACAACATCTGGTTTGGCATTTCAAGAAATATTCCCTAGAAATCCTGCAGTCCACTCATGAAAAATGAGAGAAAAATGTCTGGATTTTTTTCTGACCTCTACTAAATTAGAAGCTTCATGTAAAGCTAAACTTGGCTGTCTCTCAGTCAACTTTCCAACAGCAAAATGCATAGAACAACATAAAAGAAAATGAGTAAAATGGAATGATATTAAAAGAAATACAGATAAAAAAGATGGATTCAGAACAAATGTTTCTCACTACAAAATAATAAAAATAAATGTGGATGATGTCTTTATTCCAGTCCATGTACAGTAACTGCCTCTGAAATGGCACAGCCCATGACAAACACAAAAATCACCACAGAGCCCTAAGACATAGACAGCAGCCTCCTGGCTCAGAACGGTGATAACTGGGACACACATCAGAGAGCCCTGGTGGTCAGTGACCACAACTGTTAGAACTTCAACATCGCGTGTGGGACCATAGCTCCTTAAGGACAGGATTCCCATTACAGCAATGTTTACATTACTAAGGTAGTTAGCAGAAAGTAAACACTAAATACACTTTTGTGACTGCATTGACAAAATATTTATTTGTGTATATCATTGAGAGGTTTTTTGGTTGTTGTTAGTTTGCTTCTTTATCTCCATTACGCTCCAATGAAAACAGAAGATTTCTATACTAGAACCTCCTTCCAAGATTTTCCTTACAACCTAGATGAAGAACTCTATTATAGAATTAAATATACTAATAATCTGCAGTCATTTTTTATTGAGAAGCAGTTAATTCCCTGAGTCTAGAATTAGACAGACACTTCTTTGTTAAGAAAATGGGGTACCTGAGGGCTCCTGGGTGGCTCAGTTGGTTAAGCGACTGCCTTTGGCTCAGGTCATGATCCTGGAAACCCGGGATCGAGCCCCACATCGGGCTCCCTGCTCGGCGGGAGGCCGGCTTCTCCCTTTCTCACTCCCCCTGCTTGTGTTCCCTCTCTAGCTGTGTTTCTCTCTATTAAATAAATAAATAAAATCTTAAAAAAAAAAAAAAAAGAAAGAAAGAAAAGAAAATGACTTGAGAGGGGGCACCTGGGTGGCTCAGAAGGTTAAGCCTCTGCCTTTGGCTCAGGTCATGATGTCAGGGTCCTGGGATCAAAGCCTACATGGGCTCTCTGCTCAGCAGGGAATCTGCTTCCCCTTCTCTCTCTGCCTGCCTCTTTGCCTACTTGTGATCTCTCTCTCTCTGTGTCAAGTAAATGAATAAAATCTTAAAAAAAAAAGAAAGGAAGGAAGGAAGAAAGAAAGAAAGAAAGAAAGGAAGGAAGGAAGAAAAGGAAGGGAGGGAGGGAGGAAGGAAGGAAAGAAAGAAAGAAAAAAAGAAAGAAAGGAAGGAAGAAGAAAAGGAAGGGAGGAAAGAAAAGAAAATGACCTGGGGCAAATGTCATCATCTGTAAATTAGAGAAAATAATACTGAATCTCGCATATGTTTGTTGGGAGGATTAAAACAGATAATGTATATGAGTGTTTAGCATGTTGATTGATCCCCCACCCTTTTTTTTTTTGAGAGGGAGAGAGGGAGAGGCAGAAAGAGCATCTGAAGCAGGCTCCAGTGCCCAACCCTGACAACATGACCTGAGCCAAAACCAAGATTAGCAGCTTAACCAACAGAGCCCCCCAGGCGCCCCTGACTGACCCATTCTTAAGAGCATGACAAAAATTATGCTGCATTATTATTAAAGTTAAGTGAGATATCCCTCCAAATTGTGTACTCCAAATATGTTGTGTATATAGATATGTTTGAAACTGTTTCCGCTGTTTTAGAAAAGAATAATTTTGGAAAGAATTAATGTACTTTGATCATATTGGGACTTTAAATTTTTTAATTTCTGGGTGTCTGTTGTCAGTCCTTAGTATTAAAACAAAATATTTTTTTTTCTAATGGAGCTATTCTAGTAATTCTACTGGAATAATGTTAGATAGTCAAAGTAGCTTAAACATCTGAGGTACAGTTCCATTGTATGCCACTTCCGACTTCTTGCACTGTCTCAGCTTCTCACTCTTTGTGAAATGAATGCAGACTTATTCCACAAACCATACAGGGTTGGTTTAGAAATGGAAACAGATCATACATATGAAGTCACTCTGAAAGTAAAATAGATCTTATGCATGTAGTTTCCTATTATTAATAAAAATAAACTTATGAATAGCTGTCTTTTTATTAATTTTTGATACATAAACATTTCTCTTTATCCAAAGTAGATCATTCACCAGGACTGCTTCTTTGTCTTTTTATTCCCTCAACAACATGTCTTTTATTGATCGATTCTTATATGAAATGAGGAAGTATATTATGCAAATCATATGTGCTATGAGGTATTAAGTGTAAATAAAATAGCTGCAAAGAAAGAAAAGTTTGGAAATTATATATTAAAATATAAAAACGGTTGACATAGACTCTGCATGGGTATGGTAAGATACGTGCTTTACATTATGAAGTATACAGAATGCAATCTCTTTTATATAAGCACATATCTGAGTAAGAAGCCCCAGAAGAACAGAGGCCAAATTTCAACAGTAACTATTTTTAGATTAAGGGTTATGGAAGCTTTTCCTACACACGAAGAATAAAATTATATCCCCATTTCTTTTTATAATTAAGCTGCACTATAATCAGAAAAAAATATGAAATATGAGCTCCATAAATATATTTGTGAGAAATTTTTAAGCTACAAAACCTTATGTTCAAAGATAAGAAAAGTCCATTATGAAAAAAAGTTAGTAGCAGAACTGCTTGGTTTCAAGTAGAGCTGAGAAGCGTGGGGCTTAGGTGTCTGATTTAACTTCTGTCTGCATTTCAGTGGGAAACTGGGCTTTGGACTCTAAGGGATGCAGTTGGAAACCAAAGAAGTGAGTTGCTTCTACACAATGTGCTAGCTTCCTTGCATCATTTTCTAGAAGGATACTGGAGATCACTCTTTGTTCAGTAACACTTTAGTTATTTAAAAAAAAAAAGTAACAACAATGTAAGGTTATATCTAAAATTCAGGTAAAATGATAATTACATCTCATATTTGTATAACCTTTTGAAATTAGAAAAGGATGTTTTCACAAACGTCACACTAAACTTCATAAGAACCATAAAGAAGGGATGTCTGGGTGCCTCAGTTAATTAAGCGTCTTCCTTCAGCTCAGGCCATGATCCCAGGGTCCTGGGATTGAGTGCCACGTTGGGCTCCATGCTTAGAGAGGGACTCGCTTCTCCCTCTACCTTCCACTTGTGCTCGCTCTCTCTCTCACACACACACACAAGTAAATAAATAAAATCTTGGGGGGGGGATGGAAAAAAAGAACCATCAAGAAGATGAGCTCTCTCTCTCTCTTTCTCTTTTTTTTAAAGATTATATTTATTTGACAGAGAGATGACAAGTAGGCAGAGAGAGAGAGAGGAGGAAGCAGGCTCCCTGCTGAGCAGAGAGCCCAATGCGGCCTCGATTCCAGGACTCTCAGATCATGACCTGAGCCAAAAGCAGATGCTTTAACCCAGTGAGCCACTCGGATACCCAGTGAGCCACCCAGGCACCCAAGCTCTCTTTTTATGGCAGAACAAAAAATGTTGTTTGTCTGTCTGTTTGTTTTTTAAAGGCCATTAGGTGGTAAAACCTGAATACAAATCAAAACCTTTATTTTTGAAGCATAAGTGATTCTCAATAAGGAATATAGTCAATCTACCATTTGGTGTTTTAAAATGTGTGGGGCTTTTAATGTTGGCACTAGGCTTGAGGGTGTCATTGGCTTTTGGGGTCAGAGGCCAAGGATCCTAGGCATATTGCAATGTACCAAAGAGTCCCATGGGATGAATATTTTTTTCCCAACAATATTTCAGTAACAACCTTTCCATTGCTGTTGAAAAATAACTTTACTATATTGCTATAGTCTAGATTTTCTCAAAATATATCACCAAGTGGTTCTGTGGGATTTGCAGAAGAGTGTGCTCTATGCAGAGCTGAAAATATCACAACATGCTCTTCCTGATTCATCTTCTGCTTCTGATATTACTGTACTGGCGTTAAGGAGTAGAGCAAAAGAAGGACCAAAGAAAGGAAAGAAGAAAGAGAGAAAGGTAGGGACAGAAAGAGGGAAGAAGTGGAAGGAGAGAGGGAGAAAGGAAAGAAAGCAAAATAATGAGAGGGAAAGCATAAGGAAGGGGAGTAAGATGGGGGAAATTAAGTTGAACTTAATCACACATAGAAGAAGAAAATTGATCCACATTTATTTCAACTGTAAAAATGAACCTGTTCATCATCCATATTCCTCTTTCCCACTATTAGTGATATCCTTTGTTAATGGAAAAGTGATTGGCCTGGAAGTCAGCGTATTGTAGCTCCAACTTCACTATTAAATCTTTAGGCAACTAGTTCAATGTTGCTAGGAATCCCTAAAGTAAGAAATGAGATGGAAGACTGACTGAAAAATGTCTGAAATTTTCCTTGTCTCTTCAATACTCATTTACTTGTTCTTATCTTGTGGAAACTGGCATCTTTTAATTGTCCATTATCATGGTGTTTTTCCCCCCACATGCTTCCAAATTTTTCTCATTTAACTATGAGGAAGAGCCCAGTGGTTCAACTCTGCCATCAGCATTGAGAAGAAGGTGGTTTGGGGACAGATGAAATTTACCCTACACTTTGACTGTAATTTCTTTCAGTTTCTGCAACTTTATAATAAAGTATATGGAAGGTGCCTGGGTGACTCAGTCATTAAGTGTCTGCCTTAGACTCAGGTCATGATCCTGGAGTCCCAGGATGGAGCCCGCATTAGGTTCCCTGCTCCGTGGGAAGCCTGCTTCTCCCTCTCTCACCCTCCTTCTTGTGTTCTTTCTCTAGCTGTGTTTTTCTCTGTCAAATAAATAAATAAAATAAAAAAGTATATGGAAATCCCATTCACAGCATTTTGGACATTTAGCACACTCTCTTATATCCAAGATTCAGGCATAAATATTTTTCTGATGGAAATTAATGCAGACTAAAAGGTTTCAAACAGAAGATACATCCCCCCCAAAAATCCTATTTTTATATTAACTATTAGTGTTGAAAATTTATTTGCCATTCTATAAAAAGTCAGTATCTGTTTTTACATTAGTAGATTGGATGGGTTCTTTAAAATTGGATTTTTGCATAATAATTATTTGCATTAAATCAAATTCATTGCCAAAATACTTGCTGACAAAGTATAAAATATCCTTGGTCACATTCTTTTCTTTAAAAAAAAAAAAGACAAACCCTAAAATTTGCCTTTCTTTATGTTGCCTCCCTGTTAAAATGATATGTAAGGAAATGCATAATTTGTTTTATGGTTAACTGTCTATCCAACCATAGTATCTCCTTATCTCATCCTACTGGCCTCACCTTATTTCAACCTGCAGCGTATTTCTTGCAATCTGTTTTATTTATCATGTACAATTGGCAAATGAGATGACTAATTAGTATATGCATTAATTACTTTTCCATCTGTTTTCCCTTTCAGCAAAAAAGGGGCAACAAAGGCAGGTAATTAAGATGAACTATGGCCCATTACCTCTTTACTCCTTAGTTCCCTTTCTAACACACATGTTCTTTGTTGCCAGGAATGTGTAGAAGAACCACACCCTGAGAGCAGTTCAATCAAATCCCCCTCAAATAAACCTTTATTCTGATTCTTGGTCCCAGTTTATTTTAAGCAGGCAATTGTTGTATTTAGATATGATAGTAGGTGTAGATAAATATTTATCAAATAATAAAAGTATATTATATAATATCTAAAGCTATATATAAATAAAAATATATCATATATATAATCTGCTATTTTTATTTTATTGGGAAAAAATGCATTTCAGATTAAGATCAAGAACCACATAGGGCTCCCTGCTCGGCGGGAAGCCTGTTTCTCCCTCTCTCACTCCCGCTGCTTGTGTTCCCTCTCTGGCTGTGTTTCTCTCTGTCAAATAAATAAAATCTTTAGGAAAAAAAAAAAAAACAATTGAAGGAATAATTATAAACTATGTTTATAGTTTCTTGATCTATACTAAAGACAGCTTTCTTGGAAGGGGTGTGTGTATGTGTATGTGTGTTCATGTGAGGGTGCGGGCCTAAATGTGTACAGGCCTAAAGAGACACAAAGAATTGGCTGAGGTAAATTAATGTTTTTATTCATCAATTTGCCCTGTTAAAAAACAACAAATGGGCGCCTGGGTGGCTCAGTGGGTTGAGACTCTGCCTTCGGCTCAGGTCATGATCTCAGGGTCCTGGGATCGAGGCCCACATGGGCTCTCTGCTTAACAGGGAGCCTGCTTCCTCCTCTCTCTCTGCCTGCTTCTCTGCCTACTTGTGATCTCTCTCTGTCAAATAAATAAATAAAATATTTAAAAAAAAATAGTAATACAGATCCATTGTAAACATTATAGTAAGAAAAATGTTATCAAAAAAAGCTCTCTTCAACCTTCCTCTATTTCCTTTAGAGTAACAGCTGCTTAAATGTGATACATACCTTCCAGAACTTTTTGTTTTATCTAGTGAAATAATAGGTAGGGTAGTTAAGCAGATACACACATATACATTCTATGCATATACATTCACATTGTTGTGAAAACCTCATTAAGTTGTCAAGAAACACTGGAGATAGATTTGTAGTCTGACAAAATGTAATTACTTGACTCACAGAATCAAGAGCAAGTGCTCCAGACAAATTATAGGATGGCTCTTGGCAAGCCAGAGGAGGGAAACAGCAAGTATATGGTTTGGGCTCTCAGTGAGGGGTTCTGATGGGGACTTATTGGGAAGATGGGATCAGTTCTGGACTGGTTGAGACTTCTGAGGTAGAGGTAGGATGCGTGGGATTTACTAGGAGTTGGAAGCTGCCAGAGGTGGGATGGGTTTGGCATTGGGTACCCCCAGCAGCAGATGGGAGAAGGAAAGAATGCCAGGTGCATCAGTGGAAAGAGGCAGCTGTCATTCAGAGCATCTCCAAGGCATTTTCCAGCTGCTACATGACTTTGGAGGAAAGATTGTTTTCTGGTAAGTTGGTAGCTGACTATATTTGCATCTATTCTTCCATCCCTCCTGATTAACAGCAGGACTGCTTTTCTCTCCTTCATCCAAGCAGCTTTCACCACTCTTTGACAGATTTTACTCTGTGTGATAGATACTTTAAAAATACAAAGTATATTATATGAGCTTTCATATACAAAATAAAAGACTTAGGATATCCTATACATATTTTCTATAATTGACTTTTTATATTTAGCAATCTGCATTTACTCTTCTAAAGTTGTATAGAAATGGTTATGGTCATTATTTTTAATGGCTATATAATATTTAGGAAAAATTTAACAAGTCCTCCGCGTTATAGATTTCCTATTTTAAATCACTTTGATATAGATATAAATATATAGATATAATAATTATTATATATAGTATAAACACAACACAAGCACATATACATATATCCTTAAACACTTGAGCAAGTATTTTCAGTTACAGATTTCTACAAATAAATTGCTAAGTAAAAGGACATGTATCTTTTAAATTTGGATTATTATTACCCTCTAAAAGTGTTGTATTATGTAATATTCCCCCAACATATGTACGGGGGTGACTCTTTCTCCACATGCATACCAATATTAGACTTCATAAATCTTTTAATTTGGGGCTATATGATAGGTGGAATTGATATTTCATTATTATGATTTGGATTGTTGATCACTAAAAACTTTAGCATGTTTTTATGTTTATTATGCAATTATTTGCATGTTTTCTTAGGTTATTTGTCTTTTGTATTCCATTGAAGAAACTTGAATTGCACAGAAAGAGTTCCAAAAGCTTCATATTAATCAGGTAGTAGAGAAATATAAATGCTCAAGTAAGAAAACCTCAGATCAAATACTAAAATTCTGCCTCTGTGCTCTGTGTTTTATTCACCATAATCTATAACTGATGTCAGGAAGCAATGTGTTTGAGGCTTGATTTCACTCCTGACTTATGGTACAAATTCAGTTTCTCCATTGTAGAGTGGACTCAATGCAAATTATCTTTATGTAAGAACAAACCATATGTCAAATAAGATTAGAAACTGAATTGCTGGGGTGCCTGGTTGGCTCAGTTGGTTAAGCCACTGCCTTCGGCCCATCATCTCTCATGATCCCAGAGATGGGGGATCGAGCCCCACATCGGGCTCCCTGCCCTGCAGAGGGCCTGCTTCTCCCTCTCTCACTCCCCCTGCTTGTGTTCCCTCTCTGACTGTGTTTCTCTCTGTCAAATAAATAAATAAAATCTTTAAAAAAAAAAAAAAAAAAAGAAAGAAACTGAATTGCTCTGGTGGTGAAATATTTTAATTACTTTAATTATAGATTCTATTTAACGCACAACTTTATCGGACACCATCCTATAGACCTAATAGGAAGCTCTAAACAAAGTCATTTTATAAAAATTGTGTTAAAAATTTCAAAACAATTAGCCATGTTTTTCTTTGTGTTTCTTATGGCTTTAGATTCTTCTTTCTCCCATCTGTTAATTCATATCAAAACATCTAAAACACTCAGACATATGTAGCAATAGCCTCCTAACAAAGAGGAATTAAACAAAATTTCCTTCAGAGACAAAAATCCT
The DNA here is from genome assembly GCA_004023965.1 of Spilogale gracilis. Classification (NCBI taxonomy): domain Eukaryota; kingdom Metazoa; phylum Chordata; class Mammalia; order Carnivora; family Mephitidae; genus Spilogale; species Spilogale gracilis. The sequence goes on from PITA01000634.1 coordinate 168,438, forward strand.
TCCCTTGTGGACTTTATGATTGAGAATAATTATTGTCAGATAGTTTCTATCTCACTAATTCCCTATCTTTCACATTTCATCTAAAAACAACTTACATCTAAGCATATAACTTATTATTTTTAATTTATATTTTCCCCAACTCATATATTTCACCTCACTTGTGATTTGAGCTTTATATTTTATTCTAATTTATTGAACTTGGTGCTATAAATAACATTTCCAAATAAAATTTAACCCCACTCATTATGTTGGAATTCAATGTATCTGCCATTTTAGACCATGTATGTGCAGGATTTCTTTCAAAATTTCTGTGTTTCCAGACTTTATTTTACACTGGTCTTTTATCTCATTTAAACTTTAGATAACCTTGATAACCTTGCATCAAAAACCTAGACATCAATTAAATTAAGAAATTTTATTTATGTATGTATTTATTTATAAATTTAACAATTTTTTTTAAAGATTTTATTTATTTGACAGAGAGGAACACAGCCAGAGAGGGAACACAAGCAGGGGGAGAGAGAGAGGGAGAAACAAGCTTCCCGCCGAGCAGGGACCCTGATGTGGGGCTCAATCCCGGGTCTCCTGGATCATGACCCAAGCCAAAGGCAGTGGCTTAACCAACTGAGCCACCCAGGAGCCCCATAAATTTAACAATTTTAATTGATAATTATCAGCATTGATAAGGAGATATCTAAGGCTATATTACCTCTCAAGAACCTGTACTCTAGATGACAAGATATTCAACTAAGAATATGTAGAAGCTAAATATTTAAATAAGAGCATTTATTGAAGTGATGTAATGGCAAGTTATTACAGCTCATCAGGAGTAGGAGGAGATGGCTATGAGCTGGCAAAATTAAAGAGGGAACCATGTTTTTCGGTTGGACCTTGAGTAGAAGAACAGAAGAACAAAAGTATGAGGCATTCATTTATTGAGAAAGTGGGAGATATGTTGAAGTATACTGATTGCTGTCAAGTAATTAACATTATGGTCTAATAGAAAAACAGCATCACTGGTGTTAGGCAAACCTGGGTACAACAAAGGATTCTTCTCTTATTAGCTACGTGACATGAAAGAACAAAACAAAACAAAACTTTTTAAAATCTTTAATGTCAGTTTTCACATGCAACAAAAAGGAGATTCAGTTAAAACATATATTTGGATATGGGACCCCATATACTTCTGGGGGGAGCGCAAATCAGCACAACCATTTTAGAAAACCATTTGGTAACATTTGCCAAAGCTATTATAAGCATATCACCTGAGCTGGCTATTTTTCCCATCAGAATACACTCAAAAGACATGCTTTTAGGGGTGTGTCGGTGGCTCAGTCACTTGGGCTCTGACTTGATTTGGGCTCAGGTCATGATCTCAGGATCCTGGGATCTAGCCCTGCCTCAGGCTCGGGGAGTCTGCTTGGGGATTCTCTCTCTCTCTCTCAAATAAATAAATCTTTATTAAAAAGAAAAAGAAATATTTCTATATGTTCACAAAGAAACACACACAAGAAGGGCACATACTAGTACTGTTCATAATAACTAAAAACTGGGAACAGTTGAAATGTAATTAACAATAGAATAGGTAACTAAATTGTGGTAGATTGATACAATGAAATAGTACACAGCAATGAAAATGCATGAACTATGTCATGAGCCACAATATATTGAATCATGGATTCATCTCACAAATACAACATTAAACAAAGGAAGCCAGAAGCAGAATTAAGTACAATATGAAACCAGGTATGTAAATTTTGAGAGTAGACAAAAGTCCTATATGGTGTTTGAAATCAGGACTGTGTTTATGTCAGAGGTGTGGGTTATAAGGGACCTGAGTAATCCTCCAAGATTCAAGGAATATTCTGATACCTGCTCTGGGTGCTTAAAACTTGTTAATCTTGTAAATGATCATTTAACTATACTTAATGATCATGTGCATTTCAGGTTGCATTCTAACCTTCAGTAAAATTTACATTAAAGACAATTATATTTAGGGGCACATGGATGGCTTAGTCGTTAAGCATCTGCCTTCGGTTCAGGTCTTGATCCGGGAGTCCCAGGACCAAGCCCTGCACAGTGGGAAGCCTGCTTCTCCCTCTCTCACTCCCCCTGCTCATGTTCCCTCCCTGGTTGTGTTTCTCTCTGTCAAATAAATAATTTTTTTTAAAAAGAAGATAATTATATTCAAATATATTCTGACCATGTATAACAATAATTTTAGCTATTGTCATTTTTTAGGTCTTTCCTTTTTTAAAGGATTTACTTATTTATTTTAAAGAAAGAGAAAGAGAGCAAGTGAATGAGGAGAGTGACAAAGGAGAAAACTTTCAGGTAGACTCCCTGCTGAGCATGGAGTCTGACATGACAGGGTACTCAATCCCATGATCCATGACATCATGACCAGAGCCAAAGACAAGAGTCGGGTGCTCAACTAACTTAGCCATCCAGGCACCCCTGTTTTTTGTTTTGTTTTGTTTTTTGCTTTTTGTTTTTTTAATGTCTTTCCTAAGAGAATATATGGGAAGGATAGGATTAGTTAAAGAAAAACAATTTGGCAAATCCTTGAAAACTAAACATGCAACTAAGCATTCTTAGGTATTTATCCCAGAAATATAAAGAATAAAGTTCACACTAAAACCTGTATAAAGTGTTTATAGTACCCACACTCATCAGAGCCCAAAACAGCAAATAGAGACAATCCAGCTATCTTCGAATGTGTAAATAGACAAGGAGTGAATAAGTAAGCAGTGGTGCAATCATACCATGAAATACCACCCGGTAATAAAAAGGAAAGAATTACTGATATACACAACAACTTGGATGAAATTCAAAGGGATTATATGCTGATGGAGGAGGGGAACCAATCTCAAAAGGGCACCTACAATGTGAATCTATGTATAGAACATCTTAAAATGACAAAATATAAAAAGGAACAGATTAATGGTTTCCAAGATTTAGAAAGGGTCAAAAGGGAGGTGAATGTCGTGATAGAAGGTTAATGTGAAGGATCTTTGGAGTAACAGAACTGTTTCTTATTTTGACAATGATGATAGGTACATGAATCTACACATGTGCTAAAACTGCTTTGAACCAAATACACACAACCGATGAGTACAAAAAAAACAGACAAAATCTGAATTAGATCAGTGGATTGTATCGAAGTTGAATCATGATTGCAATATTATACAAGTCTTATAAGGGAGAATATTACCTTTGAGGGAATTTGAATAAAGTGTACTTGAGAACTTTCTCTATCTATCCTTTCTTAGGACAGCCTGTGTATTGGCATTTTTCTCAAAGCAAAAATTTAATTAACTTTTTGATAGTAGGAGAATGACCCCAAATGTGAAAATATTTTAGATCTTGTCAAAGAACAAAAAAATATTTTTAAATAGGCAATATCCCTCATTCAGTAAGTGTTTATGAGTGTGCAACCGATCAGGATATTGGACAATGTATGAACATTAATATTGTACTTGTATGCTATAATCAAACCCAAAGGAGAATATGTATTGTTTATGTGAGTATGGGTGTGTGTTCATCGGAGAATCAGTTATGAAGTAAGCAAAACACAATAAAGTATGTTTGGCAGACTTTCAGTCCTGCCTGAAGAGGGAATACACTGTCCAGTCAACATAAACCTGTCCAGGCCACCTGGTACACACATTGTTTTAGTGGGAAAAGCACCTTAAGTTAGCTTTCAGAAATTATATTTCTAATCATAAAGTAATAAGTACTTGTAGAGATTTGGAAAACCCGAAGCATAAGAGGAAAGTTGTTTAAATTAACCTTATAAACACTTTTCTTATAATATTTTATTATATACATATATTCTTTGCAACACTTCTTTTGCTTTTCCTATCATGAGTAATTTTCCCCTGATATACCCTGTTTTTAGTTTTTGTTTTTTAAAATGTCATTTGTAATGTTTGTATAATGACTCATCTTACAGAAATACTAGTATAGTTAGTCTTATATTTCTGGAAATAAAGCTATTAATTTTTTTTCAGAAGTAATATTCCCAATTTCATTAGTGTCCTAGAGCTGCACATAATGACTTTCTCCAGAGTAAAGTATATAAAAGGAATAAATGGTGTGAAAAGTGGAGAAACCTGACAAACACTGCCTCAGCCTGGTGATCAAAGTTTACATCAATAGTGATAGACTTGTTAATAGTATCTATCCTTGATAGTGGTGCAAATGATACCTCACCCCTGTGGTTTTCCTTACAAAACCAACAAACCCAGTATAATCATTACAAAAACATCACACAAATCCAGTTGACCTTCATTCTACAAAATACTTGATCAATATTTCTCAAAACTGTCCAGGTCATCAAAAAGCAAGAAGAGGCTAAGGAGGAATGAAACTGTCTTGCAGTATCACGGATGGAATTCTGGACAAGAAAAGGAGATTAGATAAAAACTAAGGAAATACAGGGGAAAAGAGTATAAACTTCAGTTAGTATTAATGTGGCCATATCAGTTCATTCACTGTGATAAATACATAGTACTAATCAGATGTTAAGGGGGAACTGAACAAAGGGTATACACAAACTCTCCATCCCATCCATGGCAATTGTTTTGCAAATTTAAAGCTGTTCTAAAATCAAGAGTTTGAGTAAAAAATAATGTTGTAATGAAAACCTTTTTTCAAATAAATATTTTTCAAGATTTTCATTTCCTTAATAATAATTTTTATAAAAAATATCGCTTGGTCTAGAGCTCTCAACTTCTCCCGTCACTTGATAACACATTCACAAATTATTTCCCAAGTGTTTGTGCTTCTTAAACTTGTACTTCGTGTAAGGTGTGGATACCTTATCACCACACCAACCATGAGTATTTTCTTTAGAAGTAACAACAGCAAAAAACTACTCTGTTCTCCTCAACTGGCAAAAGAAATAATACATCAATTTAATTCTCATTTCTTGTCTTATCCATTAGAGTAGCCACGTACTGAAATGCATCTTAGACATTTGCATTTCATAATCTAGAAGGCCCTGCTTCTGTTTTTTCTCTCAAGTTTTTATTGTTTTATTTTAAAATCTCTCCAGGCATATTAAGGCTATTATCCTTTATTATATTTGCTGAATTTTTTTCCATATTTCACTTCTAATCTATGGTATTCTTAGAAGCCCAATAATTTTAAATTTGTATACAAGGTAACTTGTGGAAGGAGCTGTTTTGTGACTTCTGATATTCTTATAAAACCAGGGGCACCTGGGTGGCTCAGTTGGTTAAGCGACTGCCTTCGGCTCAGGTCATGATCCTGGAGTCCAGGGATAGAGCCCTGCATCGGGCTCGCTGCTTGGCAGGAAGCCTGCTTCTCCCTCTCTCACTCCCCCTGCTGTGTTCCCTCTCTGGCTGTGTTTCTCTCTGTCAAATAAATAAATAAAACCTTGAAAAAAAAAATACCTCATCCTTAAATCAGGTAACTCTCCATCTATCTTGTTCTAGTTGTTTTAATGTCATATATTATATTTTCTTTGCAATTTATTTATATTTGAGTATGGTTTGTAGAACTTGTAATTAAAGGAGTTAGCAAATTAATGTTATATTTTATTTTATTTTTTCAGTGTAAATTAGTGTTATTTTTAAATAATGTTTTCATACTGAATCCACCTCCTGATTTGTTATAAGTTCATGTGTTTGTCTATTTTGTGAATATTTTATTTGGTAGATAGATATTTCTTGTTCCATACTAAAAAACTTTGTTACAGTTTCATTAAAAATGTATGTAACTGATTATAAATAAAGTAATTGAAAGCAAATTAGTTGTTATACTTAAAATGTTTCTTCCCAACCTTCAATGATTATTTTTCTAAATGAGTCACAAACTCATATTGTCAAGTTCAGAAAAAGTCACACTATGATTTTTACTAGATTTGCATAAAATCTAAAACGGGAAGAATTGGCTTATCATATTTAATTTTCCCATCTGTGGACTTGGTATTTCTCTTCACTTTTAAATCTTCTTTTGCATCTCTCAGCAAAAAAATATTCAGATTCGTTCAGTTCGGAAGAGTTCTTATTACGATGACTTCCAAACATTTTTGTTTTTGCTCCTGTTCTGAATGGAAACTTTTTCCACATCATGTTGACTATCTTATTGCTAGTTACATAGGACATCTGTCAAGTTTTTTATGTTTATTACTTATGCAGATAAAACCAAATTTATATCTTTGGTCTAGTAGTTTGATTCTGTTGGATTTTTCAGGAAGAAGTTCTTGTTAAATACAAATAGTGATAGTTTTATATTTTCCCTGCTATTAACCATAAATATTATTTCAGTTTCCTACTTTATTGTATTATTCTGCAGGCCATAAAATTAAATAATAGTGGGAATACTTTGTTTGATTTTAATGGGACTGCTGCCATATTTTCAAAATAATGAATGATCTTGTGCATTGACTTTAATCATTATATTGAATTACTTTCTGCCTTTTTCTCTGTCCTGGAAAAATGGCAAAGCATGGGAATCCCATGTAATGTTAAAGTTTGAAAGTCTGTATTTCTGAAACTATCCATCTACTGTCATCAAGGGCTTATAGTTTCTTTGTCACATTTTACCTGCCTCAGTATCTTTGTTCAGCCTTTTTTTTTTTTATCTAAGATACTCTTTCCTGGTTAGTTCCTGCATTTCCTTCAAAATTATCCTGTGTCTCACCACCACCAAAAACCTCTAATAGATAGTTTCCATCACTTAACTTGAAACTGGAGCACTCCCTGCATGGGCTGAAACACCTTACAGATAGATGGAACACTACAGTTAGCACACAACTCTGAAATTGTTTGTGCATCTGCTTCTAAATTGTAGCCTTTTCAAGGGAAGGCACTTCATATCATTCAACTACATATTTTCCAAGGACAACCACTGGGCCAGGCAAAAGGTTTTTAAATTGTTCTGGAGAAAAATGGTATTTTGATGATGATATCTTCAAATTCTTAAGGCAAGTCTAGATACTATTTGTTATACATTTCCACTTTAATAATTATAATTTATCACTCTTTTGATAATTCATATCCCAAGTTCTCACAGTAATGAAAGAAGTTTCTATTAGATTAGTATTTACAGCATGCTAAGTGCTTTGGAGAAAGAAAACTTCACGACAAAACAATAAAGCAAACACTATGAATTTTTTTTAGATTCTATACATACATGAGATCACCAGGTATTTATCTTTCTTTGTCTGACTTATTTAACTGAACATAATGCCCTTAAGATCCATTTATTCTGTCAAAAATGGCAGGATTTTCTTCTTTCTTATGGTTGAATTTTATTTGTGTGTGTGTGTGTGTGTGTTTACATTTTCTTTATCCATTCATCTATCAATGGACACCTAGATTGCATCCATGTCTTGACTATTGTAAATAATGTTACAGCAAACATGAATGTGCAAATACCATTTTAAGTTAGAGTTTTCATTTCCTTCAGGTATGTACCCAGAAGTAGAATTGCTGGATCATATCATAGTTCTATTTTCAATTCTTTGAGGAACTTCATACTATTTTCCATATGGCTGCACCAATTTACATCCCACCAACAGTGAATAAGAGCTCCCTTTTCTCCACATCCTTACCAACACTTATCAATTCTTGTCTTTTTTTTTGTTAAGATTTTTTTTTTTTATTTATTTCACAGAGAGAAACACAGCCAGAGAGGGAGCACAAGCAGGGGAGTGAGAGAGGGAGAAGCAGGCTTCCTGCTGAGCAGGGAGCCAGATGTGGGACTCGATCCTGGGTCTCCAGGATCATGATCTGAGCCGAAGGCAGTCGCTTAACCAACTGAGCCACCCAGGCGCCCCCAATTCTTGTCTTTTTGATAACAGCCAATCTGACAGATGTGGGGCGATCTCTTATGGTGGTTTTGATTTGCATTTCTCTGATGATTAGTGATGTGAAGCATCTTTTTAGGTACCTGTTGGTCATCTGCATGTCTTCTTTGGAAAAAAATCCATTCAGATCTTCTGCTAATTTTTTAAATCAGATTGTTTTGTTGTTGATAAACATTATGATTTTGGTTTTATAGATATGGAAAGAGGGCTCAGAAGGTGTTTGTATGTTAAAGAACTTGGAGTTGAAGCAAGGGTTTTTCTTCTGACTTCAAGGATTGTTGTGGAACTGCTCTCCACTGTGGTGTACACTCTTCCACTGTAGTGAGGCAAATTTAACTACCAAGCAAATAACTGTTTGAGGTTCACAGTATGAACTACGGACAAGTAGGACAGAGATGACACCCCCAGAATGAAGTCTAGACAAAACTTCTGTCACTGGAATGTGAGAGTATACAAGTCAAGGGGAAAAAAAAATATTTTACAGAGGTTCTTTGGAATTGTATAAAAATTGTCATTTATTGGACTTCAAACAAAAAGCTGAAATAACATTAAATTGGGTTCATTTGAGATTTACCACATGAAGACTTTCATTGATGAGGCTAAACTACTGGCCCAGATAATTTAAAATAACTTCTATTTTTAAAATTTATCTTTTAACCTTTTAAAAAAATATTTTATTTATTTATCTGAGACAGAAAGAGAGAGAGCATGAGTGGGGGGAAAGGGGCAGAGGCAGAAAGACAAGCAGACTCCCTGCTGAGCAAGGAGCCTGATGTGGGCCTTGAAACCAGGACCCTGAGATCATGATCTGAGCCAAAGTCAGATGCTTAATTGGCTTAGCCACCCAGGTGTCCCTATCTTTTAACCTTAAATAAAGTACATGATTATTGGAATAAATTTAATTTTATTGTCTTTTTACATCAATACTAGAAATTCTTATTAAATCTTGTAAAACTATTCCTTCAACTGTGAGATAACAAAATTGTCCTGCAAGCTTTCAGAATCAACATAATACTGGAGTTTGAAACTGTCATACAAAAGAAACTTGTCTACCTAACCAATCATACATTTGTTTTTGGTTTAAATTATGATCTTTATATTTTATTATTCTCAATTTAATCTCATTTCTTTCCTGTAACCTGTTTTTAGAACAAATTGGATTGTCTGTCAGTAAATTGATTAACTTAAGGATACTGAAATACCACTATTTTTCAAATTAGTTTCATCTTACCATTTTTAATTTGCTACTGAACAATTTTTTCCTCTAACTCCCTCTAGCACTTCCTAAGCAAAAGACAGAACTTTGTTCAAATTTTAAAACTTTGCTCAGAGATTTTATTCCACCTACTCTTTATTTTTAAAAAAATGCAAATAATATTGCTCCAGAGATATTTCACATCTTATATCTAGCATAGGATGTTCCTTTTCTGTGTTGCGTTGTACTGTCTTTCCTATACTTCCCTTCCACACTCCAACCACACCAAAGATTCTACTGTCTACAAGTTTGTTATCCTTGACCTGGCCGAGAATCCTCACAGGAGCAAAGGATCTGTCCTGCTGGGCCAGATCCATGATCAGTCCCCAAAAGCTTTGTCTTTCTTAGGGGAGCTAAGTGGGCCTTAAGCTTAAGAAACATAAAGATGTTTATCTTGAGGGAAATAAGGCTCAGGGAAGGCAGGATATCTTTAAATATATAAAAGGCTGTCATACCATAGGTAGATGGTTCATTCCATGATTCTGGAGAGCTAATCAAAATATAATTTACAGGGAGGAAATTTTTGTTTGAAAACATGGAAGAACAATAGGAACAATAAAAAAAAATGCAATGTGCTGCCTCTGGAAATACAGTTTGTCAATCACTGAAGTTTTCAGCCCACTTGCAAAGACTGCTTTTCAGAGATCCTTTAATTCAAGGAACAGATGAGCCTGAACACTGTTGCTGCCCAGATCTTATTTCTGCTTGTTTGTGCTTCTCTCTCATTTTCTTTAACTGCAGATCAGATCTCTCCATGTGGTAGAGAATACAGCTGCTGTAAGCCCTGGCACGACCATCTCATGGATGGAGTGTTGTTGTTGGTTTTTTTTTTTTCCCCCAGTCTCCATACTTCTTTCCAGGTAAAGGCCCCAGGCCCTGCTTTGTTCTTCAGCTCACTTCTTGAACCAGCTGATCCTGGTGGTGGATAGGGTGGTAATGTTGGTTGAGACTGGTCCGTACCTGTCACTGGTGAGGAGGGAGTGAGGTCATGATGAACAAGTTCCCAGGAGCATAGCTCATGGAAGGAGAATGCCACACAGATGAAAACACTATAGACTAAAACAGAGAGAGCAGAATAATAATACTTCCACACAGATCTGAAAGATTGCCATTAAAAATAATGTCTCCTTAAGCGTTGGCAAATACTCAATCGTTCTCTTGGATGGCCATAATAATTCAAGAGTGCGATTAGCATCTGATTTCAAATTATTATGATTTGCCCTAAACATTTCAGGTCTGAGAATAAATTCTTATCTTTGTTTTATCTAAACTTTTTAAAAAATGCTTTCAAGTTTTTACTCCTGTGTGCCATATATGTGCTGGTTATAGGCCTAAACCCGAGAGCCTTTCCTCAAAAACTCTGAGTTTCTGCTTTGTTCACTGCCACTAGCCCTGGACCAAAATAGGGAAAACAATATGCAAGCCATCTGATTATTTTGGTTTTCTCCACTAGGAAATATAGCACTTTGCTTTCAAATTAACAAATGATTAATCAAGACACAACAGTATGTGTGAGCATGTAGGGTTTGGCTAACATTCACTGGATTGAAAATTGGATATGTTACAGTGTGAGAAATCTTGACTTGTAGGTCCCAGGGTTTCTGGTAAGTGGCCAGGTTGAGAGAAGGGCAAAGTGGTTGAGAAAACTAGGAAGAAAACTGTGAGAAATATCCAGCATGGCAGTTCTTGATGGAGGAGTTGTTTTTTTAATTTTAAATTTTTTTTAGCAAACTGTTAAAGGCAGACTTTTTAATAAAGTTTCTATCAGCATTTGCTGAAATGTGCCAACAGTTGTATTTAAGGAATACAAGAGAGCTAGCAAATCTGTTAATAGTTTCAAAGGTATCAAGGAAATATTAGCCATATGGAATGGAGGTGGGCTTCTTTATTTTTAATGGTTGATAATAATGTCAGCAAAATACAGGAATTTTTACATATATAGAAAGCCAGTTACACAAGAAACATAATTTGTTTACTGCTTTTGGATCAGTGTCTTAGTATAAGAAACTCTTATCCATTAAAATAATATCTTTTACTTGGCAATAGTTAAATACACAAATCCTCTTATGGTTTTTTTTCATACTATTTACTAAAATTTTTATACCTCTGGGTTTGTTGAAGTGGGGGCTGGATAGAATGGAATGGAATAAGTATAATGTCCATGGAGATGAGCAACATTATTTATTTGTTTGTTTAATTAAAAAAATTTCCAACAATTAGTATTTTATCCTTAAAGAAAGGTAGGAATTGCAAGATGCAATTTTAATTTTGGTGGAAATTTCCTGTTTGTTATTATTGAAGGCACACAACAATCATCTAGGATTTTGTCTATATAAGCAGTATTTTTGTAAAATTCTATTTTTTCCAAGTAATAGAGTCAATATCCTTCAAGCATGATGAGATTCCCACAGGGGCTTCAGTGTTCCACTTTCTCGTAGGGGTGAGCCACTAAAAACTACTTTATAATGCTTCCAAGAGAAGGCCTTACACAAAACCTTATAGGTGGTTTGTCTCTTGATGTTTTTTTATGGATGTGATGTAGGTTGCCCAAAGCTTCACCCTTCTATTGCAGGGTAATTCATAAGTCTCTAGAGATGTGGTTTTGTTGAATTTGGAATATACTCTATACTAAAGCTGCAAAACATAGCTTCAGTGATTCTAGAATTCCACTCTACCAACATTCATGTGAAGAAAAGCTTGACTCATGCCCTCTGAAGTGGGGAGGGTTCAGGAGTACAGACTGGCTCCTGCCAGACCCTATGACCTGTAGCTGACCTTAGCTTGGGCATACAGGTCGTGTATAACCCAAGGTATGATATTTGTGGATGGATGATAATGATAGAAAAATCTATGTTTGTCTTTTTTAGTATATATTTCATTTGATGTCAAAAGTTTTGCTATCCTCTACCATTAATAAGGAGGTATAGGTTACCCTTTACTGGAAATTTCTGAAAAGCTGAAAAAAGATCCCTAATATTGATACACAACCTAAATTCACCTGAGTATTTTTTGTAATTTGTATATCATACTGAATTCAGATTAATAAACAAGTTTTTACAGCACCCTGAAAATCTTTCTAGTTTCTTAGGGTAGATACAGATACACACACACACACAAACACACACACATACAGGAGTTTTACAGTATCTACTTTTTTCACTCTGATCTTTTTCACTCAACATTATATCGGTGCATAGTATTCATATTATTGTATATAAATGTTAGTTCCTTCTTTGTGTTGTACACTATGTCATTTTATGAAAATATACAAAAATACACATATCGCATTCTATTATTGATGAATGTTTTGGGATTCTGTACTGCTCATATATTTTCTTTGTGAACATCTGTACCCATCTCTGTTAGACATGTATTTCAGAGCAGAACTGCTGGGTTGTAGCATGCACATAGTTTCAACAGTAGTGAATATTCTACAAACAAGCCACCAGGACCAGGCAAACTTCCGTATTAGATGGTATAGCAGAAGTCCCAGGGTAGCTAAAGTATGGTGGCTCCATTCCCTCTGCAAAGTAGCATATGCATCTGATAATCCCCAAAACAGCCCCAAGACAAGGGCCCGGTGCTCTACTGACTGAGCCAGCTAATGCCCAGTGTTTGCTTACTTTTTTATTATCTGTCCTTCCCTATAGAAGCAATTAACACACCAGTGTTTTACTAGCACTTGCAAGTGTGCCTGGCACATAGTAGATTCTCAATGAATAATTTAAAGAATAAATAACAGACATTTTCATATTACTGAAATTCTGTTGAGAAACAATGTTCTATTAGTTTTAGGTATACAACATAGTGATTCAAGGAGTTTGTGTATCATACTATGCTCACCATATGTGTAGCTATCACATAACATTATCATAATTCCATTGACTCTATTTCCTGTGCTGTACCTTTTATCTCCAGAACATTTACTCCATAACTGGAAACCTGTATTTCAAGTTCTCTTCACCCATTTTGCTCATCCCCCTTTCCCTCTCCCCTGGCAAGCATCAAATAAGTAAACATATGATATAACTCCATATTTATATTCTTTACAAAGCCTTGTATTTCATCCTCAAACAAAGTTCAGGTAGGAAGGAATGGGATTTATATAGTTGACTTTTTCTAAAATAAAATGAAAAGCAGTCCATTTTCCTTAATGGCCCTACTGAATGCTTATATCATGAATCTGATATAGGAGAGTCTTGTTTAACATTAAAATATTATTTATTAAATTAATTATTTTTGTATAATAATTACTGGGATGGCATACTATTGAAGTCTAGTAGGCATTCCAGCTGTAATGAAATCCCTCCTTCTTATGCTGGACACAGGCATTGCATGTGAAAACCTTGTGCTGAGGCATTAGAAGAACAATTCAACATGGAAAAAACCCCTTCAGCATTAAACTGCCTCATGTCCTACTGTGTGTCTGCCTATTGCCCCAAATCACTGAGTAATATGGGAGATGGAATGTGTGGTCTTCAGTGAAGAGATTGAATGGACCCTAAAGGATTGATCATTTCCCCCAAGTCACCAAGGAAAGTGATGGAACAACCATTTTTCTTTATTCTTTTTCTTTTTCTTTTTTTTTTTTTAAGTGAGCTCTACACCCAGTGTGGTGCTTGAACTCATGATCCAAGATCAAGAGTCCTATGCTCTATCAACTGAGCCATCAATGTGCCCCAAAATAACCATTTCTTTTTTTTTCTTTTTTTAAAGATTTACTTATTTGACAGCGAGAGATCACAAGTAGGCAGAGAAGCAGGCAGAGAGAGAGGAGGAAGCAGACTCCCTGCAGGATAGAAAGCCCAAAGTGGGCCTCGATCCCAGGACCCTGAGATCATGACCTGAGCCGAAGGCAGAGGCTTTAACGCACTGAGCCACCCAGGCGCCCAAAATAATCATTTCTTGATGGTATGGTATTACTGATTTTTCTGTACCTGGTCAGTGAGGCTATGAAAGCTTGATAAACAACAAGAAAGAGAAGGGAATGGGACCATTAGTTTAGGGAGAGTGCTGAAATCATCTATGTAAAATATTATTCAACTAGTCCAGTCTTCTTACAATATACAGGGTTGTAAATAACATTTATAAATACCAATTTCAACAGTACATTATTACTCCATTAAAATCATTCCCATTTTATAAAGACTATGTATCTTTGGGGACCTGGGTGGCTCAGTCATTAAACATCTGTCTTCAACTCAGGTCATGATCCCAAGGGTCCTGGGATAGAGCCCTGAATCCAACGTCCTGTTCAACGGGAGGCCTGTTTCTTCCTCTCCCACTCTCCCTGCTTGTGTTCCCTCTCTTGCTGTGTCTCTCTCTTTGTCAAGTAAATAAATAAAAATCTTAAAAAAAAAAAGACTATGTATCTTCAACTTCACATTCTGACCAATAAAGGCAAAATAATTTTTACTTTGTTGTGTTTCTCTGAATAAAAGAACAATAAAACAAGATAAAAATAATTCTGCAAATTGGGGCGCCTGGGTGGCTCAGTTGGTTAAGCGACTGCCTTTGGCTCATGTCATGATCCTGGAGATCTGAGACCGAGCCCCACATCGGGCTTCCTGCCCAGCAAGAAGCCTGCTTCTCCCTCTCTCGAACCTCTGCTTGTGTTCCCTCTCTCACTGTGTTTCTCTCTGTCAGATAAATAAATAAAATCTTTAAAAATAATAATAATAATTCAGCAAATCAACATTTGGTTGTCAAATTATTTTCAGGTTAACTTTAACATAAAATTACATTAAATAAAATTACTATTACGTAAAATTTTTAGTCATTATATTTCTCATTGGACTAATAATCCTTTCTCTTCTGTATTTTCTGTAATACTAAATTTGTATGGCATCTAAATGTTTGATGGTAATATAATCTTCCATACATATTGGAAATGTTGAATTTTCAAGATCCATTTAAGCATTTAACTATCCCTGAACATCTATTACGTGCTTGGTACTGTATTGAGATTTACAAAGATAATATCTGATTTCTACACTCAAGTGGCAAGAAAAAGACACTAAATAACTTACAAGACAGTGAGAGAGACTCATGTTGAGGTGTGAATAATGTAACATTCAAATAATTATAATTAACTGAAATAACAGAGAAACCTTCACAAATGAGGTGATATTTGAGTGGATTCTAAAGAAAGAATATAATTTTCCTATATGATAAATGTTTAGAAAGATATTTCAAGTTGAGGGTTAAGACATGAATTCCTGAAAGAGAAAGGCTTATACAGGAAACCAAAAGTGGCTACCATGACTCAGAACATATGGGTACATGGTGACAGATGAGATTTAAACATTAAGTAGTGAGCAGGCTAGGAAGGGTCCTAAATATCACACCAAAGACTTCAGATTTTGTTCAGTAAACAAGGAGAAATAGCTGATGAGTTTTCAAATAGCGGTTATATAACATTTTTCAGAACAAAAATAAAACTTTGGGTATTAAATGAAGACTGGCTTGTAGGAAGGGAAAATAACATAAGGAGAAAATTGAGTAGCTGAGTGCGGCTCTTCAGATGAGACAATGAAGGCCAGCCATTCTGGATAAAAGTCATATAAAGGCCACAAATATTCTTCTAGGAAACCTGTTATTCATAGATTTTGCTGAATTTAAATTCTGAGGCACACAGCTGAATTTTCCTGGAAAATGTATATTCCCATCTTCCCATCTCAACATTGTGATAGGACTTACACTGCGCAGGCTAATGCTATCAGATAGAACCACTAGCCTGAGTGTTCTCTCCAACCACCAAATACCTTAGACCAACAGTGCTCACACATTACCATGTATTGGAATCACATGGAGGAGTTGGTATATCTTGGTCCACACCTGCAGAATTTCTGTTTCAGTAGGTCTGGAGTGGGGCCTAGTAATTTGTCTCATTAGCAAATATTCTGGTGATGCTGATGCTGCTAGTCTACAGACCATATTTTGAGAAACACTAATTGACAAAATTGTGAACATTGGGGAGGTATATAGTAAAGAAAGAAAAAAACATATACTTCATCAAAAATACATAGATGTGGGGGTGCCTGGGTGGCTCAGTTGGTTGAGCGGCTGCCTTCGGCTCAGGTCATGATCCCGGAGACCCGGGATCGAGTCCCACATCGGGCTCCCTGCTCGGCAGGAAGCCTGCTTCTCCCTCTCTCACTCCCCCTGCTTGTGTTCCCTCTCTCGCTGTGTTTCTCTTTGTCAAATAAATAAAATCTTTAAAAAAAAGAATACATAGATGTGTTAGAAGTATAATCTTTACAAACTTTTTAATAAGAGAGCAAATAATGGCATTACATAAAAATCCAAAAATAGTGGCTAAATTAATAGCATAATGTATCTATAACTGGGTAATATATAATCATCAAAAGTAATGTACAATAGGGGTGCCTGGGTGGCTCAGTCACTAATCGTCTGCCTTTGGCTCAGGTCATGATCCCAGGGTCATAGGATCTAGCCATGCATTGGGCTCCCTGCTCAGCAGGAAGCCTGTTTCTCCCTCTTTTTCTTCCCTGGCTTGTGTTCCCTCTCTCATCGTCTCTCTCTGTCAAATAAACAAAGTCTTAAAAAAAAAAAGAAATCATGTTCTTTTGAATAAAAATCTGTCTCTGCTTGTATACATGTACATATATAAATATATGTATAGAACAAAAGACTAGAAAGATGTCCCAAAATGTTAGCAGCAGTGGTCTTCTCTGAGTGGAGGAATTTATGAGTTATATTTGTCTTCTTTTGATTTCATATGTATTTTCCTAGCATGTCAATGAATACAAGTAATCTTCAGTTCACACAACTATCTTTAATATTGATACAGGGTATGAATTTGGGTTGATACAAAATTTAAACAACTGATATCATCATCATTAACCCAGCAAGAAATAGAAAAGGCTTTTTTTTTTAATCAAATTTTGCTCCAAATGAGTAGCTATATAGCTGTGCTCTTTGCCACTTTATGGACACAGAAAGACCGGCTATAATGTGGAACCCCTTGAGTTTAACTCACCTTCCAGTTAGGCAGCAGGATGAAATCCCAAGGAAAGACTTTGGACAGATACTCATAACTGAGTGTGTGGTGACCGTGAGTAGCTTGCATTAATGTCCAGAGGAAATGGAAATATCACAGGACAGGGTCAAGACCACAGGAAAGAGGAAACTAGTCTCCTTGAAGGAAAAGAGATAGAGGATGGGGCAAGCAAAGAAATACAAGGGGAGATTTAAAGTTCTTACGGCATTTCAAATTATGTTAGCTTTACTTTCACACAGAATTGAATTTAGCTGCCAAAAATGAATCTACTCTTTCTTTCCTTTTTTTTTCTTTCAAAATAGTATTAAATTTATTTCAACAGGCTGTCTGAGCTATTCAGTTTTGTTATGAGCTGATGAAAATCCATCATCAGCCAATGACAGACCCTGCCTTTCCCTCACTCCAATTTAAGGCCTGAGTACAAGCAGCTAAAACATTCATGTCAAAAGTCAGGCATGTCAAAGGCAAGTCCTCCTCCACTAAGATTAAAACTTGGCCTCTATTCCTACAGCCCAGAGTCACCGATCAAGAAATGCACTTTCTTGTCATCTTTCTGAGTGAAGAGCCATTCATTCCATCAGAAAGGTGTGTTCATGCCCTGGAAGCCAGAAACACTCTGGCTCTGATCTCATCTGTCCCCACAGGCTAACAAGAACCAGACTTGATCCGAACTTGACCAGAAGGCCTAGGGAGGAGTGATTGTTGCTATGGTTCATCCCCTGAACCATGTCTTTCCTTCTATGCAGTTGAAACTTCAGCAGAGATTTTTCCCAAAACCTATATCCTTTAATCTCCTCTCCACTGTCACCATATGGCACAGTAGTCTGTGCTACAAGGATCTAACAGAATTCAGTGTTGGTACTTGTGTCTGAAAACTTGGGGTGCGTTAAAATGCTGATAATTGAGCCCCAGCTGATACCCACTGTTTCTGAGTCCCTGGAGATAGGAACAGAAAAGTTGGAGTTTGGAAGGTGATCCTGATGCAAATTCTGAAAACCACTGACAAAATGGCTAAGCATCTGAATATCCAATTCAGACAGTCTACAGCTTTCTGATTTTGTGCATTTGGGAAAATCACTCTCAGGACCTGTTTCTTCATCTATAAAACCAGGATAATAATATCTTAATTCCAACTATAAATGTGGAATTCAACTCTATGTAAACAACTCAAACACAGAGCAAGTCAATAAGTATTAGTTATTAATAATATTACATTAGTGTTATTAATATTATGATAATATTTTTACAGACTTGACGGCTTGGTGAAGAAATGATGGATTATTAGAATAAAACTGAATTCAAATTGCACCATTTATATGTGTGGCTTGCAAGAGACCAGTACAAGTCCTGGTGTAAAAGAGCCTATCTAAGCGTGTTGACTGAGTGCCTAACATAAGGCAGATACTATTCTAAAGCCTTGGCAGATATTGATGAACAAGATAAAGAAATTGCTTACTCTCATGATGCTCCCTATCTAACAAGGGAAACAAGTAAATAACAAAACACACACGCACATGCACACATAACAGAATAATTTTAGAACTTGAAAAACCTGTGGAGAAAAAGATGTTTGAATTGAAAGTAGTACAACTGGGGCACCTGCGTGGCTCAGTCAGTTAAGCACCTGGCTCTTGGTTTCATCTCAGGTCATGATGATCAAGGTTGTGAAAACAAGTCCCACGTTGGGCTCTGTGCTCAGCATGGAGTCTGCCTATCTCTCTCCCTTTGCTCCTACCCCCACTAACATGGTTTTTTTTTTCTCTCTTTCTCTCAATTAAATAGAGAGAAAAATAAGTAAACAAATAAATAAATAAATAAATAAATAAATAAATAAATATAAATAAATAAATAAATAGATAGATAAATAGAGGGAAGGAAGAGGGGAGGGAGGGAAAAAGGAAGGAAGGACTAGAACTCTGTAGGAGATAACTTTGGTTTAGATGGCCCAATGTATTCTCTAAGAAGATCACATCTGAGCAGATCCTAAATGATAAGAAGGACACAGCCATGTAGAAGAAGATAATTACTATATGCATTCAACAGGGCTTATCACAGGTGATGCTAATGTTGACCACTTGGGTAAAATAGTATTTGCCAGCTTTCTACTGTGTAAAAGCACTATTTTCCCCTTGCCAGTATTTGCTTCTATGGAATTAAGTGACTAGGTTCAGCTCACTTCTTCTAACAATATAATACCAGGAAAAAAACTCATTTCCACCGCAAACAGGCCAGAACATTTTAACAAGAAGAGGATTGGGTGTAAACTTACAGAACAAAATTCCCACCCTGACTTACACTTTGGATGATCTTAAATTTATAGAAGATAAACATTTGACTGCATGATCACCATAAAATTCCAGACAAGCTCTTTCCTGATCTTGTTGAGGCTTGCTAAAGTGGAAATCCTTGTCATTCTTAATTCTTTTTTATTTCTTCCCATTCATTCATTCATGTAAAATGATATGTTCCTTCTGCTCAGCACTTACTCAGGACATAGTTGGACAAACCACAAATATGGTCTTTTCCACAGGTGGTTCATTCAGAAGAGGCTCCCAGATATCACCTGCATGCATAGCAAAAACCAAGTGAAACAGGAAAATAATTAATAAAAACTCACATAACCCAAAATCTAACTCACGAATGTGCTTCCACCTGTTCATTCGTTCTAATCTAGCCCCACAATTTTGAAAAATTCTGAATAACATTTTCCCCAACTATTGAAATATATTTTATTTTATTTTTAAAAGATTTTATTTATTTATTCATGAGAAACAATGAGACAGAGAGACAGAGGGAGAAGCAGAAGCAGGTTCCCTGCCAAGCACGGATCCCATGTGGGACTCCATCCCAGGACCCTGGGATCATGACCTGAGCTGAAGGCAAACACTCAACTATCTGAGTCACCCAGATGAGCACCCCTGGAAATATGTTTTAAAACTACCAAACCAATGGTTCTCAAACTCTAGGATATATTTGAATTTCCTGGAGGATCTGTTTAAAGCAGAGGTTGTTATTCTACCCCCCAGTCATTGAATCAAATGCTCTGATGTAGGGACCAAGAATTTAGATTTCTGGTAAGTTCCCAGATGATGTTGATGTTGCTTGTTACAAGGATTACTTTTGGATAACCATTGTTCTAAATAAATCATTGAATTTTCAGTCTTTTTTTTTTTAAAGATTTTTTTTTATTTATTTGACAGAGAGAAACACAGCTAGAGAGGGAACACAAGCAGGAGGAGTGAGAAAGAGAGAAGCAGGCTTCCTGCCAAGCAGAGAGCCCGATATGGGACTCGATCCTGGGTTGCCAGGATCGTGACCTGAGCCGAAGGCAGTCGCTTAACCAACTGAGCCACCCAGGTGAACCAAATTTTCAGTCTTTTTATTTAAAGAAAAACAAAAATGAAAACTTTGACTGTGGTATTTAATGACTTTAAGATTTCACAGGTTATAGTTTTTAAAAAGATGTATATGGGGGTGCCTGGGTGTAGAGCTGGTGGAGCGTTATGTCTTGGTTTTGATTCCAGTGGTGATCTCAAGGTGGTGGGATGGAGTCTTGCATGGGGCTCTACATTCAACACAGAGTCTGCTTGAGATTCTCTCTCCCTCTGATCCTCTTGCACATGCTCTCTCTCCATCTATCTAACATAAATAAATAAATCTTTAAAAAATAAAAGCAAAAAGATATGTGTGATTGGATGTTTGGAAAGAAAGGTGGTAAAAAGTCAAAAGTTCACTTTTAATTTGGCACAACCCTTATGGCCAACCCAGTGTCTGGGTTCACTGTGGGTTTAGCTAGAGCCTAGGTTGGGATGGAGCCAGGACATACTACCCCCCAAAATGGCACCTTGGTTTATCGAATATTTTAAACAGAAGGAGTTTAAGAAGATGGCAGAAGCAGAACTGTCCCCATGACTTCTTCTCCCCTTCACCCTTTTTCCCTGAAACAGGTTATAAAACCCTCCTGTAAGAGATGCTCTCCTTCTAAAGACAAAGGAACACCAAGAAGAATCCAAACAGGCCTTGCTGTTTCCCCCAGTTCACTACCATTACATCATGCTCCCACCTGTCCAATCCCCCCCATGACCATGCACTGTTCAGCAAATCTAACATAAAAGTATATCAGTATATCTGTTTCTTTGATTCCTTATTTCCCAATGAAGACTCCTATGTCATGAAAAACTGAAATAAATCTGCAGGCTTTAATTCTATAAGTCTGTCTTTGTCAGTTTAAATTTCAGTCCACCCCGGGACTCTAAGAGGTATGAGCAAAGGTTTTTACTTCTCCCCCATTGAAACTGCTTTGCAGTTCAACTTCTATCTCTACCCTCTCTTGCTTCTCTTCACTCCTACAAACGTGCTGGTCAGCAGAGTTCTCCCCTCTGTGCTTTCTGCATAAATGTCTACCTCAGCCTAGAAATAAAAACACACCAACACTTGAGTGGGTGAGTGGTGACAGTATTATGTGTGCTCATTGGATGGTGTTTCAGGTTGCACAAATAGGCACTGAATTCTTGCAACCTTGACGAGAAGCAATTGTTTTCAATCAAATGCTACATGAATTTATTGACATAGATCATCCTAGTTTGACTTAAAACAGGCCAAGTCAGAATTCTTAGATGGTGGTATTATTTTCACTCATATTATATATCACAGCAAAACACAATAAATTTCACATATTACTACAAACCACTTCCCTCCACCACTGACTTTACTCTGTATAAAGATTTGGCCAGTTTAAAAATAGGTCTTTTTAATTAAAAAAAAAAAAAAAAAGGAAGAAAGCTTATGGAAAACTTTTAGATGATATGATAGGCAAATCAATTGATTTTTTTTTAATATAAAAAGATTTTAATACTCTAAACAACTGCTGCTGTGTAGATGCCTCCCCCAGGACATATATTTGACCATTCATTTGGTTGGAGAATTTAGTTTGTGTTTTTAATTGCTCTCGTATTTATAATTTGCCTTTCAAAGATACTTTGGTCTATTTAAAATGCTGTTTTCTATGCCAGCTAATGTGGCCTGTGTGTGACCACAAATCTCCCTAGAGAAGGAACTGACCTCTGCTGTTCTTCCTTCTTTCTCATTTTTTCCCTAAAAGCAGGTGTCACATCTGTCACTGCTTGGCCACAGTAGACTATGCTAATTAACTTATGAATTATGTTCATGTGCACTGCTTCTCTCCTGTGAGGCAGGCCTATTTGTTTATTATGTTACATCAGAACAGGGTTAAAGAGGGCCACCAATTTTGCATAAACACTGACCTAAATGTTTGGACACTGGAAAGCATGTACTGTTTCTTTGTATTCCCCACTGTGCTTTTCTGTAACTGTGAGTCCATGTATCCTTGTTGATTGATCTGAATAGTCAAGGGAGATATCTTTGTACACATTGGTACCACAGTTTAGGAAGCAAAAGACGTTAGCTGCAAGACCACACAAAACATGTAATCTCTGAGGATTTGAGGAACAAAAATTTGACCATATCTTTTCTCCCCATCACCACCAAAATGTTACGTCCAGTGGCCCATCCTTTAACGCTTTGCTTTGGGTTGGCTAATGGCAAACTGGCTAAAGCAATTACCTTTCATCCATGTTTAAGATTTGAGAACAATTACTATATTTCCTCTTCAAATGAACAGATTTGAAGCATAAAAATTCCATTCTTTAGGAAAGCACTGGCCCTAGGACCAAGGACCTAAAACACACAATGGAAAAATTATAATAAGAATGCTACAATTAGACTTCTGCTGCACCTTAAAGAAAGCAACAATAACACTACAGTGATCTTGATATACCACTTGCACTAACCAAATCCAGGCAATATTGCAACAATAATTGACCAAAGTGTGAAAGTTCAAAGACCTGCCTAATTCCATTTGGATTTAATTATACTTTATTGAAGAATCAACTCTTTTCCTGCCCAGATATGTTTCAATGTTTGTTGAGTTAATCTTTTAAGAAAGGATTAACAGATGTAAATAGAAGTACTCACCAAGGCTAATTTTGAAAGACTAATTGTCTTATTTGACAAGATTTCTATCAGTTGAAGTTGTGTATCAAATAAAACCTCCAAATCCAAAGATAATAAGGTACAAAAGTCATCAAGATAATTCCTCTTATTTAGCAAATTCTTATTTATAGTGCACCACATCAAGAAAAAAAAGATTCATGCAGCATAGTAGAGTGTGGTCTGAGCTGGGCCTGGAACCAGCTACATAAACAAAGATGAATCATCCAGGTTCTCCAAACCACTAAAATTTCATTTCAAAATTGGGAAGAATAATAGCCACTCTAAGTTCATTGACTTATTTTGAGAAGTTAGTGTAATAGAGCATTTGACATATTGGGCAAGATCTATGGAACTATACTAACACAAGTCTCAAATAATTGACTAATATGTTTTTATATAAAACTATAAAACCAGAAGATTTGATCACCTACAAAAAATATATATTTTGTAAATTTTTACCTTATTTCTTTTTTTTTTTTAAAGCCTTTATTTATTTGACAGAGAGAAACACAGTCAGAGAGGGAACACAAGCAGGGGGAGTGAGAGAGGGAGAAGCAAGCTTCCCACCGAGCAGGGAGCCCGATGTGAGACGAGATGTGAGACGAACCCGGGTCTCCGGGATCATGACCTGAGCCTAAGGCAGTCACTTAACCAACTGAGCCACCCAGGCACCCCTACCTTATTTCTTACATACATGAATTTTCCTTGCAAATGTATTTCTCCATCCTAAGGATTTTCCCTACTTAAGCATCAAGTATCCTGATGTTCTTGGTGAATTTGTGGTAAGTGAGGCAAGAAGGCTTGGCCTTTATTGATAACTAAATAATTGAAATCTATCTTACTGCAGAAATTACATAAACCTGAGTAATCTAAATATTTTTTAACATTTTCATGACTTTGAGAGTATTATATTGAATCTATTTAACCACCAAATAAAATGAATACATTGTTTTTACAATGATCATGTTCACAACAAAAATGCAAGCATCTATAGAACTTTATGTACATTTCTCGCAACTTCTTAGGAGTCTATAATTATTTCAAAATATAAAGCTTTGAAAATAAAAGCAAAAACTCAAGTATCTAAAAAAGAGTGCCATCGGGGTGCCTGGGTGGCTCAGCTGGTTAAGCGACTGCTTTCGGCTCAGGTCATGATCCAGGAGACCCGGGTTCGAGTCCCACATCGGGGTCCCTGCTCGGCAGGAAGCCTGCTTCTCCTTCTCTCATTCCCCTGCTTGTGTTCCCTCTCTTGCTGTGTTTCTCTCTGTCAAATAAATAAAAAATCTTAAAAAAATTTTTTTAAAAGAGTGCCATCTTGAAGATGAGTATAAACTAGTGAAATTTTAAATTATCAACTTTTTAATTTTTTTAAAAGATTTTATTTATTTATTTGACAGAAAGAAACACAGCGAGAGAAGGAACACAAGCAGGGGGAGTGAGAGGGAGAAGCAGGCTTCCCGCCGAGCAGGGAGCCCGATGCGGGGCTCGATGTGGGGTTCGATGTAGGGCTCGATCCCCAGTCTCTGGGATCATGACCTGAGCCGAAGGCAGCCACTCAACCAGTTGAGCCACCCAGGCACCCCAACTTTTTAATTTTATATATAATTATTCTACACTTTTTCAAGATACTGAATATCCTAATATTTATTTTGTCAGGAACTTGAGAAAGTGTAGAAGAATTTTGGAACTTCTTCTCATTAGAATTTAAGAATGATGCTAAGCTTACTGGATGATCCAGGGACACTTCCAGGAATGGGACATCAAATTAAACCAATTTATCCAATGGAATGTAAGCAAACTTTTGAAAAGAGTTCTTCATGTTTATCTTGTTTAGTCCTAAAAAATTTCATCTGGGTGAACCTCTGAGATTTAGAGACAAAGGAAAAAGTTCTCTTATTTCTTAACTTTTTTTTTCTTAAAATGTCTATTCTCCTAGTGGTATCACCTTTATTCTCTATAGTTATTAATGTGAAATTTCTATCACCCTCTTCCTGATTCTCTGCCTGGAACTCCATTGTGACAGCTAGAGCAAAAATAGCTATAAAGTAATTTTAAGGATCAAAACCATGTATTAAAAATTTTAGAATAACAATAAATTGCCTAGCTATGGACCCACCATACCTGCCCTTGACTAATTATTTTTTTTAACTCATCTCATGTAATTCAGAATAAATGACTAGTGGTGTCCAGAAGGCTCAATGGGTTTAGCATCCAACTCTTGGTTTCCACTCAGATCATGATCTGAGATTGTGAGGTAGAGCCCCATCTCAGACTCTGTCCTGGGCATGATGTCTGCTTAAAATTCTCTCTATCCCTCTGCCCCCTGTCCCCACTGTGCTCTCTCTCTAAGAAAGAAAGAAAGAAAGAAAGAAAGAAAGAAAGAAAGAAAGAAAGAAAGAAAGAAAGAAAGAAAGAAAGATCTATCTCAATTAAGCCACTGCTCTTTCTGAATTATATCCCCTAGCTGATTTAAGCATTTTACCAATATGCAATGTATGGTGTCACAAGCTGGTTTAATTGGCAAATCTGGAGATCTAACCATGGAAAACAGAAACAGGCTAAGGGGTAAGACTGAGCCCCTGTTCATATAAGATGCTGTATCAAGGTGTCTAATCAGCTCTGTGCAGCATAGTGATCTAGGCAGCCAAGAAATATGAAAAAGACAGACTGGCAGTAGCCATGGTTATTGAAATTGTGACTATGCATAAAAACCTAGGGACAAAGGATATAATCTTGCTCAGGTATAGTGGATTAAAGAGGGCCACAAATTACTGAAGCAATTCTTTTTAAGAGGAGGGGTCTATATTTCTTCCTCTTGAATTTAGACAGGCATTTTGACTGCTTTAACTCATAGAATATGACAGAAATCATGTCTTGTATTTCCAGTCCTCACCCTTAAGAAACTAGCAACTTTTATTACCTTACTCTTAGAAGGCTCATTCTCTGAACGGGGAAATCTAACTAGTCCACTAATGATACCTTGTGGGGATGTTCAATATGGCATATAGAGGGAGAGGAGCCCAGACCAGCTTCCAGCCAGGTAGCCATCCCCATCAATGTGCCAGATAAATGAATGACATCATTGTGGACTATCTAGGTCAGCTCAGCTACAAACTGAATACCAAATAAAACATGTGAAACAGAACTGCCCAGCAAAGCCCCACCCAAATTCCTGATCCACAAAATCATGAGCTATGATAAAACAGTTTTTGTTTTCCTTTTAAGATTTTATTTATTGGGGCACCTGGGTGGCTCAGTTGGTTAAGCGACTGCTTTCAGCTCAGGTCATGATCCCGGAGACCCGGGATCAAGTCCCACATTGGGCTCCCTGCTAGGCAGGAGGCCTGCTTCTCCCTCTCTCACTCCCCTTGCTTATGTTCCCTCTCTGGCTATGTTTCTCTCACTCAAATAAATAAAATATTTTTTAAAAAAAGATTTTATTTATTTATTTGACAGAGAGAGACAGGGCGAGAGAAGGAACACAAGCAGGGGGAGTGAGAGAGGGAGAAGCAGGCTTCCCGCCGAGCAGGGAGCCCGATGTGGGGCTCGATCCGGGTCTCTAGCATCATGACCTGAGCCGAAGGCAGTTGCGCCATCCAGGCGCCCCAAAATAGTTGTTGTTTTAAGCCATTAAGATTTAGGGGTGTTCTAAATATTTATTTATTTATTCATTCATTCATTCATTTGTTCGTTCGTTCATTTATTTATTATTTATTTATTTATTTATTTATTTGTTTGTTTGTTTGTTTATTTATGAGAGAGAGAGTGAGCAGGAGGGAGAGACAGAGGCAGAGGAAGAGGAAAAATTCAAGCAGACTTGCACTGAGCACATAGCATGACATGAGGCTCGATCTCATGATCCTGAGATCAGTCTTGAGCTGAAATCAAGAGTCAGACATTTAAACTAACTGTGCCACCTAGGTGCCCCAGGGCTATTTTAAATGCAGTAACAGAAAATTGGAATATAGGATAAGTAAGCTATTGAGAGCTAGCACTCAAGATAGGACATTAGATCTCACTAGATATCACTGAGGACACCAGAGAACTAGTAAAAGTAATTTGGTAATTTAGTTCTATTTGGTCCAAACTTGTGGGAAAGAAGCATTTTAATTGCTGGATACATGTATATTCTTTTTAGCTAATTAGCGTGCATCGGGCTCGGTGGGAAGCCTGCTTCTCAGTCTCTCACTCTCCCTACTTGTGTTCCCTTTCAGGCTGTGTTTCTTTCTGTCAAACAAACAAATAAAATCTTTTAAAAAATTAGTTAAGAGAATAATTGAATAAGAAAACATGGAAACAATTTATTGTTTTATTTCCATTTTATGTATCTTTATTGTAATCCATATGCAGGAATGGACTACTTGATTTTATTTCCTAAACTAGAAGGCTTGTTTTTTTTAATTTTAGCTACTTTATATATATCCAAAAAAAGAATATAGTAGTCCCCTTGTAAGAAAATTTCCTTTCCAAAACCACTTATACTACTGTGTGCTTTCACTGCAGTAATCACAGTAAAGACAACTTTGGAGTCATTTACCTCACCCTGATGTAGTTCTATAAATCTGTACATAGCTATTACCTTTGTAACCCAAGAGGTTGTCCCAGTGAATCAGCTTTGGTCTATTATTTGGAATAGTACCACTGCATATGTCATTTGGGCTTTCATGTGGTTCTGTATACACCATTGTTAAAATGCATTGCCTTTCTTTGTTCTGCCATTGAAGTACAAACTACTCAAGCAAAGGTTGGACAAGATTACACAAGATGATTCATGTGTAGCGTAATGGTCTGAGACAGGGTGGGGGGTGTTTTTGTAACTTGTGAACTCCAAAGACATCTGCAGCCATAATGGATGTACTTAAGAACAGTTCATTTTTTATTCTAATGGTCATTTTTAGTGTATTAAATTACCAACCTCAGACACTTGAGGCTCTTTAGTAGGTGTGAGATGTTGGAGAATTCTAGAAAGAAGATAAGATATGAATGAAGCACCATGTATGATGTTTATTGACCATCAGCTATTGCATTTTTCTCTACTTGATTATACTTGAATCTTTTTGTGCTTTGTTTTTTCTATTTTGATTTTAGATTCCTTAGTTGGCTTATGTGTAAGGAACAGGAAGGCTGTAATTTGAAACTCCACCCAGTTCACTGTCCTTTTCCTTTTTGTGACTGTGAAGGGAAGCTGAAAACTTCAGGAACACCATGTTTCAATTATTTTTATTTTAGACCACATGGGCAGAGACTGCTCACCACTGTTTGACAGGATGTTGCTGTGTCTTCTTGGTAGGGGTCCACTGCCCTTCAAAGAGAGAGAATTGGATTCTTTTGACTCTTAAAAAACAATGTTAGCCACACACACTCAGACTACACCTCGCAGGGATGCATGTCTTAGTGAGAACTTTTGAATGAAGCATGCTTTCTGCTATTTTCTCCTCCTAAAGGGCAGAAATATATTACTTCTTGTGAGTTCTAGGAGCTCAATTTCCTAACGTTATGAACACTAAAGATCCATAGTCCCTGACCCAACACTTCCGAGGTCAAAGGCAATTCAGAATTCCGAATTTCTCAGATTGAAAATACTGCATATTATATAATAACTAAGATTGATCTGGGAAGAATTATATAATAAATCACACTAATAATTCTGCAGTAAAACATGTAGGTATTCATACTAAGAAGGATAGATAAAAATTGACGATACTCTCATGTCAATTCTAGCTGGATTTTCCATGAAGTAGTTCAAACCACATCAGCTTTTGCTCCCCTGTAGTTTATAAAAGTTTTTGGTGTTCAGAACTTTTTGGATTTTTGAGTTGCAAGGGAGGGATTCTGTACCTAAATTCATAGGTTCCAGGCATATTGTAGGTATTCATTAAATACTTATGGAAATAATTGACTGGTTGAATGAAGTTGACTAGCTGAATCTGTGAGTCAGTGAATGGATAGTTTTTCTCTTATAAAATAGAATATAAAGAGGATAATATATTTTATGGTTTAATGAGATGTTTAGATATGAAACCAGAATTTAAAAAGAAAATTGTCCAAATGAAGTAGATTATTTATATTGTTAGTCTATCATTGAATAGAACATTTGGGATAAGGTACTCAGGTTTCTTATTAGATTCTATATATCCTCAACTTGCTTCTATCTCTCATTACATTCTTAATCCTTCTTAACACTTTGTGTAATCATTAACTACAGGTTACATTTTAACACAGAAAAACATGATATATAGGAAAGTAGATCCCATTCTTCTACAGAAGCAGATGTTGCTTATTTTAGAGATTCTGGCAGCATTTAATTATTTAAAAACTGTCTTTTAGTTTATTAAGTTTGTTACATTCCTGTGATTCTGTGGAAAAGTGTTCTGCATATTTAAGAGGTTGTTATGTTTTGGAGATTTATTTTATTGTGTATGTGATACTATTCAGAGAAAGAATATAACTAAAACACAAAAGAACAGTGGCAAAAATTATATATGTATCTTTACCCTGAAGAATTCTCTCATGCCTTGAGATTGTCTTTCAGCTCACTGACTGTAATAGTGACTTTCCCTCTGTCTAATCAGCAGGTGACTTATACTAGAGCTGCCATATCTCCAGGTTTCCCAAGGACCCTCTTGAATTAAACCTGTTGTCTCTGCATATTTATCTCTGGTTCTTCTTCCCATGCTCAAAACAATCCTAGTTTGGATGAAAAGTTTTATAATTATCTTAATTAATAAAAATTCTTATAATTAAAAAATACTCATGCTTTTCTAGCAAAACCATTCCTTCTCTTAACTGTTTGATTGTATCAGATGATGACCATTTCTGGTTTAAGTGACTATATGAAACTGTTTTCTAAACAACAGTAAGTCCTTAATGGAAGGGATTAAAAAGTTATTTTAATTCCTTTTTAAAGTGGTTTTGTTTTCTATTTCTCAAATAAGGTAAAAAAAAATCTTTCTTTTAATCCACAGAAATTCCTAAAATATGTTCTTACCATCTACTAGTTTTCCAGTAGAGCACCGATTTCCCAATGGAAACAAAGTCATTGGAGCACCAATAAAATGGAAGTATAAGTCCAATGTGGCAGAGAAACTGAACACTCCCAAAATGTTTGCTTTGCAAGGCCACATGAAAAGGCATCTTATTTCCTACTCACCAGCATGTTTCAGCATCCCCACAGTCTGCCAAGATTAATAGAGGTGTAAAATCCATGTGTTCAACACTGAATTTGTTTATTAAAGAAGGAGGTAGAGAGAAATAGGCGCTGAGAAGGAATTGCTGAAAGATAGGGTTATTCTGTTGCTGATACAACAGAGAAAAATATATATTTTCCTGCACTGGGAAAAAAAAAAATAAGGATTAGCTAAACAGGTTGATGTTTCCACTTATATCTACAGGATATACAGATATGTTTACTAGGATGGTAAATGACTAAAACATTCAACAGTGGGGGGGCGGGTAGAGTAACATTAGCATTGATATTTGTTTCTTTCTAAAAAGAAAAATTATTTTGGCTTCCCAAACATTACTAGATGGCCTCAGTTGCTGTGCTCATATTTTATGATTAAAACTGGCAAATGAACCCATTGGCTAACCTTGTTGGCTCTCAGAAACACATCCATTTACTATGAAACAGATTAATCTCCTTACCTGGAAAGGGAGACAGGTAGATTTTCTATATAGATTTTACCTTTAAAACTAACAGAATGAGTCTTTGTCCAAAAGAAGGGAGCCTCCTCAACATGGACTGTACATGGAATCATTCCAGACCACAACTCCATGTTTGGATCTAGTAGGAGTTGCACACAAGTTTTGGCTGGTAATGACTACTATCCCATTAACTTTAGAGGCGCTAGAGCAATGCTATCCCAAGTCTTCTTGACAGATCTTAAAACATTTTCATGAATACAAGAACTGCTATGCACTGAAAGTAATGATCAAATAAAACAAAAACAATAACAACAACAACAACAAAACCCAGCAGTGCTCCCAAAAGAAGAGAACACCTTGTGTTTGTTTTCAGATAAGATGAAAATAATGTCCCAACCATCTGGCCTCCCAAGAATCTCATGTCCTTAGTGTTGGCTGGAAAGATAAATTGGTGACATATTGACCATGATTTACTAACTCAAAATTGAGATATATGGTTTGTTAACTATAAGTTCACAATCAGAATATAAACACACAAGACTATGCAAGAAAATTCTAAAGGTGTGGTGGTCTCAGACTAAGATCTTTTATTTTTTTAAAGGAGGAAACTGCCTTGAGTCAAAAATTGCTTACTGACTAGTCTGGAACCAGGAATCATGTTCCCCAGTCTACCAAGACCCTATCCAGTGATTTCACTCCTTTATGTTTTATTCAAAAAAAAAAAAAAAAAAAACAAGTTCAAGTACCAACGTCATGAATACATCAAGTAATCAAGGTAATAAGGGAAAGAAAACCATGAAACAATATTCACAGCCAGACAAAAACGTGAAGGTAGCTCCTGGCTGTAAAAACAAGAGAGAAAAACTAGAATAAGATGATTTTCTCCTCAGACACAGCAGGGAAATTATCTAAGAGGAAGTCAAAAGTATGCAAATGTGATTGGGTGCTGAATGTAAAGAACTTTGAAGGAGATTCTGAGCAGAAGCTGGTGACTGGGGTCTTAATGAATCCTTGCTGGATTCCAGGGAGCCAAGGGAAAAGACATTCTCAGTTCTCAGGCATTTGCTAGGGTTGATGACTATCAGAGAAGGTCAATAGATACAAAGGTGCTTGTCATTTATGCCCACATTTCCAATTCTTCTGCAGAAACTAAAATCACTTCAACTGCAAAGGCTTTTTTTTTTTTCTTTCTCTTTGCAGATTCTTGTAGAAAATCCCCATATCCTTCAGTCTTCTTCAGCCTCAGTAACATTCTGCCTGGGAATGTGCTTCTAACTTTCTTGTCATTTTGCCCAAAAGGAGAAAAAAAGATATGAATGAGTGTTTTCAGGTACTCTTAGGCTGGGGTTTGGTTATTTAGAATTATGGAAACTCTGAGGTACAAGGAGGCTTAGAGACTGTTAGCCTTAGTGGTTCTCAGCCAGAGGTGGTGATGTCTCTTTTAAAACCTTTGACAAATCTGAGGAGAGTCACAAATGAATGGAAATTATAGCAACATCAGGTCAGTAGAGTCCAGGAATGTTGCTAAACACCCTATAATGCACAGGACAGGCCCCTGCAACCAAAGAATTTCCCCCAATGGACAATAGTACTTAGGTTGAGACACCCTTCTGAATGATTTTGCTTAATACAGGAGTGCACAGAGGCCCTGTGAGGTTCAGTTGTGTTCCCTGAAATTGAGCCCAATCTTAAGCACTGGTCTCTTTGATATAGGAAAGACACAGGGGTTCAAAGCCAATGGCCAAAAAAAGAATTCTTGAGATGTCTTTGGTGCAAAAAGATGTTTTTATTAAAGCTTGTGAACAAGACTTATGGGCAGAAAGAGCTGCACTGGAGTCATGAGGAATAGCTCCTTATATACTTTCAAGATGGGAAGGGGTTAGGGATAGCTTAAGTCTCTAAGGAATTTTGGAAGCAGGTTTCCAGGACCTTGAGGGGGCTAGAAATTGTTAGGAAAGGGGGATTTATTATTGTTTAATAAACTTTTAGTCATGAGATTCTTCAGATGTGTATTGGTAGGTCATATGCTTGGGAAATGATTGTCAAAATATACTTTGAGGGTGAGGTAAAGATAAAGGAAGTTTCCAAAGGAATTTTTAAATGTTAAAGTAGACTTACAGGATCCTGGAAGGTGAGGCTAAGATTGCCTTTTGCCCCTAGCAGTATTAACATTGAGGCAGTTGAGTTCCTAGAGGAGTGTCACTCTGCCTGCTTTAGGGACTTACCAATGGACTGTAAGTAGTAAAGAAATTTAATAATTTTTCTTCTGCCTTTGTTTCCTGCATCATATTGACTACCTTTCCAGTGTTCTTTTAATTGGAACTACTATTTGCTTTGTTATTTCTTGGTGGTTCAGATTTTCTCTTGTAATACTCAATATTTTAAAAAAGAATGAATTCTGTTGTATTCTCTCAATTGGTTAAGCATCTCTAATATTGGTACATTTGCCTGTCTTTTAAAAACATTTTTTAAAAAATAAGGAAACAGTTATTCAACATGCCCTTGATGACTTCTCATGAGCATCTCATTATGATGAACAGAGAAAGGATCATGGGCTAAGTTACAGGCCTGGAGCCAGCGACATATATACAATATATACAGTAAACTGATCTCAGTGTAAGAAAAGTAAATTGAAAAACAACTTCACCTTCTCAAAACTATAGGAGTATGGAATATTGACTCAAAGTCAATTCTCTAGGTTTTTCCTGAGGAAACTCTCATAAAGCTCTATATTACTCTTCTTTATCTCTTCTTTTTTGGCTTTCTGTGCAGGGAAGATAAATAGACCACGAGTCCCCACCATGTAAACCTGCAAACTCATTCTTCCTTGGCCATCATAGAGCCCCAAAACTGTGTGAATTAGTCGTTGACTGAGTTGCATCTCTACAAAATGTACCATAAGAAGTTTCAGAAAATTTTAGCCCCTGATCTGGATTTTCTGTGTTTTGGTGACCTTGTACTTTCCACTACTTTAAAATCATATAAATGTAAAAGCCTCCTGAAGAGGCAGGAACAACATGGATTTCATATATTTGGGGCTTTCATGAGTCAGGGACCTTCCAGATGAAGGGAAACAAAATTTTCACCCCAAATTTGCCTCTTCAGCATAGAATTATTCCAAACTAATTCTTTTCTTCAAATAGACCCAGAAGAAAGCTCAGAAACCTGAGGAGTGACTCTTGTCAGACATAGTTACACCCATAAAGGCAATCTACATTTGTTAAGGGTGTCTCCCTCACTCCAAAAAGAAGATGATGACCAAACCTCTAGAAATTCTTATCAATGAAGAAGGCAGTGACTTAAATCTGCATAACAACCAGACACAGATCCTTGGGTATTGTGCTTTTGAGTAACCTTCCATAACTGGCTCTCCCTACCTACCCAATGTCTTTTTTTGTTTTGCTTTGTTTTGTTTTGTTTTGTTTTTAGCTGGAGATGTCAAGTGGTGGCTTGAGCCATTTCTGGGTGTTACTCAGTTCTGCTAGTTCTTCTCCATATATACAGAAGATATACATGCTATTAAGTTTGTTTGTTTTTCTCCTGTTATTTGTCTTTTATTACAAGGGAGTCTCAAGTAAGATGCTAGAAGGGTAGAGGGAAAATTATGTGTCATTCCCCCACACAAGCTTCAATTTGACAAGTTAAGGAGAAAAGAGCAGACTGAAATTTCTCTTCTTTTCTGAGAGTGGCTCCTGAGTATCTCCAGTTTTCTTACTTAAAAGAATATAAATTACCTACACTTGAGCCTTATTTCAGTCAGCCTTTATACAAACATGGTGATCATTCACCTATAACACATACCCCTAATAAGTCTACTTATTAATCTCTTTCCCAGTAACCTACCTGTCCTTAATTATTTGTAAGCAGTTTTCTGCAGAAGTTATTAAATTTTTGGAAACCAGCATTCCTATAGTTTCCAAATTTCCTAAGACCTTTCCTTTTTGAAAAACTCTGTATAATTTAATTAATTTGTTTCTGCCCCAGTATATGATGAACTGAAGCTATTTCCTATCACAGTAATTCCTGGAAATGCATAGGCACTGATACTGTGTATCTTAACCCAAAAATCTTAGCCTTGACAAAACCAAGGAAGAGAAACTTATTTGGTATCTATCTATTTACAATGCAAACATAGTTAAAAATGTATATCCTTATTGGCCTGCTATCTCTAAAGAATAATTAAATGCTTTTCTTATATGAATTTCATTATGCTCTAAAAGACTGCTAATTTTCAAATACATCAAAGAATCACTGTTAGAATTGGTCAGAGGTCCTTACCAAAATAAGGATACATTGTCATGAAATGCACCAAGAGTTATTTTGACTAGAGACTATGTGATCTCATATATAGCTGCTTTATTTATCACAACTTGTTAACATCTGATTACATATCTGTGACATTGTGATTTATAAGAAATATATATTTTGTCATTCAGGTGACTAAATTATATTTCTTTTTTTTTTTTAAGACTTTATTTATTTATTTGACAGAGAGAAACACAGCCAGAGAGGGAACACAAGCAGGGGGAGTGAGAAAGGGGAGAAGCAGGCTTCCCACAGAGCAGGGAGCCCAATGCAGAGCTCAATCCCCGGACTCCAGGATCATGACCTGAACCGAAGGCAGTCGCTTAACCAACGGCAGTTGATTAACCAACTGAGCCACCCAGGTGCCCCCAAATTATATTTCTTTTATACATTTTTTCTTCATCTGTAGTTCCTGGCTCACAGCTCCCAAAATCCTTGGGATATCCTGAGTGATAAGAACAATGGGAGCATCTTTTTGTTATAATATTTCGTCTTTTGTGCTCTATTCCTAAAAATGCTTCATAAAGGTGAAATATGTGTCTTGTTATTCATAACCAGCCTCTTTTCTCCACAACAGGGTTTATATTAATGAGGTAATTTTTGGAAAGCACCTAAGGATTGGGGGCTGGTTGCCAAGGAAACCAACCATGAATAGAGGGTTGAAACTTTTAGTCCCACCTAATTTCTGTAAAGGGGAGAGAGGCTAGAAGTTGAATCAATCATCAATGACCAATGATTTAATATGTAATGAAATCATCATAAAAACAACAAAAGAAGGGGGCTCATGCCAGGCCCCAAGATCCAGAAGGACAGAAGCTTCTTAGTTCTGGACTTTGCCATATGTATCTCTTCATTGGTTGTTGAATTGTAGCTTTTAATATCCCTTGTAATAAAATCAGTAATCCAGTGAGTAAATCATTTCCTGAGTTCTGTGAGCCATTCTAGCAAATTAATTGAACACATGGAGGGTGTCAGAGGAACCTCTGAATTATAGCCATTCAGCCAAGAGTACAAGTAACTTGGACTTGTGATTGGCATCTAAAGTGGAGGGGGAAACAATCTTGTGGGTCTGAGCCCTTCACCTATAGAATGTGCATTGCTATCTCCAAGGAGATAATATCAAAATTTATATCCTACTGGTGTCTGAGAATTGTTTTTGGGAGGAGGAAGCCACCACACATACACACATATTGGAACTGAGTTCACAAACCCAAAAGAATATCTCAGCTTTGAATCCCTCCAGTGCCTAACACATAAAAGCACTCAAAAAATTATATGCTCAATAAATGAATCTGAATCTCCTATTTGATGTTGAGCCCTTAGAGGACAAGACTGATGTTGATTAATTTGCGATTCTTTAATGCAAAGCATAATGTTTGGCAAATATTCGAACACACATAAATAGTTCCTGAAAAGAACTATCCCAATTAAAAAAAAAAAAAAATTCTTCAGAGCTTCTGGTTCAGCATAAGACCTTGTCTCACATAGAAAAAACAATTAAGAAAATGTTTACAAAGTTAAACACATTGAAAAATGATAGATTCATTACTATCTTTTTTGTATCTCAGCTCAAGAGCCATCTTAGGAATGTCATCCCTCTTCGTATGCATTTTCTTCATACAGTGTGATTATTAGGCTACCTTGGTTCAGGTCAGATCACAGTAAATATTAAAGTAATTAATATAGCTAAAGTATAATGAGTAATACATGGCACACAATAAATGCTATATGGATTAGCCATAATCCCCAAAGCATTCTGAACAATTTTCTCATAGCTGCATGAACAGATAATTACCAGATAGAGTCCACATTTAGACTGCAACCTCCAGGGGGATTATTTAATGAAGGATTTTTCCTGTTTTACCTTCAGCATCTTGCTTGGTATCTGGAATACTGCATCATTCATTCAATGCAACAAACATTCATTGAGTTCTTATGTGCCAGCTCTGTTCCAGGTTCTTCAACACAAAGAAAACTGATGCAAAATATGTGCCCTTGTAAAATTCACAATGAATGGATGAGGCAGAAAAAAATGTATTAAAATAATGGGAGACAACAAATGTTAAATGGAAATGAACTTGGCACTGTGGGAGCAACAGGCTAAAATCTACTCTATTTCATTGGCATGTGTTTGTAGCTAAGCCTGTGGAGTGATAGGGGTGAGGATATGGGGAGAGGAGAGGAGTGGAGCAGCCAGAAAGAGGTGGGTCAGGCACTGATTTTACAAAGGAAGTCACAGCTGAGTTGAATCAATAAAGATTAGCAGGAGGAAGAAAGAGTGCTCAGTGGAGGTTTTTGTTATGTTTTGTTTTTAATTTTTGGCAAGGGAAGCTTCTGGTGGGGGTGGGGAAACATTAACTCTGGGTGGAACTAACACATGTTAAAACCTACAGATAAGGGCTCCTGGGTGGCTCCTAAGCCTCTGCCTTCTGCTCAGGTCATGATCCCGGAGTCCTTGGATTGAGCCCAGCATCGGGCTCCCCACTGGACAGGAAGCCTGCTTCTCCCTCTCTCACTCCCCCTGCTTATGTTCCCTCTCTAGCTGTGCCTATCTCTGTCAAATAAATAAATAAAACCTTTAAAAACAAAAACAAACAAAAAAACCTACAGATAAAAAAGAGCATGACCCATTTCAAAAGTCGTACTTCATAAAAACCCAAGAAACCTAAAAAACAAAAATCATATTTCCTTATCTTTAAGTTACCAACAACAACAAAGTACAGTAAATTCACCATCTGCTAGGAGTAAATATTAAATGTATGTTTTTGCTTTTCATTTTTTAATATTAGACTATAACACGCGTTTGCCCATCCAGTCACCACTGCTTATACAGGTTCAGAGCTGACATTTGAGCGTACTCTTCTACCATATTCACACACCAAAAACCACTCTGGGCAGCTCCAGTTATATACATCCTAATGATCGCTCCCCACTTTCCAGTCTCTTGCTTGTGACCATAACATCTTTAACACTTTTAAAATTCAGCGCGTGATTTTAAGGCACTTAGAAGGTCAGGTGTTTTGTGTTTCCTTTCTGTTTCCTGTTTGTTAAAACATTTACTTAAATTTATTTCTTTCATTCAGTTATGTATCTGCTAAAGTTCAAGGGCTTCTTTGAAAATCAGGTAGAAGCTTTAGACAAATAGGGCGCCTGGGTGGCTCAGTGGCTTAAGTCTCTGCCTTCAGCGCAGGTCATGATCTTAGGGTCCTGGGATCAAGGCTGCATCAGGCTGTCTGCTTGGCAGGGAGCCTGCTTCCTCCTCTCTCTGCCTGCCTGTCTGCCTCCTTGTGATCTCTCTCTCTGTCAAATAAATAAATAAAATCTTTTTTAAAAAAAAAAGAAGAAAAAGAAGCAGCTTTAGACAAATGGCTATTCCATACTTGAATGATGGTCCATTTCAGTATATGAATTGATCATACTAATCCTTCCAAGCTGCGAAAATGCTGATTTATTTGAAATACTTGTTCATTTAATTGCATGCTGTGGCATGTGTTAAGACATCCCTCTATGTACAAAATAACATTTTATTTCAATGCTACACAATCTTTCAGAGAGTCTTTATTCAACAAGGGATCCACTTGGGTGTGGTTATTTTATTAGTCATGATCCAATGTGGTTACTTTATTAGTCATGATCCAATCAAGAGAGAGAAACCACATAGTAATTTGAACAAGAAGAGCTGAATATAAAAAACTATTAACTGTAACAGTGTCATAAAATTATAAAGGGAAAAAAGACAACTTGGAGGGATATTTGAGGGCTCAGGGAGAATACAGAATTGAGCGACAACTTGGAAGGCAGAAAACAGAAAAGGGAGGGATCTCCAAGGCTGAGATTCAGATCTTATTCCAGAAGGTGAGCTTGCAGTTGCACTGGATTTTGAAGTTCTGGAGGCCAGAGCTAGTAAAGTCAACAGGCAAGTAGAAAACATCCTTCCAGGGTGCAAGTGGGCTGAGGCCCACAGGTGTGCATACAGGAACACCGAGGGTGTTAGAACTCTGCTCACCAGCAGGATGTTTCAAGGCAGAGTGTGACTGTGTGTGATCTGGGAGGATCACTGAGACAATCACCAGGCTGGACCCCCAGCAGCAAGCTCTTTGAGGGATTGCACAATCTAGAGTGGAGGACCTCTGGCAAGAGTACTGCAAAAGCAAAAAATAAAACCAAAGAGGAGCAGATCAGAACCCAGAGATGAATCCACAGTGTTCCAAGAGTGCCTCTACTGTAAGCTTTACCTTGTGCTCCTTGCAAAGACTAGACACAGAAAACATCTGTCCCTCTATCACAGAGCAGGAAAGAAAGAGAAAGGAGAGGAGAGGAGAGGAGAGGAGAGGAGAGGAGAGGAGAGGAGAGGAGAGAAGAGGAAAGGAAAGGAAAGGAAAGGAAAGGAAAGGAAAGGAAAGGAAAGGAAAGGATTAATTTTGTTCTGAGGGATAATAATCTGATAACTAGAATGGAACGAGAATAGCACCTATTCCAATTGCTCAACTGAAGTGGAAATCATCTCCAAATGTAGCTTCTCCTCATGGCTCAGCTGGCCCCTTGTACAAGTTATGGGCACCCACATTCCTCTCCAATGTATTCCTCCTCTAAAATACATCCCTTATCACAGAAAATGAATAAAGGAAACACAGAGCCACCTACATCACAGCATTAAGAACACAGAACAATTCCATGTGTCAGAGCATGAATTGGGGACAATGAAGAGTTGAATCAGAAAGAAGTCATCAAAAATAAATAAACGAATGAATGAATGAATGAATAAATAATATTTTAAAAACAGAAAGAAATCATCAGTGCTAGATCACAAACTGTTTCATACGCTCAACAAGAGAATTTGAATTTTACTTTTTAATATTGAGAAGATGGCAGAAACCTTTAGAGATTCTCAACATATGCTTGCAATTTTCTGTATTGCTTGTAGACAGGTAGAATCATGCCACTAATTCTCACAAATGGAATGCCAAAGTAATATCATTGTAGTCTGAGGCAATTAGCAGCTAGTGTGCCTCTTCCAACCATATAACTGGAAGTATATATGTAGAGGTAGAATTGCAGAAAGGAAACAATCTGGGTCCCTGAGTCACTGCTTGGAGCAGGTGAGCTACAGAGGACAACTTTCTGACCCATGCTAGACTGTGACATTAGTGATGAATAAATCTGTATTTTGCTTGCCCAGTCACAGAGATTTAGGTATTTGTTTGTTATTGAGCATAATCTAGCCCAGAATTGTAAGCAGGAGAATAACATAATCAGATTTGTTTAAGAAAAGATGTTTTTGTCTAAATAAATGTGAGCTCACTTTAGTAAAGTCAGATTGAATTAAAATAAAAATCAAGTAGCCCCAACCATACGTATTATGTATCTTATCCCTAGATGATGCTATAATACCACTGAGCTCTGGTAAGAGTAGTATCAATGAAATGGTGTTAATAATTGAGAAATTTTACTTTATATAAGAAATTCAGAAATAAAAAGCTACAAGAACTATCATATATAATATGAAAGTTATGTATGCTCATGACTTTTCCTTTTTTTTCTTTTTGACATAATTACCTCTCCAATAAATACTAAAGCACATGAACAAACACAGGAGTTGAGAGGTCCCTGGGTGGCTCTGTCCATTGAGTGTCCAACTTTTGATGTCAGCTTGGGTTGTGAAACTGGGGTCCTGGGATTAAGCCCCGGGTTAGGCTTTATGTTCAGTGGGGAGTTTGTTTAAGGATTCTTTACTTCTCCCTCTGCCTCCTTCCCCACTTGTATTTTCTCTCTCTCTCTCTCTCAAATAAATAAGTCTTAAAAAAAAAAAAAGTGGTTGGAAAAAGCTTCCTGGTATTGCTGAGGTTTGTGATGATAGGAAGAGGTGATGCTGAGAATGATCAGTACATCAGGGCACCATGGGTATACAAATTGATGACTGCCTCAGAATGCACGTAGATCCTCATCATGCATCTGCACACTTGTTATGGCTAGTGACTGTAATACAGAGTCATCATACAATTATTGTCCAAAACCACAATACCTTGGCACAAACATGATTCTGTTGCTAATGTGGTCTTTGAGATCTGGAAGAAATAAAGATCTTTTTCTTTTTCTTTTTTTTTTTTTTAATCTCTTCTTCCTTCTTCCTTTCTTCCTTCTTTCCTTCCCCCCCTTTCCTTCCTCCCACCTTCTCTTTCCTCCTTTTCTTCCTTCCTTCCCTCCCTCCCTCCCTCCTTCCTTCCTTCATCCTTCCTTCCTTCCTTCCTTCCTTCCTTCCTTCCTTCCTTCCTTCCTTCCTTCCTTTTCCAAAACAAGGGTCTTTTCAAGATCAAGGAGGTACAAACACCTGAAAAGGACTTTCATCACCAACACCTGGCATACAATAGTTAGGTAAATACTACAAATATTGTTATCATTATTTCAAATCACTCACAGATATGATTTGCCTTACTGCCACAAAATTATTCCAAGATATTTATTGCTTTAATAAAATGGGACCTTGGTTCTGTGATTGCAACAACTAATTATTATTTGATAAATTAATAAATACTACTTCTATTAGTTTTCTTTTTGTGTCCTTTACCTTTGTTTTTCTCTTTGCTAAGGTCTATTTATCTGTCCACATTCTAAGTTAAAATTCTGAACTAGTATTTAGAATACTAGTAATTAGGGGCATTTGGGTGGCTCATTCATTAAGCATCTGCCTTTGGCTCAGGACATGATCTTGAAGTCCTGGGTTCAAGGACCACATGCTGGGCAGGAGACCTGTTTCTCCCTCTCTCACTCCCCCTGCTTGTGTTCCCTCTCTGTGTTTCTCTCTGTCAAATAAATAAATAAAATCTTAAAAAAAAAGAAAACTAGTAATTAGAAATATATTTCAATATTTACATATTTAGATTTATAATCTTATATGTCAATCATATAACACATCTTTAAGCATTTCATATATGCTAGTTTATTTAATTTTTATAACAAGCTTATAATGGTGGGGACTACAGTTATCTGCATTGAGCATGTGAAAAGGCCCAGAGAGGTTAATTAATTTTCCCCAGGCACAGAGCTACTGAGCTGATGGACTAGGATTTGAATCCAGATGACTATGACTTCATAATCAGTTCTCGTAATTATAGAATTTGGCCTGTGTGAGAGTCTAATAAGTAAAATGGTAATAACATTATCGAAAAAGAAAGCCTCAAAATTCAACTGAATCATCCTACATCAAAGATTCCATTCATTAGTAGGTCTTTCCTAAAAATATCTGTTATCATTTTGGACATGGCATCTATCCGAAAATTCAAATATAACCAAACATTAGGTCATACTTTATTCGATGGCACATGTTAAGGCTTTTTTTGTTTGTTTCTCTGGTTTTGAGGGAGTTTCCTCAACTTGGCATTTCAATTACGTCTATAAGATTTTAACAGTGTTTAAAGCATCAAGTATACCTTTGTCTGATTGACTATTTAATGTTTGGTTTTTATTTTTTTGAGGGGGAACCTGAATAGAACTGGGGAATAGATTTTCACATTAAATTATGAGATTGGAGTAGGAACTGGCAAGGTCCAAATGCCTTTTCTGAAAGGATATTAGTGAAGACAGGCATTCTCTAGTTACATAATTGTATAGTAAAATGATTTATGCATATATACATGTGTACATGTGTGCATATATATATATATATATACATAAATGTTTATACATATTTCTCAAGGAAAAAAGTCACAACTGAATTCATGCACACACACACAAACAATTTGAAGAGTAGAATAATTAAGTTAAAGAGAAATGAAATCTTTCAAAGCAGCAAACATCCTGTGCCAGGCCAGGGTCTGGACTGACTAGGGGTAGGGGTGGGGATGTGGGGAATGGGGAGCTTCTTAATGGATGTGGGAGTGTGTGGAGAGGTGGAGCTTTTCAATCCATGTATTCAATTTTGTTCAAGAAATTCATAACTTTGTGTGTTGAAACTGGAAACTGGCTCACTAAAAAAATTAATACCGTTCAATTATTACATCCACAATTCATACAGGACACTGGACCATTAGACCTAAGCCTTAAGACCTTTTCTTTGATCTAAAACAGTGCTCTTTAATAAGGTTGAATTGCTTACTTTTAAGGAAGGGAATTACCACTGAGTACCTCTGGCCTAAAAAATATCTTAGCCATGGAGACAACAGATATTATTACTGAATAGCTTACCCATTTCCTTTTTAAAATGAATCTTTGTGGGCTTTTGTTGGTTTAGCTTTCATCTGCTCGAAAATGCCTTCTCTTCCTTCTTTTTGGTTGGTTTGTTTGTTTTAAAGACCAGCACCATGGGGAGAGGAGTAAAGCACAGATTTTTCTGAAAAGTCTTTTGTGTCTGTTTATGTCCGCTAAGGAATTAATCCCAGACCTGGCTGTTTGTATGACAATGTTGATACCTGATTCTGTCACTCAAAGAAAAATAGGAAATTTTCCCTTGGCATCAATATTTCTGAACTTTCCTGGATTGGGTGAAATAAAAACACTATTACGCTAAATTTCATTTTTCCCTCAGAAGAATGGTCACCTTTGACAATTTAAAATTCACAAATTATTAATATACTTTTGAGTATTTATTTGAAGTAAAATTAAACCAAAAATTTTAGTCTAGTCTTAGAACTGACATTTAAAATTTCAAGCTATTTTGACTGTTATTCACATTCTGGTTTTTTTCTATTTTTTTCCCTCCCTACTGTTCCTCATCTTCTTCATCTGTGCTATTTTAAACACTTTTCTTTTAAAAGGTCACTATTAACATAATAGTCTCATGAGCATTGTTGAAGAGGAGATGCAAGTAAACAACCATATTTTATCCTATAAGATTTTGGTGATGTACTTGATTGCTTTTAAAACTACAAAAAATTAAGCTCCAAACTTGCCTGATTTCACTGCTATTCTAAGAAATAGCATAATTTAAAAAAATTAAAACAAAAGTTTAAAATACAGAAGGCTATATGTGAAGTATGCAAACCCAGCTTTACCTCATGTCTCTCATTCATGGAACTCATTCCTTTTATCTTACCTAAACCTAAGCCTCACAAGGTTTTCTGAGAAATAATGTAAAAGAATGTTTTGTTTTTTAAAATTTTATTTATTTGACAGAAACACAGCCAGAGAGGAAACACAAGCAGCCGGAGTGAGAAAGGGAGAAGTAGGCTTCCGGCAGAGCAGGACGCCTGATGTGGGGCTCCATCCCAGGACTCCAGGATCGTGACCTGAGCAGAAGGCAGGGGCTTAACCACTGAGCCACCCAGGCGTCCCTGTAAAAGAATGTTTTAAGTGGTACAAGAATAAGCCAAAATTTTCAAAAATGTCCTCAGTTTTG
Organism: Spilogale gracilis; assembly: GCA_004023965.1. NCBI lineage: Eukaryota > Metazoa > Chordata > Mammalia > Carnivora > Mephitidae > Spilogale > Spilogale gracilis. The sequence continues at coordinate 212,848 of PITA01000634.1, forward strand.
CCGAGTAAAATCTCCATATCTATATTTAGCCTAAAAGAGGTTGAGGACTCATTGATTAACTTTTATTTAAGGCTTGTATTTTATTCCTCCGTGCATTGCGGAACTTTACTAGCTCCTTTTAATTGCAAGCTCCTTTCCTATTGTAAGCGCCTTGAGTTCAGATACCAAGTTTTACTTAGTAATAGACTGTAAAAGTAATCAACAATATTTGTGAAATAAATGAAAAACTATGTTGTTAAGGAAGACACCTATATTTCCCGCTAATTTCTTTCATATTCTGCCATGAAAATACCTATTTATTGCTCTCATCAGAAAAAAAATGAATGGAGGACTTAATTTGAGGGGTTAGTCCGAACTGAAACAATGATTTAGCATTTGGTGCTTGGTAGACATGCGGTAGATATTTGTTCAAAGCTTACTCAATAACGATTGCTAATAGATTAGTGTACTTTTGAAAGACGTTGACAATTGTTCTTGATACATCATACCCTTGCAACTTGTACGAACTTATGTACATTATATTGTGAGAGGGAAAGACAGTGTGCATAATGTCTTAAAAACTAGCTCCTGTAAGGAAGCAATAAGAAGCTCCCAAAGGGAAGCCAATATCAGCATTTCCATCTTCTGTGGGTGTTCTCAGGACTCAGAATGCTTCTCTTGTTTTCTGGCCTTTTTGTTAATCAACTTTGGCTAGCTCACCTGGGCTGGACATCAGATCCTTTGCTATTCAGACCACACGGGGCTGTGCTCTTCAGCCCAGAACAAATGTACATGACTGTTGTGTCACATCTTCCTACTCTTTGGAACTCTGTATTGGCTGCACAGCCTTCACCATGCTCAAATGACAGACTTTCCCCACAGCATGATTCCGACAGGAGGTCACTGAGATTGGTTCCCTGCAAACTCAGATCACTTTGATTAGGTTCCCCTGGCCTTAGACTTACCTGATTGGTTCTTTCTGACCTTAGACCACTGTAATTGGTTCCTTCTGGCCTTAGACCACTCTGATTGGTTCTCTTAACCTACACCTCTCTGGTCCCCTCTGAGTTTAGACCATTCTGATTGGCTCTCTCTGACTTTAGACCACTCTAATGGATTTCCTCTGGCCATAGACTACTCTGATTGCTTATTCTGTTCCCCATACCAGCTCCTCTTTCTTAAGACTCCTAGGTTTATGTTTGAGCCTGCTTTGCTCTCTTGGCTGAAATGAGAGCTTGACTCACAGGCTTCATATGGAAATAGCCCTGTTCCTGTCCTGCCTTGTATCATATCTTGTGTGAACACATTCAGAGACTCATGGGGATGGTTCACAGATTAAAAAATGAGCGTGTTAAGAAAGGCTAAAGAACACTAATTATTTAGCCTGGAAAAATGAAGACTGAAAGACAGCCTAATAATGGTCTCCAATTATGCCAAAGGTTATGTTAGCAACTTTACTGCTGCAAATTGCAGCCAGCTGTCTTTATACTGAGGACAGAAATCATGAGTATGAGTGTCAAGTATAGCACAAGAGATGAGAGTTAGGCATTAAGGAAGAATATCCTCATGGAATTACCTTATAGCAGTCTTCTTACAAACAGAAAATATGGGATAAAATGAATTCAATCTCATACTCTTGATTTTCTTTGGGTAGACTGGAATATTGAATACTTGAGTGACAGGTTTTCAAATGGCTCACAGCCACAGTATAAAAGGTCATCTGTTTTCCAGGTGATAAGAATGAAGACTGAAGCTGACACGGACACTCTCAACTTTCACCTTTAGCTCCTCCCTTTTTTTCATCATCTTACCATCCCTCCCCCAATATATTGTTTTACTTTTCTACTTCTAGGACTAATTTTGTGCTGAGGTTATAAGAGTCAAATAACACAAAGTATCTGTTCTTGGTGCCAGTTAACATGGGGCTTATGTTCAAGTGTATCATATCACAAAATACTCATTTAAAAGGAAAGGATTGTGCTATCACACATCTTTCATTCATTTATTCGAAAGATATTCTTTACCTCTTATTTACTCACTTAAAATTAAAAAAGAAAAAATCCCCTAAGCAAAACATATGGCGTTAGGCACTGTGCTATCAGTGCTAATAAAATTGTATTAGGCCGTGGTACCATTCCTTAATCACCTTCATTGTATCCTATATACATTTATAAGCATTTATTTGGGATTTAGTCCTTTTTTTGGGTAGAACCCCAACCTCTGCAGAGCAACATTCTCTGACTCCCCAAATTTCCTATTTTTATGCTCTCATTTTAGGGCTTTTCTTCAATTCATGTGAATTGAGAAAATCTTTTTATGAGTTTATGGTGATCTAATATCTATCACCTATGACATCTGAGAACTAGGCTGGATATATGTCCATTTTTCTTCAAAATCATTCATAAAGATTGCATGGAGTCAAGTTTCAGAAATCAGTAAAACCTATTTTCCTAAGTGACCTGAAGGAGTATCACCCATGAGGTAGATCGTGCTGTTATGCTAATGTTCTTTCTAGCACTTCTAAGGTAGATAATGGTCCCTCTCACTGAAGCAAGTCAGAGTGGTGAATAGTTCATTACCATATAGAGAGGCTTTGCTCACCTCTATCAAAAGTCCTGCTTTGTTTTTTACAAAATTCTGATTCTATCATCATCAGAAAGTATTCTCTGTATCCCTTCCAGTTTTGTGTTATAATGTTTGTGGCCAAAAGGATGGATTCTTTGTTCAAATAGTCTATAACATGACTGGGGGTTGTCTAATAATGTGTGTCCACCTAATGTTTGCCAGACAGGATCACAAGTAAAACTCACTAGGGGCTTTGAGGGGGCCATCATTATCTCAAACAATAAGATGGTGAAAAAAGACCATCTTCTTTACACACCTGAAAGCACCACTCCTCTAATCGCCTTGTTCAGAGTCAGTTTTCTTTTTTTCCTTTTTGCTACCATATCTACAAAGATGCCTCTCCTGAGAACCTAGACCAAATCTACTAGGATGGTTTTACATCTAGAATTTTCAGTCTTAAAAGACAATACCCAGTACCTCTTAAAATCCCTGGGTTGCATTTTCTCAGGTCTTTCCCAATTCTGGTAATCCATTAGAGCAAACTAACAATTGCAGACATGCTCTTGGAAATTTGGTGTGCTCAAAGGCTTAACAAGTACTCTAGGAGATTCTGATATTCACCACAATTTAAGAGACTGAGGCTAAGGAACTTGTCATAGATCCTGAGCCCTCCTAGACACAACTCAATAGAAACTAAATTAGAAAGTTTTATTACAGTGTTTTGAGTATGCCCTAGCATCTTATGTCAGAAATCACTGCTCTTCTGGCTCAGTTGGGCATGCAAAAGTGTTCATCACTCCTGCACCCCACCCTGTAAAACCCTGTCTACATTTTGCTTTTATTTCTTCATGTTATGAGACACTGAGTCCTTTTCAGCAAACCCTTGGACTAGAAACACACCTCTCTTTCTGACCCATATGCTATGCTGCATTTCATTTACACCTACTGTTAGACTTCTTTCAGGATGTAGAAATATTCAGTGTAAAGTACGTTACTTGTAGTAATATCGACAATAAACACTTACGTCTATTGGATATTTGGTCTCTGGCAAAATCAAGTTTTCAAAAAAAATCCAATGATGATTGTCCATAGTGCATGACCCTTAAAGGTCTTGGCCCTTAAGAAGTTTAGAACCTTAAAGAAGAAGAAGAAGAAGAAGAAGAAGAAGAAGAAGAAGAAGAAGAAGAAGAAGGAGAAGAAGAAGGAGAAGAAGACCCTTGTGTGATGAAATTAACCAGCAAACAACAAATTAAATGACATTTTTATCTTAAAAAAAGCAGTCAATACAACAAAAGAAGTACTAGAATAAAAAATAAAATAGTTTATAAAAGTCTATGAAATGAAAGTAAGTAAATACATGAATGTATGAATGATTGAGGTAGATTGACATATCAATGGTATAGATAATGCTATAGAATTTTAGGGTAAGAAAATATTATTTTAGACTACTTGTGATTAGAAAAGGCAAAACTGAAATGGAAAAAATGCAAAATATTTGGAAAGGATAGGTTAAAATCTTATACAACTATCCAAATTTATAGTGGGACTTGTTAAGGTTTGCCAATTTCTTGAAGTGATTTCTTACTTAATAAAGAGGAAATAGGGGAGCCTGGGTGGCTCGGTCGGTCATTGGGCATCTGCCTTCAGCTCAGGTCATGATCCCGGAATCCCGGGGCGGAGCCCACATCAGGCTCCCTGCCTGGCGGGAGGCCTGCTTCTCCCTCTCTCACTCTCCCTGCTTGTGGTCCCTCTCTAGCTGTGTTTCTCTGTGTCAAATAAATAAATAAAGTCTTTTAAAACAATAAATGGGGAATAACCATTCAATATTTGACTATAAGGAGACCCAAGCAGAGAGTTAGAAAACTGCAAAGACGGGTTTTTCAACCTAAATCTTCTTTTCTTAATTTTGTTTTTGGGTTAACACACTGTGGCAGAGTAAACATTTTAAAAACATCATTTGTCAAAGGTCACAACAAAAGCCTTCATACATAAACCAATTGAGGGAGACAACAAGACAGTAATGGATCTATCGTTTCATTAAAAATTGTACAACACTTGCAGAGAAAGTCACGTCAAATTGCTTAATGACCTTTGGCAAAACAACATCTTGAATCACTTTCACTGAATGTGTGCCTCTGAACACCAGAACGAACCTGAAATGTTATGATTCCCAAAATGCCAATTTTTACCTAACTAACCACACCCATAACATACATAAATACAGTCAGGAAAAGTGAAAGCAAAGGAAAAAAGAACCCACAGCTTCAAACAGCTGTTGCTGCTTTCTGGCTAATGGGCCTTATTTTGAGAAAAAGCAGCAATCCTGTTAAAGTCCGTGGTGTACATGTGGAGGGCAGATTAAAAAGTGTCAGAGCTCAAGAAAACAGTATTAGACCCGCCCCCATTTGTTTAGTATAAAGAAGGTTTTCTCCTCCTACCTCCCGCTTTCCTCAAAAGAAAAAAAAAAGTCTGGAGGTGGGGAGAGAAATTAAACTCCTAGACTGGGTCTTTATGCTTTCCTGTCCAGCATTGGGGAACTTTGATGGCTTACTCCATACTATACATTTTCATCACACAAAACATCACTTACAGCACTTACGTGATTACCTAATTAAGTCATTAGACACAAAGGTGCTTATCATGAGATAATTACATCCTGGGGATATAAAGAAAGAAACAGAATGCAGCTTGAAATAGGAGTCCTTCCTATTACAAGGGCTCCTTCATTAGGGAAACGCTATCCAAGCAGGCAGGTGGAGATGGGAGCAGTGTGTTTCTCTGCTGAGAGAGCGGGGGTTGGAGGTCAGCCTGAAAAACCCTTGACATCCAGAGTTTACCCAAGTATATACACTCTACACTAATCTCTGCAAGGACACCCATGGCCATGGGTGCACGCTGCTCAGAAAGCAGAGGGCTGGAGTGGAACCCTAGAGTATGGGAAACACCAACCACAGAGCTGAATACACTCGTTGCGACTCCCCGGGAGGTCTAATTGCTGAGAAAATTAAACATAAAGAAACATACCTCTGTATGGCAGACTTAGAAGTCAAATGTTTCTTAATGTGATTTTAAAAACCATCAGATCATATCACTTGATGGTAAATAAAGGGATAGAAATTTCCCAAGTGTTCCTCTCAATTGCATCATATATACATCCACAAATTCATGTTGTGTGTTTGTGTGTGTGTGTGTGTATAGTTCCTTATAAAACACATATTGATATACACAGGCACATATACGCGGGAAGATACAGATGGGCCAAGGTTTAACAAAGTTACCCAAGCACATATATCATAGTCAATAAACTGGTGAATTACATCACTACTCACCAAAGTATCATTAAAACAACTTTAATTCCATAATCTGCTACATGAAAGTTTACAAACATAAACATCACACATACGTACATATATTAAGCTCTACTCAGAGAAGCTATGGACATTCCTTGTTAAACAGATTTTCTGCGGGCGCCTGGGTGGCTCAGTCATGAAGCACCTGCCTCTGGCTCAGGTCATGGACCTGGAGTTCAAGCCCTGCATTGGTTCCCTGCTGGGCGGGAGGCCTGCTTCTCCCTCTCTCACTCCCCTTGCTTGTGTTCCCTCTCTAGCTGTGTTACTCTCTGTCAAATAAAGAAATAAAATCTTAGGGGCCCCTGGGTGGCTCAGTTGGTTAAGCAACTGCCTTCAGTTCAGGTCATGATCCTGGGGATCCAGGATCGAGCCCTACATCAGGCTCCCTGCTCGGCGGGAAGCTTGTTTCTCCCTCTTTCAGTCCCCCTGCTTGTGTTCCCTCTCTCGCTGTGTTTCTCTCTATCAAATAAATAAATCTTAAAAAAAAAAGAAATAAAATCTTAAATAAATAAACAGACTTTCTGATCATTGTGGTTTTATTTACGCAAAGAACGCAATAGAAACACCTATAGCAAATGCAATATCATGTCTCAGAAGAAATATCCTATTAACAGTTATCAGTGAAAACCCAACGGCATAATATCTAGGTATTTAAATAAGAGTCACACTTTTCAAAGAAGGTGCTTATGAAAGAGAAAATACACAAAGAAAAAACAAGATCAATATTTATATAGAGAAGTAACTTACTGTAAGAGAAATCATAAAAAAATGGAAAATGTATGCAGTCCATGAAGTTTCTTTCTAGCTCTGATCATGTAAGTTTACTGAAATGTGTATATGTCAATTTGAGGCTACATTATAAATTTTATAAATATTTCCATGATACATTGTATATGAAGAAATAGAACTGAAAATATATAAATTTTAGAGGTGCCTGGATGGTTCAGTCGTTTAAACACCTAACTCTTGATTTCCACTTGGCTCATGAACTCAGTTTCATGGAATTGAGCCTGTTGTCAGGCTCTGAGCTCAGGGAGGGGTCTGCTTGAGATTCTCTCTCTCTCTCTCTCTCTCTCTCTCTCTCTCCTCTGCCCCTCTCCTGTTCTCTGGCTCTCTTTCCAAAATAATCAATAAATATTTTTTTAAAAGAAAATATGTAAATGTTAAATGTGTAGTCTTAAAGGGGGTTCAACACTAGCATTGGTCAGAAAGTCAGCCAATTTAAGTTCTAGGTCAACCTTTGTCCTACCAGCTTTGTTTTATTTATTTATTTATATTTAAGTAGGCTCCATACCCAGCATGGAACTCAACACCAAGCTTGAAATCACAACTCTGAGATCAAGACCTGAGCTGAGATCAAGAGTCAGTTGCTTAACTGACTGAGCTACCCTGGTGCCTTCCAGCTTTGGTGTAAAGCAACACATGTAATATTTCTTTAACTTAGCTTCTGTACAGTAAAATAGGTTATCCAGATCTGTCCCTTTCTCTATCCAACTATTTCCTAGACCTCTACAATGCAGAAGACACGTGCATTCTAAGTCACACCTTCCCTTTCTAAAATCATTTAGAAAGCTATCCAATTAAAAAAAATATGTGTAACAGTTTATGAAACGTTCATAAATTCTTTTCAGTCAACTTCTCCATTTTGTTAGAACATGCAGTTAGCTAGTTAGTACAAAGACAGTAGGGTTATGATTTTGTGCTAGTCTCTGTATTTCTTAAGTACTCATTCAATGTCATGCAAGAACATGTTTCACGGACGACAAGGAGGTTCTGACTAATGACACTGCCTTTACCTTCAAGGTATTGCAGCTCAAGTAAGAAAAATAAATAAATAAACACCCTGTCCAAGAAATTATACAGCTAAATGTTAACTTGTGCATCGCATAACACATATTGAAGTTTTCAGAAATAACTAAGAAATTTATAATTTGGACAAGGGGCAGAGAGGGAAGAAGACTGTGTGAACAAAGGTAAACACGAGCAGGTTGAATATAAGCACAGTGGCAGGAGCAAGGCATGGGTTAATGACTCAAGCACAGAGGCCGTGCATATAGAGCAGTAAAAATCTGCTCTGTCAAAAAAAGGGGTCACCTGCTCCTCTTAGCTCATTCTGGTTCTACATCTAGTTTATACCTTGATGTGAAAATGTATGGATTTAAAATCTGTTTACCATTCTAAGTGAACAATCTATGAAAACCACTTTAAGATACAGATAAAATTGGGGCACCCTGCAGACAGCTGAGGTCTTGGGAACATGAGCATCTTTCAGAGTACTGGTGGAAATCTAGTCAGACCTAATTTCTGGAAAGCATGTAGAAAAAATGTGTCACAATCCTTAAAAGTGTTCATATCCACTGACCCAGTTAATTTTACAGTTAAAGTATATTCCTAAAAGGAGAAAAAAAAAGACAAATTATAAAAGTTTTAAGAACAGAGATGTTTAGCATAGCAATTATTAAAACAGATGAGAGTAATGATAGTAATTTAAAGTTTCCAATATAGACATTGAGTATACAAATTATAATATAGCTGTATGCTGAATATTGTGGTCATTATTCATACTATTTTACAAGTAGCACAGTGTATTTCCTTATCAATCAAATATACATACATTCATATGTGTATATACATACACACATCTACAGAAAAGTCCTCTATCAATAAAATTGTAATGTTCACAGTCAGTAACTGGGAAGTGGAATGAAAGTATTCTGTTTCTTCCTTTTTCATTTCTCTATTTTTTTCACTATTCCAAAGGAGATCCATATGATTTGTGCACTAAAATTTTCTAAAAGTAAGAACACCAATTGCGATGCTATTTATAACATATTTTATAACATGAGAAAAATATTTTAATTTTATTCAAAAAAATGGCAGCTGCATTTCATGTGACATTATTGACATTATTTCCCAATCCTTGTTCTTCCTAGACTGCACACCTCATGTTCTCCTATTGGCTTCCTACCTCTCTGCTCAGTCGTGTCTCCAGAGCTGGCCCAACCTAGGTCCTCTGCCAATCCTTTAGATGCAGATATATCTTGAGGATTTGCTTCATTCTGTATCCTTGACTGCCCCCCCCCGCCCTTCTCTCTAGAGTTCAGCCACTGCTAAGCTTGTAACTACTGGCTATGTGTTATTGTTATTCTAAATTTTATCCTCAGCTAGACCTGCAAGATATTCCACATAGACATTCCACTTACCAACTCAGAGTTAGCATACCTCAGAAATCTAATCTTCCTCCTTGACTTCATTTCTTGGCCATGGCCCCAAAATTCATAAGCTGAGCTAGAAACCTAGACGCCATCCCTGATATCCCTCGTTCTCACCCCTGCCCACTTTTAATCAATCACCCATTCTGCTGATTTTACTTCCTAAATATTTCTGGAATCTATCACCTCTTCTTCCTAAGTAGGACTGTCTTGAATCAGCTCGTGTCATCACTTCCCCGAACCATGGTAACAGCCTCCTCATTGGTTTACGTGTCTTGAGCCTTGTTCCTTCTCAAATTCATTCTACAAGGATTCGTCAGAAGATCATGCTGCTGCCATAAATCTTACTAATTCACTCCCCTCCTTTAAATCTTTCAACACTCCCCTGTGGCCTGCAGAATAAATTCCAAGTTCCTTAATGTAGTTTGCAGGATCTTTCCTATCATGGCCCTTGCTTTCTGAGAATTTCATCTCAACCTCAAACCCAGAACTGCTTATATTTCCATCCACACATCATGCTCCCCTTATCATTGTATCATAAGACCCTTGTGCCTTAATGTGTTATCTTCCTTTCCATGTGCAAGTCCATTTGGCAGCTGATTCCTACCTACCTGTTAAGACTCACCTGAGGTTTCACATTCCACAGGAAGTGTTAGTGTCTCGTAAGTCAACCAGGGCTGTGTTGGTGCCAGCTCTTATGAGCTCATGAGTAATGATTATTAAATTTTCAGGAATTCTGTGAGCCAGCCATTAATAAAAATTAATTTGGATAAATTTATGATTAAATTTGTATCCATTCTCTCCCTCTTGCTCTCTTTTTAATTACCATGACAGGAGACTTATCAATTTTATTGATGTTTTCAAGAAATCAACATTTGGTTTTATTGATTTCTCCTATTGATTTCCTGTTTCCAATTTCATTGATTGGCTCTAATTCTTATGTTTTTTTTTTTATTCTGCTTCCTTTGGATTTACACAGCTCTTCCATTTCTGGTTTTATAAGGTGGAAACTTAAGATCATTGATTTTAAGATCTTTCTTTTCTTTTTTTTTAAGGATTTTATTTATTTATTTGTTAGAGAGAGTGAGAAAGAGTATAAGCCAGGGGAGTGGCTGGCAGAGGAAGAAGCAGGCTCCCTGCTGAGCAAGGAGCCAGGCTGGGATTGGATCCCAGTACCCTGGGATTAGGACCTGACCTAAAGGCAGATGCTTAACTGACCGAGGCACCCAACCTTCCTCTTTCTTCTTACCTAATATATGCATTCAACCCTATAAATTTCCTTCTGAGAACTGCTTTCACTCTGTCCTATGCATTTTGATAGGTTGTGTTTTGGTCTAGTTCAAAATACTTTTTTTTAATTTCTCTTGACATTTCTTCTTGGATCCATGTGCTTGTTTCAAAATGGATCATTTAATCCCCACATACTTTGGGGTTTTTCCAGTTTGATCTCTTCTCTTTTCCTTTTTATATCTTTTTAACTGCATTTGCTCCCTTCTTGTATGATCTACTTTGGTTGCCACTTCCCGTCATAAAATGTGATCTATTCGACATTGGAGAGTGTTTTAATCATCTTTGTCTCCAATGTTCACCTCAATGTTTGCCACGCAGTTGGTGCTTTGTAATAATGGGTAAATGAATGAATGAACTATGTGAAAAGAATTCATAGTGCAAAATTGAAAAGTAACACACTAAAAAGTAAATAATGTTCATTTTTAGACTGTGAGTTTATGCCCACTTGATACTTAAAAAGTATTTTTTATGATATTAAGATAATTAGCATGGTTTTATTAAAAATACTACTTTTTTTTTTTTTTAAGATTTTATTTATTTGACAGAACGAAACACAGCGAGAGAGGGAACACAAGCAGGGGGAGTAAGAGAGGGAGAAGCAGGCTTCCCGCGGAGCAGGGAGCCCAATGTGGGACTTGATCCCGGGTCTCCGGGATCACGACCTGAGCCGAAAACAGTTGCTTAACCTACTGAGCCACGCAGGCGTCCCCAAAATACTACTTTTATTGTTTAAAAAAAGGCAAGAAAGGCTTATGTTGAAAAACTAATCAATTTCTCTACTTTAGCTCTTATTATGATCTTGCTACCCAGAGCCATCTACTTTCAACTCTCATAGCTGTTTCTTCTGGTATGAACTTCCACAGTCCTCAATGCTATGTTTATCACAGTGTTACACTGATGTTGTTTCTTGATTTATCTTTCAAATTTATTAAAAGATATAGCTATTTTTAAAACACCAAAGGGTGCCTGGGTGGCCCAGTCAGTTAAGCGACTGACTTCAACTCAGGTCATGATCTCTGGGTCCTAGGATCAAGCCCTGTGTCAGGTCCTATGCTTCTCTCTCTCCCTCTGCCGCTTACTCATGCTCTCTTTCTCTAGCTCTCTCAAATAAATAAAATCTTTAAAAATAAATAAACAAATAAACACCCAAACATGTGTGTGTGTGCTTGCTTCCTGCCCATGTGCACACAAACTGACCTTCTAAAATTTAAATCACAGTTTTTGATTAAATCAATGTTTGGTGTCTTTACTATTCTACGTAAATATTGTCCACTACTGAGCCAAGTAATAGACTCTTAACTTTATTTCCTTTTTTATATAAATTTCTGTCTTCTCTGGAGATCCCTTTTGTTTTATTTTATTCTATTTGTACCAAGAGTCAGTCTTGAGGATAAAAGCCACATGCTTAAAAGATAAATAAAACTATAGAATGAGCTTACTTGTTTACAATAGATTATCTGTTGCTAGAATTCTTTTATGTGAAAGAATAATCCCTTCTACTCTTAAGCACTGTTATGTTGTATTATCTGCTATGTGCCATAGAACCTAAGCCTAAAATCCCAATTTGTACATTTCCCCTAATTATATTCTCTCTCTCTCTCTCTCTCTCTCTCTCTCTCTCTCTCTCATTGTCTCCTTTAAGAATGTGAGCTTCTAGAGCTCAAAGATGCCTCTATGACAATAACCACATAATTGCATTATCTTGGATGACTGTTTTCTTTTCTTTCTTTCTTTCTTTCTTTCTTTCTTTCTTTCTTTCTTTCTTTCTTTTTTTAAGATTTTATTTATTTATTTGAGAGGGAGAAAGGGAGCATGAATTGGGGGAGCGAGAAGAGGCAGAGAGAGAGGGAGAAGCAAACTTCCCACAGAGCAGGGAGCCTCATAACGTGTTTGATCCAAGGACCCCAAGACCATGACCTGAGCTGAAGGCAGACGTTCAACCAACTAAGTCACCCAGGCACCCCTGCTTTATTTCTCTAAGTCTCCACTTCTTCATCAATAAATTAGGGTGATAATACCTACCTCAAAGTCTTATTCAGAGGTGTCAAAGATAAAATGCATGAGGTGCTGGTAGTTGTGGTTAGCTGGCGTAGCACCAGCTAGTAGATATACAAAAATGGTCACAGGCTAACAATAATAATAGGGAACTTCTTTCTTCCACTACATCATTTACTATCATGCAATTCAGCGATCCTCCTTACCTCTTTACCTAGATATACTCATAATAAATACACCATATATATACTTTCACCTCATTTAATTTTCTCTGTTCTTGTTTTGTTTTGTTTTGTTTTTCTTCCCCTTCTTTGTCAGTTTTGGAAGTCTCCCATACCATTCTATGTACCCAAGCCCATAACCCTTTCTTGAATCTTTTTTCTTAATTTCCTTAGTCCCAGGGATATCTCTCCATTCCCCAGAAACCTCTCTAGTCAGAGTATTCTTATGTGCAAAATGTATTGGAGACTTGAAAATGTGACCTTTTTCAGCTTGACTCTGATCATGCACATCAAAAGCAAAGTGAACAAAGTTAATATTTCTTTATTATTTGACATTAAGGTTTATTTTCAGACAGCAACCTTGTGTCTGTAAGTAATGCTCAATGCTTTTAAGCAACTTGATTATAATTTATCAAAGCAATTGTGTGAGAGTTGGCAAAGAAGAATTACATAAATATTCAAAAATATGAAAGTATATAGCTTTCTGTATATTAATATTATAATGGATGAGATGTTTTTGAACAAGTAAAAAACTGGTTTACTCTATTTATTATGGCATATTTAAAGTTTCAATTCCCCCTTTACTTTAAAGTCAAATATTATACATGGAACTTAAACAGTGACTTTGTTTTATTCCATTCTTTTTCCTTTCTCATAACTGAAGCCTTCTAGTAATGTTTATTTCATTCACAACCAAGATTTTGTAGATAGATTCATTTCTAGCCCATTATTTTATGTCTTATTATATATTATAATTCCATTGAATAGTATTGCATCTTATGTATTCAAACCTAATCCTAAGTAATTGCAAAAGGTAGAATGAAACCAAAATAGAAAGCAAGAGAAAGAACTTATCTTCCCATGGAGGGGAAAAATGCTTGAAGAAGGGAACACCAGAGTTTAGGGCAAAAGTAGATACAAATAGGGTAAAAAGTGAGATCCTATTATTTTTTAAACATATTTTATATATCAGATTTTGAACTAGCTTATTTAAAAATATTATATAAGTCCCACAAAATAAAACAAGATGTAGAAATATTGTTCTCACTTTATAGGTGTGAATTTTGAGTCTCAGATTGTTTAAAGAGCCTCCAATCATCAAAACTGTGGGAGAGTTTTACTTTGAATACAAATTTGTTTAGAAACCATTCTGAAGTATATATGATACTATTCTAGAAATAAATATTGGAAAAAAATACTACCACATGTCTACATCAATAATAATAAGAATGGAAATGTTGAATAAAAGAAGGAATAATGATCTACAAAGTAACTATATAGCACTTTCCAAATAAACACTGACTTGGAGGATGGGGATAATTCCTACCTTGTTTTCCAAAGTAAACAAGCTCATTAGAAGAAAGTCACATCTAAGATTTAAGAAATCATTCAAGATTCTTATAATTCCCAGGCCAATCTATCCACAAGGTTTATATGTTCCTTCCCAAAGAGCACTATTTTTTTTTTTGGTGGGGGAGGGTTAAAAGCACTATTTCTATTTGTAGATCACCTTAATATCATTGCTGGCATTCAATAAAGAGTAAAAAATAAATCAGAAACAAAGCAACCATTAATTCACAGAAAAAAAAAACCTGAAATATTCAGGATTTATTTGAATGCAATTCAAATTGGAAATATTTCAAGATTTGCCTTTAAATTAAGTCCTTATTTTGGTCATTTGACTTTTCTGTACTTCAGTAAAATCAAAACTTGATGCCAATTTTTTTTAACTTCTGGTAAAATAAGAGAAAACTATATATATATATATATATATATATATATATATATAGAGAGAGAGAGAGAGAGAGAGAGAGAAGTAGGTTACACACTGATTCAACCCAAAGTTCACGAATTCTTTTAGGCAACAGAGAAGATGAGAAAACCATGGAATTTAAGTTGAAAATTATGTATTTTAATTTTTGGAATATCAATTCATTGCAAATGAAAATGGAAGTTCCATTTTCTCTAGCTCAACTAAAATGGTTTCCCACAAAGACTCTGAGACCATATTAACATCTTCTATCTTATGTAAATTAGCAGTTAATGAGCATAAAAACCATTAGTCTTCACTTATGTTCTATGATTGAATCAATGCAATTGATTTTAAAGTTCTGAAGCACTCCACATTTCAGTAAAGCATATAGAGGCTTTTAAGACTCTAAGTCAGCTCCATAAACAAACCCATCAGATTGATAAGAATTCCCAGAAGAAATGAAACACAGCATTAGTGTGCTCAGAATTCTACACTCACGATGAGATCCTGATTTTTTTGTAACCTCGTTCCTGACATATTAAGGAGAAAGGGTAAGTTATGCAAAACAGAATATAATGAAGTCTGTGTGTTTAAACGGCATAAAGCCGTTGATCCATAAAATCACAAACACACATGCACACACAAAAACCAAGAAACAACTGTGAAGGGACTGAAACGTAGTCAATGATTTGCTTAAAACAAGTTAAATTTTCATCTGAGTCTGGAAAGAAATGTTATGGGATCGTGTACAAGGGGACTCCGTAACTCTTTCTGAATGATGGTGCTTTCTGCTCCCCCACTGGGTCTTTTGGGAGCTCTGCACTTACCTCACAGTAGTGTGAGCCCTGTGGTCACATCCTATAAAGTCATCACTTTCTAAGGTCATCAGATATATGGAGAAAAGGCCAAGAAGCCTTTTTACTAGAAGTCTTTAACCAGAAAATCAACAGCAACATACCATCAATTTAGATAGGAAAAAAAAAAAAGAATGACTTCAGTGTCTAATTTCTGAACAACAGTTTCCACTGAGTTAAGCCTTGCTTTAATGAAAAGAGAGTATCACTTAATTGGATTTGTAGTTTTTTTCTTTTAATAGATGCCATTGATTTTTCCAAGCAGGTATTATTTCTCTGAAGTTTAATTAATTATCAAGAAATAATAGTTTACAATTTTACCTACTATCATCACCACTGGATTGTTTTTCTAACTTACCTTTTTTTTTTTTTCTTTTCCCCACCATGTGGCATTGAGTGAACAGTGAGTTACATTTATGGAATTTGACCATTTGGTCATCTCAAAAACAACTTAAAATTCAAGAGGTATTAACTTCTGTATATTCTACTATGTTTGCAACAAAAACCGATGAAGGGGAGCCTTAAAAAAATAAAGATATTTCTCTATGGAAAAAAAAAATCCATCTTAGCCCATCAGTTAGAATTACATATATATTTAAAAATTTTTGCCTTTAACTGTGTTTATTCATTGCAAAGTTTCAGAAATACCAACATTTTAGTACTCATTTTGTATTAGTAAGAGTCTATACTTGAAACTACTGGCTATAGGTGCTTCTCCAAATTTCTAAAGGCCCATCTCCCCAAAAGCGCAGGAGAGAAAACATACAGAGTTATGTCCAATATATGTACTCAGTAAAAACAAACAAACAAAACAAAACAAAAACAAAGAACACCACCACCAACAAAATACATTTCTTCTATCTGCTTGTTTATACATTTCTGAAATGATGGGACATTCACACACACTCTGAACTGAAGTGTCTACAGACTGACATTCCCTCAACCCTCCCAACTGTTCGGTCGCTGGTTTTCGTTACAGCAGTGCAAGCCTGCACTGTTTGGATTTAAACCATGCATTGCTTTTCCCTTTCATTTCTGGCCAGCCGCCCAAAGCCACGCAGCAGGTGCTGTCTCGGGAATGTCACCATCTAATAAAAGTATTGTAACATAACACAGAGACAATGGAGTTCTCTTTGGATGCACTTTGCTTTTCTTGACAGATTGCATTCCTAATAGGACAGCGTCTCAAGGCTCAAAGCAGAAACAGTATACATGTTTTATCATTCAAAAAAAAAAAAACCCACTCATATTAGTTTTGCTTGAGCAATGAACCCCAGTGCTGGGTGACAGGAGTTAAGAAAGCAAGTGCCAGGTGTTGCACTGCACAGTGCTCAAGGGGAAAAGTTCAGGCAAAGTTCTTCAAAAGGCAGTTTTTTGTACTCCTTTGGAGCTTCATAGAATGACACCTTAATTGCTCTTCTAAGTGGGTTATGTGGGAATGATATAAAGAAAAAATGGTTTCAAGGGAATGTGAGTGATTTAAGTGATTCGATTCAATTCAAGTGATTCAAGGGAGTAAGAAAGCAGATAAGTTAAATTACATAAACTGAAGGAACCAGAAGCAAGAGAGTAAGATCCCACTGCTTTGGAATCCAAAGGCTTTAGGTTTAAGGACCAGCCTCGGTATGTCAATATGTTCATGCTTTTGTCATGCTTTCAGTGGGACTATAATTTAAAAACAGGGAATGAATGACCCAAGAAAAAAATAACTATTTGAAGTACTTCTCTTAGACATCATCTTCTAGCAAACTGTGTCATCTAGTACACATACCAGACATGGATAATACAGACCTAAAATTCAAAGACAGAAAGATTTTATTTTCAGTAAGAAATTGGCTGGAATTGTTTTGACTTTCCTTAGTTGTCTTTGGAAGAAGATTCTCTTTGTGACTTGGTCAAGAGTATAGCTAGTGATTCAATAATACCTGTATAAAAGATGTATTTTTCCATGGATTCAGAGTATCTCCGGTCAGACCATGTTTCTCTTGAAGCACTACTATTTCCTCCAATAAAAAATTTCAGAATATTGCCTATGGGAAAACTGAGTATATAAGGTCCCTAATGGGAAAATAGCATTATTATCTCTTAAGTTTATATGAGTAACAATCCCAGAGTTATCCTTTCCTCTTTCAATGGGTAAACAAGAACTTCAGTGGAAATCGCAATACGCTTTTGTAAGAGCCAGCCTTTTAAGCATCTGCCTTGCAGCTGTCTATCATTTTATGATCCTCACATACAGCTAGCATTGGTGAGCAGGTTGAGCACCTGCTATGCTATAAGACTTTATATTCAATAGCTCATTGATCCTCTTAACCTGGTAAAATAATTGGTTTTATATTTTTAGGTAAGGAAACTTAAGATCAGAGTAGTTAGTATCCCTAAATCACAACAGACAGATGTGGAACCAGGATTGGAATCTCTATCTCACACAAAAGTTTATGTTCTACGCATTACTTCCTTAGCAGAAAATATGTATGTGAGGGGTGTCTGGGTGGCTCAGTCG
Source organism: Spilogale gracilis (assembly GCA_004023965.1). Classification (NCBI taxonomy): domain Eukaryota; kingdom Metazoa; phylum Chordata; class Mammalia; order Carnivora; family Mephitidae; genus Spilogale; species Spilogale gracilis. Next base: position 230,570 of record PITA01000634.1, read on the forward strand.
ATTAAGTGTCTGACTGTTGATCTCAGTTCATAGGTCTTGATCTCAGGGTCATGAGTTTAAGCCACGAATTGGGCTATATTCTAGGTATGGAGCCTACTTAAAAAAAGTGTATGCTAATTTTCTCTCCTTAACATACTAATTGTCATACCATAGTATCATCATTTAAACTCTTCTCTTACTTAGAGTTTGTTTTTTTTTTCTTAATTGAGCTAAATTAAGCTGAATAAAACTCAGTGTCAAATAAATCTCAGAAGGTTTGGGGATTGAATGGAAGTAGAAAACCTGCCAAGTTTAACAGCCCACTCTAAACCTTCTGGGCAGTAAGTTTACAGCACAGATTGAGTCTTTTAAGATTCAAGATTCCCTGTATTTGACAAGCTGTGATGTCCTATATAGAAGTAGAAAGTCATGTAAAAAAATTCTTTGGACGTCAAAGAGCTCATAAATAAAATCAGATCAGGTATTTTTGTACATATTGCGTGTAATCTATAAAGACTTTGACATTTGGTGTCATTCATTCAATGATTCCTTTCCTCAATCATTTTTCCCTGGGGATTTCATGGCTTTATTTGTCCACAAATATTCTCCTTAAAAATCAATGTACATGCAGAATAGAGATGAACAAATTAAGGATTAAAAAGGGAATTGTAGTTTATAAAGTAATAGGATACATTTATGAAGGGCTGGTAGGGTTATTTTTTATTATTATTGTACAAGATATCTGGTAAACCCCAAACCCAAAACATCCTCATTTGGTTCAGTATTTAAATTTGGATGGTAGCTTTATTTTAGCTACTTTTCTCCTTAAAGTCTTTGGTTTGACAAACTAGGTTTTGTGTCCTATGACAACAGCTTTTCTCAAGAGATTTCTGGTACTTTCTGATTCTGGTTGGACTGGAAATACCACAAAAAACAACTTTCCTTATGGTATTTTGGCACTTCAACCATCAGGACCAGATGGTACACAGAAGTGCAGAGGAAGCATTGAATATGAATAATGATACATTTTTTAAAAAATCATCCAGTCTCCTCTAACTTTATTGCATTTCAGATGAAGGTTCATGCCAATTTACACTCTGATCTGAACATGTTCATCCATCTCCAATGAAAGCAAAGTAGATAGCAGGGTTATAGGGTTTGGATTTAGAACAATTTTGATTTCTTTATTTTGCGCTATGAAACTCAATCCCCCACAATGCTTCTTTAGACAAAGAGGCAGAGCCCTAAAATGTGGTCTTCAGAAGAATGTGTAAGAAAGACAATTGAGGAAGTACTGAGTTTGACAATCAAGTTTGAACAAAATGAAAAATCATCATCATCATCCACCAATGATAATGGTATGACTATAGGTGAGCACTTAGTTTGATCACAAATGTGCTCAACAAATGTTCCCTATATTTGGTGGAAGTTGTGCTGAGATCGCAAAAGAGAAATACAACTCAGATCTTAAATGTGGTGTTTTTTGTTTTTTTGTTTTAACAAAAGTAGATGAAATGTTGTGTTGGATGATGATCTTCTGTGTGCTTATTCCTCATTATTTTTTTATTATTCGCAATTATTTTTGCTTCAGGATATGGGTTCTGGGGTAGTAAAAACAAACAAACAAACAAACAAAAACTCAACAAGGACCTATTCTTACTAAGATATTTATAGAAAATAATAAAGAAATATCTATCTTTAATCTCCTGTCCTGTTCACACCACCAAAGAAAGTGCTAAAAAGAAAAAAGGAGATAGTAGTTAGGGAACAAGACTTAAGATGAAATTAAACCAAAACAAAAATCAAGTAGAAGCATAAGAGCAGATCCTCTAAAGTACTTTTTCCTAAAATTTGCTGCTTGGAACATTAGATTCACTAGATGTTAATAGCTTTGAGACATGCTGGGATAAATAAAACCAAGCTGCTCTTTGTTGGTTTCCTTTTACAATGTGTATTGAGACTCTGCAAGAGAATCATAAACTGGGCTGGTTTTCTGAATATTATATGTCCAGAGAATCTTTTTTTTTCCATCTGGGATCACTTTGCAAAACCTATAAGCCAAGTTTAAAGGATTGAAAGGATGACCAAGTTTTAAGGATAATCAACTTGCAAGAATTCTAAGGTCACCATCTTATTTCCACCTAGCTATGTATTTATAGACAGCTGTATTTTTTTTTTTTTTTTTAGACAGCTGTATTTGTAAATCCATAGCAAACAAATATTAGGAAGAGTTCTTCACTTATTAAGTATTCAATATTGCTTCAATGAGGCATTTTTAGAAGATCAAAATTCAGGATTAAATCTGAGAGATGCAGTTAGAAGTCTGAGTGGAGGAGCAGAGTGGACATCAGAAATTCACCAATCCCATCTACTAACAATAAAAGTAAAAAAGATAATCCAAAATGCCATTGCTACATTATTTTAACTTATATGATCTTTGATGATAAATTTTGGTAGTTGATTTGGTCCTTCTTAAGCTTTTGGACACCATTTCATATGAACAGAAAATATACATTCTTTTCTTTTCTTTTCTTTTCTTTCTTTCTTTTTTTTTTTTTTTTTTTTACCTTTTTGGCATAATGAACAAAAAGTAAAGGTAATCTTTAGTAAAATCTTGCGATAGAAATAAGGAATGACTTTGTAGTAATCTTCACTGTGACAAAAGAGAGTTTTAATTAACAGACATTATCAAAAGTGAATGAATGCCTCAAGGGAAAGAAATTTTCATTTTAAAATTTTTCTTCTAACTTTGCATTGCAAAGAACTAACAAAATAAGTATTCCTAATATTACCCCAGGAAAACATATCTGACTACCAAAACAACAACAACAAAACAAACAAAACAGCAATTATTTAGAGAATCTTAATCTCAAATAATGAGAGTCTAGTCCCATCCTCATTGCTATTTTGATATAGAAGGTATTTTAATATGACTATCTGGAAATACAGTGTTAAATTGCTTCAGACTAACTCTGATGAAATGATTTGACCAACCTTGAACTCAAAACAAACATTTAAAAGGGGAAAGCTCCATAAAAGTTGGAATTTTATGGATAATAGCATTTTTATTTCAAGCCTAATTTAGTTTAATACAGAAGCTATTTTGTATTAACAACTTTCTAAAAGACAGAAATACTAAAAAACAAACCACCAACATTAGAATTCTGTTTGAAGTATTCGTTTCATGAGAAATTCATGTTTAGTACGCTTAAGAACAACTTCTTGACTTCTCTCTCATATGTGCAAGTTTACATACTAGACATGACAAAATTTTGGAGTCTCATTCTCTTGAGAATAGGGAATATGGTCAAATGCTTGAGATATCTAAAATGGGGGTTTCAATTTTAAATCTATTAACCTTTTAGGCCAGATAATATTTGTTGTTGGAGGATGTCCTGTTCAGCAACATCCTTGGCTTCTACCCTCTAGATGTCAATAACACTCTTTCCCACCCCTTGTGACAACAGAAATGTTTCTAGATATTATTGAGTGTCCCCTGAAAGGAAAAATAGCCCAAGATTGAGAAATATTGGTATAATATGTTTATGTCTCTCCAGAAATGAATTTATAAAGAAGTCATTTAAGGCGATCTAGAGACATTTCCTATGTGCTTTCTTATGCCTTGGAATTTAAGGGAAAGAAGACCCTTGGAATACACTTGTTAGAGGATTGACTTCTACCTAAATTGAACTTCATCACTACATTGTTTTCAAGCTTTTATAGTACCTGTTTTATAAATTCATCACTACACAATGAGGATATTTTGTAACAACATTCATGCACTTCACAGTGATTTGTAAGAAAAGAGAAATTGTTTCATTTCTGAATAACAACACACTCTAATGGGAAACCTCTGTCCTCTGGGTCTTTGAACAATTTATATTTTTAAATGTATTATTTCTACTGATTTTAAGATTATAAACAGATTAAAGTCAACATTTAGTAGTTAACTTTGATCACATCCATGTCAAATCCCATGTTTGTCATTAGATTTTTCAATTCCACTGTGGTCAAGACCTAGCTAACCTACAGTTTCATCTCCTTCAAATCTTTGTCTTACAAATCACACCCCAAAACAGGGCAGTGCCATTCACATCATGCCTTATTCTTCCTTGTACCTTGGTGCCTCTTTTCCTGCCATTGTCTCTTTTAGAACTAATCTTTTTATCCTCTTTCTCTTACCTGGCTAAATTCTCAATATATACATGAAAACATACTCTCTTAAGCAAACAACACAAATGCAAATAGTCAAATATTCCCTTCATTTATGTAAAATTCAAGTAACATCCTTTCTCAATCAATTTTTCAGCCTTTTTTTCTTCGATGATTTCCAATGTGAAATTACATGCTATTGATTCCTAGAAAATTATTTAGCATTTCGGGGGGGGGGGAAATTGACAGGGGATTTCATAATTTTACTGAAACAACAACAAATAAACATACATGGTAAACCACTGGCATCATTTGACATCACTAAGAGGTTCTACAGATATTTAGAACTGGTAGATGAGAGATAATTTCTTAATTTCTCTGTGCTTATTTAACTTAAATCTGGAATATAAGGGTAAAATACACATAGATAGCAGCTGTGATCATTTAAACCATTTTCTGTTTTTGTTTTCTTTGCCTAATTCATGTATTTGGATGTTTTCGTAAACAAAATGATTACCCTATAGCAGTTGGATGACCAACCCACCCGTGGTTGTTTTTTGAAACAGGGCGGGTGGTGTACGAAGGTTTATGAGCTGCTTCTAAGAGGTGAGCAGGGCTATGTGACTATTTTTCCATCTGTTCTTTTGTGATTTACACAGATTCCATGCAGATAAAGAGGAGCTACTACATCTGACACAACTCCCCAAGCTGCACGATAAACAGCAGGGAAGGCCACCTGCTACTCTGTAACTTATGTTACATCAAAGCAGCCTGGATCGCTCACTCTGATTGGCTGACAGCAGGTCTCCAATGGCAAATGCCTGCCCAATTCCACACAAAGAAATTAGCGGACCCCAAGCACTGAATTATCAACCAAGGGCTTGTAAATTGGGGTGTGAGTGGAAGGCAATTATATAGCTTTTGTTCATTTACATTTTAGAGTTCCATATTTTTTCTCAACTATTCTTGGTAATTTATTTTATGTTATTTTTAGACACTGCATCCCCTCTCTCCTTCATATCAGGGATGTGGAGTGCCACAGGATACTTTTGAAGCTGTGGGAGGAAAAAAAGATGAGCAATGTTTTTAGATGAGTGCTATGACTATACACTTCTCTTTTCTTTTCCTGAGCTCATTTTCCTTGAAGGCATGGGCAAGTAAATTTTCTGTCTTTGTTTTATTTTGCTTTCACACTGTTTTATTTTGGTTAGCAACAGTGATTCTATTTGTGAAGGACTGGAATGGCACACTTGAAAGTTGAACTTATTAATGACTTCTGAACCTAGGAGATTTTGGCAAAGGAAGCCCAATGCCAATGGTGCTGACATCACTCCCGTGTGTACAATCCCAACAGCCTGGTCCTCATCAAGTCCGTGGATGGCCCCATCACAAACTTGAAAAGTATTTTAAGAGTATCTTCCTTTCAACAACTGTGAGTTATTTCATTTTCCACCTTGACAAGTTGATCAATGATAGTAACAACTCCAGAAATTTGAGGTGACTTGTGTAGCACCATGATACCACATCAGTCTGGAATAATTTTAAGACATGCAAGCTATGTGAACGCATTCAGGAATAGTGTTTTCTCAATTACAAGTTTACAAAACCTGCTTAAAACTAAGATGGCGTATGCCAAATATAATTTGGTATTTACAGTCATTCTTACTATGGCTTATCTCCAGATTTCCTTGCAATGAACTTCAAGCACCAGATTTAATTTTCAGTTTTAGGTCAGGTCTGCTAAGAGCTGAAGAGCAGAAACCCCTCAGTCTCCCGAGCACCTGACATATGACTTGCAGAGTATAATGAACATTTAGTGAATACCTAAATTAATGGACAAGGGATGTATCTAGTGGTAAGCCTCCATAAGAGCAATGATTTGGTGTTATAACTGCATACTTGTAGTAATTTATTTTAATCTAAACATTTAAGACAGTCACCTGAGGGTTGGAATCCTAACAGAGAAATGTCAGGGTGCAGATGTTTTCGCCAAGTTCAAGTCGTCCAGACCCCTTGAAGGAAATACAGCTTTGTCTATGTCATAGACAGTCCTCTGAATTCCTAAGCTGCCACAGAACTGGCAGCGCCTAGCTGGTGCTGTATTTCAGCCCAGAGACCCTTTGGCCGAATTGTGGTGGCAGCGGTAGAAGCAGGAGCGTCGGGGTGCCCTGGCAGCAGGGTGTGGGGGACACTTGCATAGTACCTCTCCTGCTGCCCAGGTCACACTTGAACCTTGTACAGATGTACGTGTTCATCAGTAGGCAGAGATCAAATGAGTCTGTGCTTCAAGGAGAAGAAGCAACAGCAACAGTAACAAAAGAGACTCTAACCCAGTAAAGGCAATTTAGAAAATTTCACATACATAAAAGAATAGTTCACCAGAATAAATGGCTAGCTCATTAGTGACTTAGGAGTGGGCTGTCTGGAAACCTCTGGCATGATTGTGGAATAGAAGCTAGTGACTGAAAAAGAGAAAGTCAAGAAAGAGTTTTATAATTCTTGAAATGCTTCACTTTGGATTTTTTGAAGAGCTCACAAAGGTGACCCCAGGGGAAGGAAGGAGTGGGACATTCCTGAAAATGATTTAACCTATAGCTTAAGGCAAAGGGTCAGAGAGGAAAGAGGCAGGTAAACATAGGTTTGGGATTTCAAACCTATTTGAGAATGAGGACATGGAATTTAAGAGAGATGAGAGAGACAGAGTTAGGGACAGAGACAGGAGAAACTGAAGGTGCCAAGAAATTGCCAAGTACACTGATTTTTGTCCTATATATAAATCCAAAGTCAAAAACTTATATTACTGTATTTTAAGTGTCAAACTCGTTGAATGCATATTTATTTTTTTTTTAGCAATCCATTCTGAACATTCCAAGAAATCCATTGAAATTTGCCAAATTTTGTTTGTTTTTGTTTGCTTTAATTAGAAGGTATCTGGGGAAAAGAAATGCTCCCAGCCTGCTTTCAGAGTCCCTCTCTCAACACAAATCGGATATTTGAATTTTTAAGCCCATGCTAAGCTGTGGATTTAAGGTCAAGCGTTCCTCCAGCAAGAATGTGTCCAGTTCCTGGACTAATCTTGTCCTTGGCAGTGGTCCCTTGCACCCTACAGAGATGCTGTGGTATTTGGAATGTCTGTTTACGTGATGGCCTCCTGCACCTGGGACAGCTCAGGGGAGCTCAAAAAGGAACAATGAGCAGGCAACCAACAGGAACTGAGCCAGGGTCAAGGAGCCATCATCCCCTTATCTGCAAACACCCTGCAAACTGTTGCCACCTGAAAATGTCCCTCTGTCTTCTTTGAAGAAGGAGATGCTGTCACAACCCATTAGTCACAGAAAGGTTCCCTGGGAATTAGTGTGTTTAATACATCAACCGGTAATTAATTGAAAAAAATGGAAATACCCTTTGATCATCTGATATTACTTCCCAGGAAATGATCCCACTGATATGCTCATGCACATGCTCAAAAGAATATGTTCAGGATATTTGTTGTAGCATTGTTTGCAAAAGCAAAAAATGACCATCAGCGGGAAGCTTCATTAAAATATAATACCTCTGTAGAGTGGAGTATTATGAAGCCATTAAAACAGCCAGACAGAAGTGCCACACAGCCACAGCTAACAGAATAATCTTGAAGATTGTTAGCTTAAAAAAAAAAAACAATTTATTTTTGCATTTTTGCATTTTGCATTTTTGCATTTTGCATTTTTTTTCCTGGAAGGGCCAACACAAGTTAACTATTGTGGCCTCTAAGAAGAGTATAACATTAGAATGAGAATTTATATTTTTTAAAAATTTCATATCCTTTTATAGTCTTTTTTAAGTTTTTATTTATTTATTTAAGAAAGAGGCAGTGGAAGGGAGAAGGAGAGAGAATCTGAAGCAGACTCTGCACTGAGCACAGAGGCTGAAGTGAGGTTTGATCCCATGCTCCTGAGATCATGACCTGAGCCGATACCAGTAGCCCAATGCTTAATAGACTGAGCCACCCAGATGCCCTCATATCCTTTTATAGTTTTAACTTTCTTTCTTTCTTTCTTTCTTTCTTTCTTTCTTTCTTTCTTTCTTTCTTTCTTTCTTTCTTTCTTTCTTCTTTTTACCATGCACATATATTGAGAAAAAAGAACCGTAAAAATGTGGTTGTAAGGCTGGTCTTTTGGGTAGGTAGAGTGGCTGAGACTGCAGCATGAGGTGATGACAAGATCATGTCCTGGAGCCTTCAGTATACACTCCATGCATGCACCTCAGAAATTTACTAAGACTCTCTAGCTTGTTTCCTCACCGGCAATATGCATATGATGAAAAATATCTATTTTCTTTAGACCCTGAAAGCAAGTCAAATTACTACTTATTGACAGTGAGTATTAGTGTGAGATATCACACTACTTCACTGCCATATAATTTTTTAGTAGAGCTACAAAGACAGATTCTCTAAGCTTAGCTTCTTCATTTCTGAAACTAGGATCTTAATGGAATCTAGCTCATAGGAATTATATAGAATAACACATATAAAACATCTCGCAGTTTCTGACACAGAACAAATTGCTAAATAAATATTAATGTCTATTATTATCATCAGGAACAGAGTACTTACTATTGTGGATTAGAGTTTAGGCAAACCACACAGGTCTTAATTTGGGTTGTTCCAAACACAAACCTAAGTAATGAAGTGGTACGTGCCTCTGTGAGTAAGTTACCACTGTGGGCACCTGGGTGTCATTGTCCTTAAGCATGCTTTGGAGAAGCCATGTGGAACAGACCTGGTCAGAGGCTGAGGGGCTGAGTAGTTCATCCACCAAATTTCATTTGGAGACATCCTCTAGGTGCAAACTACCTTGACCTTCTGGGCTATATCTGTGCACCGCTCTGTCAGCACTAGAGAAAGTCATTTGACAGAAAAGAGAGCAGCCAGCCTGGACTTGGGAATCTGTCAACATGCTAGAACTATCCACAGAGGCAGGTGAACCAGGTGGGCTCAGAGGATGTGCCTGTGAGACATCAACAATGTCTACTCCACAGTGTGACCCCTGCCCCGGAGAGAATTGTGCCCTAGCATTCTCTTTCAAGTCCTCCTTGTACTACCTCTGATAGAGATAGAGTGCTCTTTGCATAATAAAATAATAATAATAATAATAATAATAGTCTTCTTATGTATATCCTTCTTTCATTAAAGTTGGAATTCATTAAGAGCAGAGGCCTGTGGCACTTGCCCCTTTGTAACATCAAAAGAGCTAGCACAATGATTGAATGCAAGAATGAATGAATGAATTTTTGCCTACCATTGCTTATTTGCTAGGTGTTGGGAAGAGGATTTAAATCTGGGTCTGTCCACTACAATCTACTCACCAATACATAAATTTCACATGTTGAATTGTCTTTTCTTCCCATTGGTCCAGCATCTCCCTCTCTGTCTTTATTTCACATTTTTCTCTTTCCATTTTCTTTGCTCTCACCCCGACGAAGAACATTGGTGTACTTTCTGCAATCATTTAAATGTTGCCAAGGATCACATTGTAAATATATTGTTTATCTTGAACTGAGTTTTCCAATAAACAGAACAGGAGGAAAGGAGTCTCTGTGTAACCCTAGGTAGCAAGAGTAAGAGGTATAATAGAAAGAAACACATACAAAGAGGAGTTGTCCAGTCAGCTGGCCCTGAGAATGATTGATCCCACTTCCCAGGAGACAGTCTTCTGAGAAGCTGTACTCATTCTATCTCATATCATCTAGCAAGGGGAAAAAGAGGTAAGAATTTTATGGGCTTTCATTCCCACTCATCAAAGTTTCATAACACAAGGATCTTCTCCGTCCTTCCCACATCTTTCTGATTGCTCTTGCAGGACATGGAGTAGAGTCCCATAGTGTCCATATCTTAATATCAAGAGGAAAATTCAGAGGAGGGAGGTGAGAAGTATCCTGTGGGCATGAGGCACGGTGCTGTCAGGTGGCACCTGTGTGGGAACTGATTCATGACCATGTAGGATGGGCTGCCATGGTGATAACTAGAACATGACATATATGAGACTGAGAAGATCTGGACTGTTGTTTAGCTGGTATCTGAAGGAATCCTTCCCACACCCCACTCTTGCCATTCATGCTGGTCAGAGTATATAGCCCTCCCATAATAAAATATGGTCTCCATTTTTTGTGAAAAAGCAATGTCCTCACTTCTTTTCTAAGGGGTAACCTACAAGTCCAATCTACCACTGTATTTTCTTTAAGGCAGTGGAAAAGAGCAATCTCTGAAACAATTTAGTGAAGGGGGTAACAGTCCAAAATCTCCACGTCTGAAGCTGGTCCACATGCATTAATTAGAGGTTTTTACTTCTTCTTTCTCTGCCATGCATTCTAGATTTTTCTCACCCTTAGCCAGCATTTTGTCTTGTCTGAGTTGCTTACCTGATAGCATGATACAGTGTTTCATCACTAAGGGTTATCATTCCTCCAATGCCTTGCCTATGTCATGGGATGGTTGCTAGATATGCCCCTTTATCCTTGTCACTGGGCAGAGAGACACCAAGAGATGCCACAAGGGTGGTGTGGTGGACATGCCCATTGTATGACAGCAACTATAGCCCCTTATGGTAATAAAAACTGATTGTCACTGAGAGCCAAGTTACAGCATTGTTTGCCTGATGAGAGGCCACTGGCATGAAAATCTCCAGGTGGCCATGTGGGAGTCCCCACTTCCAGCTCAGTGGAAGCTTTCCCATGTTTCCTGGATGAAGCAGGAGCCTACTAGAAATGAGAATCTCCATCCTAATTAAGCTACAAGGAAAACACAATCTTGGAGAGGATGGCAAGAATGATCAACCTAGTTCCATGGTGGCAACTCTTATTTTCACTTCAGCCTGTGGAAAAGAGCCACCAGAGAGCTTTATAAGGATACACTGAAGCCATACATTACTTACTGCCTTAGTAAAGGGGTATGGAGAGGTATCACCTATAGAATATAAATGAGTAGAATGTTCTCAAGTCTTAAATGACAAATCCATTCTAATATCACTGCCCTTCTTAGCCTCTGACTACTTTCTCAGTCTTATACCAAGAATGTCCCTGTCTGTCCATCTCATTTTGGGGGGCAGCCATCATCAGGTTCAAGCTTTGAGTAGCTATTCCCATGGCCATTTAGGTATTTTTGCCAGTATATTGAATCTCCAGCCTTGAATGAGTTTCTCTATGACAATGCATTCTCCTCTATCCAGGTTTATTTTTTCCTTCCTACTTCAGGATTTTCAAGAGCCACTCCTCTACCTGTTTTGATTCTGTCTGGCACATATTTCTTTTGCATATAAGTAATTTCCTCCTGGAGCAGAAAATATATTTTCCTGCCTGTGCTGTGTTAAAGTCCTCATACTGGTTAGCAGACTGATATCAAAGAGGGACGGAATAACAAGGGTGAGTCTTGAGATGGACAAGCTTAATCCTGCAAGTCAACTGCTTCAAGGGAAGCCTCAAAGTAAGGGCAGGCTGCTCTCCTCTGCCAAGGAAAAGGAACTGATCATCAGCCCAAAGGATTTAGAAGCATTCAGGTTTCAAGATTTTCCATATCAACCACTCGTCTGATTCCTGACTTTGGCACAGAAGATCTGTCAAGTATGGGCATTCTGCTCTTTTGCAACTCTGCCTCTCTTAAAATTATATCCTGATATTGATTTTTAACATGGTGGACCCAGCAACTGTAGGAGAGAAAAATGCCCTTAAAAGCTACTATAGAGAAATAGTGGCTTTCACAGCAGAGCGTGAACTGACAACTGACTGCTCTGAACCTATGCTTATTGCTAATGCAGTTAATAGACACCAACTCACTCTGTGACCTTTACCATTATTATTGTCCTCCCGTATTCCAAGTACCACTGCCACCACCTATCCAGTGTTTTACCTTCCTCCTGAACCTTGCCCTAACTTGCCATAGATGAAAACCCAAGTAACTGCCATGCATGTTGGGGGATACAGATACCCTATTACCCCAGAAGTGAAATGTTTACTGTTGTGAGTAATCTAGCCCCCAAATCCAATGCTGAAAGTTTATCTTTTGGATTCACTTCTCTGTGCCTTTTGTAGACTGTGTTCACTAAAAGAGAACCCTGAGGCAACAGTCTTCTGTGCTATTACTCTATCTTGTTGTGAAAACTAGGGAATGGAAGTAAGAGGCAAGATAGTCAGGTGGGGAAGAAGGGAAGGTCAATGTCAGGTGGTTTCTGGTACATGCGAGTAATTGCTTAATCCCATGGGACAGTCCTCTGAGAAGCCATATATACATGATGTCAGGACAATCAGCCCCAGAGAAAAAAGAATTTATCCATCAGGATTTTTCCACTGGACAAAAGTTCACCCCAAGGTATCTTAATTCCCCATACTTGCTGGTTGCATATGAATGAACACTGAATTGACCTCCCATGGTGATCCAAGCCTTGTGGGGTCCAGTTAGGTGACAAACTGATCTGGTGTGCCCAGGACTGAAGGTTTTCCCAGAATGAGAGCTCTTGAGGAAGTGTCAAAAGGAAAAAAATCCAGGGCAAATCAAAACAAGTTGGTCACCCTATCCAGGTGTAAAGGGAGAGGTATTTGAATAGACATTATCAGGTTGTATTTGTGTGTAGTTAGAGATCTGGTCATCTCAGTGGCAAAGAACAAAGACTGCAAGGCTAAGAAGGTATAAAGTGACACATAAAAGATGTCTGAAATGGTATTTTAATTTCTCGCAGAAAATTGATTCAACCATTGAATAAAATAGTCTGATTCTTAATGCATCTGTCTTATTTTATTAACATCTACCTTTCTTGTTTTATTCCCTCCAGGACAATCAGATTCTTAATCCATAATATATTAATAATTTCTTTATGCCTTTCTTCAATCAACATGAAACTTTTTTTATTCTTTTGCCTAATTTATGGTAAATAAAACTACAATGGAGACATTTAAAGCTTATTTTCCATGGCAATTGAAGGATAATATGATAGTCAGTTGTGTCATCTTGATTAAACATTGCAAATGACTCTTTTTCAAGTGAAAAGAGAAAAAAAAGTAAAAAAAGTCTTGGCAAATGCAGCCAGCAAAACTTGAGGAAGCCATGTCAGAGCAGCATCCCTAGCAGAGTGAATGGAACCCTGTTCACTTCCTTCTAGAACTGCAGTTCAATTACAGTAAGTTTTATGTGCTTGTAAATGAAATCATTTGAGGGTCTCCTGGCACAGATCATATAAGATTTGCAACACTTGGCACAACTTTTACTCCATTCTGGACATACCTTACAAATGAGGTAGGACCTCAAGACTAAGTTCTATCTTCCCAGGACAGGAAGCTAGCTGTCCTAAAATTTATAGAAGTGAAGAAGTACTTGGGAATTGGCAAACAAGACACATTTCCCTTGGGGTGTAGAAGTGAACGCCACATCTCAATTATCCTTATGCTTTTTTTTTCTTCCTTTTGTTTAATTTGCAGAGCTCAGTCATTTAAGAAACTAGGCAGAACTGGGGTTAGGTATGAAAGTAAGCAAAATGTAGTATGGCAGAATGATGTTGTTATTTCACTTGTCTACTTTTCAAAACACATTTCCCATGTTGTGCTCAAAATCATAATTAGCTTTATGTATGTTTTTTAAAAGTGAGATAATAGGTACTTTTAAAAATCTATATTGTTTCCTCTAACTCCAAGTGTTCTTTCTAATATCAACAACAAAATCTTTGTCACAATGAGAGCAAATACTTCAAAGATGGAAACAGCTTGCTGTTATATAAAGAACATAGGACTAGGTATATGTTGTGGGATGGATTGTGTTTCTGAAAAGATATATTGAAATTCTAACCCCTGGTACTTGTGAATGTGACCTTATTGGAAATAGCCTTTGCAGATGCAATCAAATTAAGATGAAGTCATCCTGGATTGGCTGGGCCCTCAATCCAATGACATATGTCCCTACAGGAATGTCATGTGCAAGGGTGCTTGGGTGGCTCAGTCAGTTAAACTTATGAGTCTTGATCTCAGCTCAGGTCATGATCTTGGGGTCATGAATTCAAGCCCTGCAGAAACCCCACTCTGGGCATAGACTTTACTTACAAAAAAAAAAAAAAATGTCATGTGAAGACACAGAGACACAGAGAAACAGGGAAAGTGATGAGCATGACAGAAGCAGAGATTGAAATGAAACACCTTCAATTATAAAAAAAGAAAGAAAGAAATGATTCATTTTCAAGTCAAGGAATAACGGCCACCTTCAGAAGCTAGGAGAGAGGCATGGAAGAGATTCTCTCTTAGAACTTCTAGAAGGAACCAACCCTGCTGACTCCCTGATCAGGGACTTCTGTCAGAAGTGTGAGAAAATACATTTCTGCTCTTTCAACCACTCTGTTTGTATTATTTTGTTATGGAAGCCCTAGGAAACTGGAGCCACTACCAAGACATCTGCTACTGAGCAGCGTCGGGACCTTGGGAAAGTCCTGTCATTTTCTGGAGCCTTCTTGTATTCACCTTGGAAGTGATTTGAAGTGCTTCAAATAAATAATCAACAACATCCCTTCCTGTTCTCAGTTTCCTGAAGTCAGCAATTTCAACAAAAAGAAAACAGAATCTGTCCCTAACTCAACATTTCTGTTGGAAAAACTGAAACATTAGAGTACCAATGAGCATGCGTGCTGACTGTTCCCAAACAGACGTGTTAGGATGTAAATCCTACCAAAATGTGAAATCTTATATTTAATCCATTGTTTCCCTGATGCCTAGAACTGTGCCCAGTATATAGGAGGCACTGATGCATTTGTTTATTTTTGAATGAATGAATATATATCCATGTATAAATACATCTGTGTACAAACAGACCTCTCTGTTGTGACTGTTGATTCATTAACTCTTCCCCACGTTTGACTGTCACAGTAGTTGTTAAAATTCACAGGCATCCAGTTAAAAAGAAGGGTTATCGAAGATAAAAATAGAGAGTAATGCCTGGGATTTATTCTCTTATCTCAAATAATTCTGCTTTAGTAACAACATTTTTGCCAAGCTTTGGAGGCAAACATATTCTTAATTTATGCTGAACTAACAGACTAAGTGCTTCAGAAGCATTTCCACTGAACAATGATGACGAAGGAACAAAATTAGTTTGAAAACACTCATCCTTCCTTGTAAGAAAACCATTAGTTTTTAAGTCAGAACTCACAATTCCATAATAATTATCCACTTAGAGCTTGAAACATACCTAAGCAAAATGCAGAAAGAGCACAGTAAATCTAAGCATAAATTAAGCTGGAAACTATATGTTCTGGTTTCAAAACAAAAGCTCATCAATTAGGGCCTGCATTCTGTGGCCCATGGACTTTAGGAGAGAAATCTGTCAGCCAATGGGCTTCTTTTGTATGTGGAGACAGATGGGAAGCACAGGACTTTGGTGCTAATTGTTGCACATTGGGAAAGACACAGTTGTTCTTTTGTCATACACAAAAGAAAGGGGTAGATACAAGGCCATCTTAAGGTCTTAATAAAGTCTTAGTATCAGACTCCAGCAGAAATCCTGCATCCCAGAAACTGCATTAAACTCTAGCACTGTTTTTACAGAAACAAAACTCTCCCTACGTATTATATTCGCAGAAATTGTTCTCTCCGCAGAACACACGCTTTGGGATTACAGGCTACGGTGCCTCTCATAAGCAGGTGACTCACATGCTACCCCTCTGGAGGCATACTCCAGACAGAACCGGCCCTCCCCTTTCATGCCGCCCATTTTCCAGACCATTTTCTTTTCTGTGAGTAACCGCGCTACCATGAGTTTTGAGTATTTCTCCCAATGTAGACGAACACGCTGGCATAAAGTTTCCAGGACAGAAATGCTGATGGACTTCCTTGAATTTCCGAGTCTGACATTATGAGAAAGTCATTTCTGCTCTTAGCTTTCAAATGATTGACTGACCTTTACACTGAAGAGGCATATCTGCTTAGCTAAAATATTCCACAGTTGTGCGTGGTCTAGCTGTTCCAACTGAGGTATGAAGCTATTATAATAGGACTCCTGTTAACAACAAAATTGGGTGCCATCCTTCATTCTGAAGGTGACATCTGCAACTCTCTATCCCTTACTGGGTACCCACAGGGAAACACCTCAGCACCAGTGACGTGTGAAAAGTTGCGCAATACCAGGTCTCAATCTGCTTTCCAACTGCCCATTGGAGGTTTCACTTTATAAAATGGTACCGGACAAATCTGAGGAAAAAGCCAATAACACCTCCCAAAGAAAGGCAGTATTACAGACTTGCCTTGCCAAGACATCCATCATGCGCCTCTCCAAGTTAACTTTCATATTTAAATATTTTGACTTTTGGAAAATAACCACTACTTTCCTAGCCAAGGTCCCTGAAAAGCCCCGGGAAACCAGAGGCTGTTCAGAACAAGAAAGTGAAAGAAAGCAAGGCAGAAAAGGTAAAAGGACTTAATCCTACCTTGTTCAACAGTAAATTACTTTCAAAAGGGTGCTTGTAGAGGAGAAATGAGCGGAAAAGCTAGAGGAATGCAAATGTGGCACGCTTTTCTGGTGTTAGTTTAAGTCTCCTGTGTGTGTGTGTCTGTGTGTGTGTGTGTGTGTGTGTGTGTGTGTGCACGCGCGCGCGTGTGTATCTGTTTCTGTGTGTAAGTGGGGTTGGAAATGTAACCCAGGAATCTTTCACTTAAAATAAATAAATTAATGTTTACATATTTTGTTAATCATCAGAATAACCCTCAGAGCTCAGTTTAATAGTCCCACTTTAGAGATGAATAAACTGAGGACTGAAAAAACAAGACCGCGTGACAGAGACCAAAGAAAAGAGTGAACATTTAATCAGCCCTACTGGTCTGAGCCTACTTTATCCCTCTACCCACAGCATCTCCAATACACTCAAATGAGTTATTTTGTCAATTATCTGAAAAGAAATGATGTTTGGCCAATAGTGACTCAGTGTAGGTCTGTGTCTCTCCTTCCCAGCACTTAATACTACAATAAGAGAAAATAGAATACTTATGTTATGCTCCTGATGAGAGGATGCCTTTGGAGCATAGAGATGAAATAAAAACTAGCATCCTCTTCTAAAATAGTCTTAAGTAATATATGTATTAAGTATATCATCCAAAATAGTAGCCTATGCTTTCCAGATCATTCTTGAAGATACCAAATAATTATTTAGTGACTATATATCAGTTCTTTGTAATCTGATCAAAAGCAGATCATTTGGAGGATTTTTATAAAATGGAAGCAGTTATTTGCTTGTGCTATAACTGAAGCACTATTCTGGATTCTGTGAATACAGCACCGAATGAGACAAAGTGCTAGACCGCATCGTGCTTAAATTTTAAGAGAGACCAAACCAACCAGCCAGAGGAAAAAAAAATGCACACAACACATAAAAGCATTTCAAGTAGTAATAACTGGTATAGTGTTAATAAATCAGACAAGAAGTAGAGAATGATAAGGAGACAATAGGATAAAGCATACTTGAGTGATGTCTGAGCAGAGAGCTAAATGAAGTAAAGGACCAAGCCATGCAGACCTCTTGGGAAAGACATTTCACTGAAAAGGCTTTTTTCTTGGGCGCCTGGGTGGCTCAGTGGGTTGAAGCCTCTGCCTTCAGCTCGGGTCATGATCTCAGGGTTCCGGGCTCTCTGCTCGTCAGGGAGCCTGCTTCCTCCTCTCTCTCTGCCTACCTGTGATCTCTCTGTCTGTCAAATAAATAAATAAAATCTTTAAAAAAAAAAAAAAAGGCTTTTTTCTTGGCATGGTTGGGGATGGGCAACGTGGTCCTTTTTTTCCGGAATCTCAAGAGTGAAGGGGAGCTTTGTAGGAAATGAGATTGGAGGGACGGACAGAAAGATCCTTTGGGATCTTCTGTGCTAGATTGTGGAAGGAGGAAGACTGGTTAGGATTTTGGCCTTCCGGGAAAGGAAATGATGGCTTCAGTGAGGGTGGTGGCCGTGGAGATGGTGAGAAGTGATGGTCCTCGGGTATGTTTTAAAGATAAAGGTACAAATTAAGGTGGTGCATTGTGTGTGAGGTTTGAAAAACACAGAGGAGGTAATTTGCAATTACCAGAATATGCAACAAGGTGAACGCTTGTGCTTTTTAACTGAGACAAACATCCTAAGTAAGAAATAGGTTTGGGAGGGATATTTGGTAACAGGGACTGAAGTGTGAGAGAGAATTCTCTCCTGGAGGTGCTGAGACTGAGATGCTTATTGGATTTACACATAGAACTGTCAAATAAGCTATTGAGAGAGGAATGTGGAGTTCAGGACTGAGCATAGTTAGTCTTGAGAGTGTGCACGAAATCTGGATTTTTAAAAAGTCCCTGTGGTTTAGGAACCATGGTTGCAGCAAATTCCTAAATGTGGTGACTCCCACCATGCAGCTCTAAAAAGATTCTTTTTTTCCTCTTACAAATTTGCCCGAAGGAAATCTATTTTTGCTTATAAGTCTGCCTGAGGGCAATGCAATTTCTTTTTAAACCTTAATTCCAAGGTTGATTATATCTCCCTGAACATTAGCTTGCTGTCCCGTCGGCTTTTATTTATTTGTATACTGGATCTGGCAGCATCCACGATTAGTTTGTGCTGCCTAGGATCAGGATGCTTTGGTTTATTTATACAATTTCATTCTTCTGTCAGTATTAACAGAACAAATCCAAGACCTATTTGTTGATGTGTGGGTGTGTGTTTCTGAGAAGCATAGATAGAGTGGTCTTTTTTGAAGAAAGAATTAAAAAGCATATATTGCTGGTTTCAAAGAGTCTTCTGAAATGATCTCCAGGCTTAGAGATCCAAAAATTTAAAATCTTATGGATCTTGCCTAGAAAATAGTTTCCCAAATGAATTTTGCCAATAAATATGTCATCTGACCTGAGAAACCTGCATTGGCTTTGCCCATATTTACCCATATCACTCTGTGTCACTCCTTATCTTGCCATAGACCACATGCCAAATTGTTATCCATAATTACGCACCAAGTTATTTTCCAAGAAACGTGGACATAATTGTGATCATGACACATACATCTTTTTGTTGAAATTTAGTGAATTAAAAAAATCATTTCTATTTGACACTCCTTAAGCTTAGGACTTTTGTGATACATTTTTTCCCCACATCTATATAATATATCTTGACTTTTGGGTGACAGTTAAGCTAGTAATCATAAAACTATTTATTCAGTGAGAATGCAAATGATTATCCTTATAAAGTGCTATTGCAAGGTAGCAAGGAAGAAATCAGATTCTTTTTCACTGCAAAGCTAGATACACTGGAGGTCATTTATTCTAACTTATGGTGACCTAGGAAACAGAACCCTGAGGAGGTATGGCAGTGGATGAACGAGAGATGGAACCTTTATATCCTTCATGGTCTCCCTGCTCTGTATGTGCTCTAGTAAGATGTCCCCTCCTTCCTCTCATCAGAAACCCCTCTACCCAAGAATTAGGGAGTTCCATTTCTAATCTGTATCAATTAGAAATTACTACCACACAGTAATGGTATTCCACAATAAGGTGGAATATGATGGTGTTCAATCATAATTTAAAGAGCAAATCATGGCTCTGTCACGGTAAAATGATCTCAACCTTCTCATCTCTTACACAATTGTGCCACTAACATTCTTGCATTCATAACAGAAAAAGTGACCTATAAAATATCATCAGCATAAAGATGCCCCAGTATGATGATGTTTTTGTCATAATAAATTGGGGATTATGAAAAAGAAAGGAAAGAGAAAGATTTTAAAATCCTTTTCTTACATAAAGTTTGTGGAACTCTAAAATGAAAAATTTCTAGCAAGTCAATTAATAAGAATAACAGACCCTGAAGAAACAAGTCACCTTCCTAATGAAGTGAGTTGATGAAGGGCAAAGTTCAATATGATAGTCTACTTATTTATATTTAATTTGATTATAAATTTTAATTCAGCCCCTAGCTTAATGGTTTCAATTTCCTCTTTTTTTAAACCATCTTAAACCATGCCTGCATTCCAGGAGCAATGAGATATGTATATATCATGTTTCCTGTTATTTAAAAACATATCCTCGATAATATTTAAATGCAATAGAAGAGAATGGAGTACTCCTTTCAGACTCTTATTTTGCCCAAAACAAACACTGAGAGTATTTATTAGAAGAAGCATCAGCTGAGGAGCCAGAGATCTTAAATTTAGTGATTTTTTTTTTTTAAAGATTTTATTTATTTGACAGAGAGAAACACAGCCAGAGAGGGAACACAAGCAGGGGGAGTGAGAGAGGGAGAAGCAGGCTTCCTGCTGAGCAGGCAGCCGGATATGGGGCTCAATCCCAGGTCTCCAGGATCATGACCTGAGCCGAAGGCAGTTGCTCAACCAACTGAGCCACCCAGGTGCCCCAAATTTAGTGATTTTCTTATTAAATTGGACTGATTTTACTGCTCAGCAAAGGAAAGTACTTCAGCAATTTGAATGTAGAGTGGGTACAGACTATGTGTCCCCCTTATCATCCTGTTCCTGAGTTTCAGTTTTGACCTGTGAATCTCTTTGCATCTGAGATACTAAGCAACTATACTAACAGACGCAGCTGTACCAATAGGCACCGCTTCTGTTGATCTCCCACTGGTGTGACCAGGCCCTTCACCGCATGTCCAATCTTGGGGCACAGTAGAAAGCAGGGCTAAGGAGGAACAACTACTTGAGCTTTCTCCATGAAAAAAAAAAAAAAAAAAAAGCAAACTTCTTTTCTTTTTTTTTTTTTTTTTAAAGATTTTATTTATTTGACAGAGAGAAACACAGCGAAAGAGGGAACACAAGCAGGGGAAGTGAGAGAGGGAGAAGCAGACTTCTTGCCAAGCAGGAAGCCCGATGTGGGACTCGATCCCGGGTCCCCGGGATCATGACCTGAGCCAAAGGCAGTCGCTTAACCAACTGAGCCACTCAGGCGCCCCGCAAACTTATTTTCACTTCCTCTTTCACAACACCTCATTCTCCACAGTCTTCTGAAGAGTATGTGCTGATTCACACTTAAAATTGCAAATTTATAGCAAGGGTGAATACCAATCACAATTAACTGCTGCTTTTTCAATTCCTCATCGTCTAATTGTATCTGTTGTTGGCTGGCCAGAAGGCCAAGCTCAGAAATGGAAGGAGTTGGAGCAAAATGGACTGGGAGATCTCCAACTCCTAGTCTGTTATCAAAGCACTAGATGTATTTGAGCAAACCATTTCCTTCCTTTGTCAAAAGTGGATGCTATTTATACACCTTTTTTTCTTACATGGTGAGAATGAGGGTAAAATATGAAATAGTTCTTGTTATTTTCTTAGCAAACATTTATTTTGAGACTGAGTTTGTGCATTATGTTAAGCACGGAGAACATAAGACATTTCACTCATACAGATGGTTTCCTCTGAGTTTATATTAGCAAGAAATAAAGCATATATATTTATACTAGTGAAACGAGGTAGAATGTGGGCATAGTTCTGGGGCAGGAGATGAGGGTCCACTAAAACCATGTGCGATGGGAATAACCTGGGAGTTCACTTAGCTTCAGGGCCTTGGGGGATTCTTTGGAGGAGATGTAATCTGAGCTGGGTTTAATCAATAGGTATTACTAAGTCTTTGAAAATAAGGTGCAATGGGAGGTAATTCAGAGATTGGTAACATACCAAATATAATTCAGGAACAACAAATAATAATCCTAGTAACACTTATTTAATCTTGAATGCTGTACTAGGAATCATCTGAACTGTATGTGAATATTAACTACTTGATCCTTTTAATGACATGATGAATATGTACTGTCATTATTATCCCTATTTTACAGGTTAAGAAAGTGAAACAGGAAATTTAAGTAGCTTAAAAGGTCACTCAATAAGTTGGAAAACCAAGGTTTGGATTTAAGCAGTGCGACACCAAAACCCACACTCTGAGCAACATTTCTATATGGTTGTACTGGACTAACACATAGTAATAATTATAGGGAATGTGTGAAGGAGAATGAAGGGAATAAGGTCACAATATACTTGAAAAAGAGGATGGAATATTGAGGCTAAGAATTTGAAATCTTAAAATTAGATAACAATAAATAATTTAACTCCCTTTAAAATTATGCTAATATTATTCAGTATAGCAAATGCTTAGTATTCCTTAGGTAGTAAATAAGAAACACTAGCTATAGCTACCTCAAGGGGGAAAAAGAAGATTTGAATAACAAAGCCTAGGAATGAATGGAAACTAGATGGGTTTGGTCCTCTCTGGTGAAGGTCTGTCTTGGTGCAACTTCTCATCAAAGAAGGAGGCATTAGGGACACCTGGGTGCTCAGTCATTAAGCATCTGCCTTCGGCTCAGGTCATGATCCTGGAGTCCCAGGATCCAGCCCTGCATTGGGCTCCCTGCTCCTCGGGAAGCCTGCTTCTCCCTCTCTCACTTCCCCTGCTTGTGTTCCCTATCTAGCTGTGTTTCTCTCGGTCAAATAAATAAATAAAATCTTAAAAAAAAAAAAAGAAAATAGGGCGCCTGGGT
>PITA01000635.1:0-94778 GCA_004023965.1 Spilogale gracilis
ACAGTGGGAGAAGGAAAGGAAATGGGAACTAGGGTAATCTAGGGAGGGAAACGAAACAACAGAGACTTTGGACACAGAAACAAACTGAGGGACTTGGAGGGAGGGGGTGGGGGGATGGGAGAGCCTGGTGGTGGGTACTGGGGGCGCCTAGAGCGTGGAGCACTGGGTGTTGGGAATGGGAAAAAAAATAAAATTAAATTAAAAAAAAAAAAGTTACATGAATTTTCATTGGAGTTCACTGAATTCAAATGGAATTCACTGGAGTATAGATACTTTAGTGAGAAACTAGACTCTAGTTTGGTGAAAAGAGTACACTTTATTTGATAGAGAGAAACACAGCCAGAGAGGGAACACAAGCATGGGGAGTGAGAGAGGGAGAAGCAGGCTTCCCGCCAAGCAGGGAGCCTGATGTGGGACTCGATCCTGGGTCTCCGGATCATGACCTGAGCCGAAGGCAGTCGCTCAACCAACTGAGCCACCCAGGCGCCCCGAAAAGAGTAGACTTTAAAAGGGGAAAACTCCGCTTACTCTTTGGTCCAGCCCAGCCGGGTTGTTTATTTCCAGTTCAACACCATTGATTGGTCCTGGAATGCATCTTCATTCCAAGGTAAAACTAAATTCAGATGGCTTATGAAATAGTGTAAAGATGTTAATTTAGACTTTTCATATTGTATTTATTCCTTTATTGCAAGTGTTTTATGTGGATGTTATAATGAATATAAAATAGGTGAAGTTCTTAAAGATGTCAAAAAACAGGGCAGCTTTGAAAAATGGCAATGTGCTAACTTGATATGAATAACAGTTTATGCCAGTTGAGAAATAATGAGGGCTAATATTTATCAGTTTACGCTATTTTGCTTGTTCATTATTTTATAAACAGATTATCTGAGCCTTTTTCCTACTATTTTGAAGTAGTTCTGGCTTCAGACGTTGAAATTAAGTTGCTCAAATACTATGCTAATGTATATATTAGGCTTTCAGTAGGAACAGAGCGTGGCATTTACTGTTTTTTGAAAAAAGTTTAAAAAACAGTAAATAGCTTGTTTTAGATAGAGGGCATATGTACATACTTCTGTCTGCAAATGGGAACATGGTGAGCCAATGGAGGAGGCACGTCTTTTTTCATTTTTAATCTGTCTCCCTATGTTTGGATGCATTCCAGGGTTTTCTTTGTTAAACTCCTTGATTTCCTAGATCTGCTGTATACTTCTGGAGTTTGGTATCATCTCTGGTATCATCAAATAGTTCCATTCAAGTAGCTAATAGTAGGGTCATAACCTTGGAAGCATTAGCCCTAAGGTCTAATGTGAGTTCTGCCAATGATTACATGGATCTTGAGAAGTTTTTATAACTCATTTAAATCTGGAAATAATACCCATCTTTTATGAAAGTTGTGAGAATTAAATAATGTGTAAAAAGCTTAGTGACTGACAGATAGTACTTCTATAATAATAGATAATGATAGGTAACACTAATATAGTACTTAACTGCATGCCAGGCAGCATATTAAGCACTTTACATAGATTATATCTTTTAGTCTTTACGACAGTCCTATGAAGTATATACTGTTGTTATTATAATTTTATAGATCAGAAAAGTGGCTCTAGAGCTGGGCTCTTAACAATTTGGCTATATTGTCTTTCTGCAAATAGTATGTTTATAGAATAGTAAGTATCAGTGATAGATCCCAATTCCCAAGATGTTAAACTGTGGAAAATGTGGCTTTTCAAAATGATGAAATTGACCTATTTGGTATTGGTCCCTTTCCACTGTCAAAATGACAGTATTTCGACATTGAGTGTGGTGACATGAGACAGGATAATTTGGACTAGGCAAGAGTCAGCTGGAAAGCTATTAGAGTAATGCACAAACCTGGAATAATGTCTGAAATGGAGTGGTGATAGAGAGGAAAAAGATTAAAGACTATTCATTTTTAAAAATTGAAATGTTTGGGTGCCTGGGTGGCTCAGTCAGTTAAGCTTCTGCTGTGGCTCAGATCATGATCCCAGAGTCCTAGGATCAAGCCCCACATCTTGCTCCCTGCTTAGCTCCCTGTTTCTCCCTCTCCTGCCACTCCCCCCCAACTTGTGCTCTCTGCCTGTCAAATAAATAAATTAAAAAAAAATTGAGATGTAATACATAAACATGACAAAAAATTTAAGCAGTGTGCAAGGAGAGAGATATATATTACAGTAAGTATAAAATATACCTATAAGAATGGGGTACAGGGATATATATTAGGTGACTATATTAAATGTATTGCATATATTAAAGAATAAATTTCCTTCCTATTCCACATCCTTCATCCTTTTCTTCAGAGATAGCCACTGTTACTGGTTTCTTTTGTAATACCTCTATATTTTCTATTTTAGAACATTTTCTATATTTTGAGAAATCAGTGGGACATGCAGACTGGTGTATTTGTAGATTTTTATCTTCTTGTCAAGAACTGTGAAGGCTCTGAGATTTTACCCTAAATGCCAGCCAACAAGTTATCATGCTTTGGTTTAATTCATGCTGACTGAGACACCTGCATCAGAGACAGAGGACTTTATTACTCAGGCCATGCAGGGCAGCACAAGATTCTTGTTTGAATTAGTTCTCCTTTCCCTTCACATCCCATGGGAGTGACATGGAGCAAACTGGGTGAATGCTTTGTGTCACAACTGAGGAATCCAACACCAGCTGCAAGAGAACTTAACCAGCGTTTCCCTGAGAGGGAGATACCCTCTACAAAAATCCTTGAAAAGACAGTCTAGAACGAAAGCTGTTAGTGACTAGTGCCTCTGTCGAGGTGTAGAAACCTACCCTCATGGAAAATTGTCTACCAGCACTATTACTTCTTCCTCCACCACTTTAAGTGAAAAAAGATTTGTAGGTTAATTTCAGTGATGAGAGAGGAGATAGTATTTTTCAACCATCTGTATATACTTTCACCAGAAAAATTGATGGTCTTATGTGGATATAAATAATAAACAATCATGTGGAAATTCAGGAAGCTGTCACTAATCTGTTCTTTGTGACAGTGTGACAGTGACTCTTTGTTAGAGTCAGCTAACAAAGTGTAATTTTAAAATCTGCTTAGTTCTGAAAATGCATTTGTTTAAATCCTCCATTTTTCAGTTATTAAATGTTTTGTTCTCATACCAGCGAAGCAAATGTGGTTATGCTTTAATAGGTTATATAGCACTTTCAGAGAAACTTTATTTGAACCTCAAAGCGCTCCAGTAAGTAAACATCCCTGTTTCATAGGTACAGAAATTGAGTCTTAAAAAAATTAAGTGGCTTCTGTAAAGTCACATGTTAGTAAAAAAATGTTTTTTAAATCTGAAACTCCAGCATTTTTTCTGTGGCTTAGCTGTTTTTTCCTGTTTTCAGTCAGTAGTCTGTTTTTCGTGATTTGGACTTTAAAACACATAATTCTGGGTAGACGTTGTCTGTGTATGTCTCATGCACATATTGAGAATTACAGGTCAGCCAGAGAGTGCCTCAAAATAGATTTTCTTATATATAGTTATCTAGCTCCAGAGACTAGTTTTCAAGATTATCTCTGTATTTTTCTTTTCTTCTCCCCGTATTTTTCATTTTAAGTAAAGTTATGTGACAGATACTGGAATAATGAGGATGGGATCAAATATTGACCCAAAACTGAAGCTATTTTAACTTAGAGATTAGTGGTATTTAATTTGATAATACGTAGGGAAGTTGGAAGGATGAATAGGATTAATAGTAGGGGTGGTAAGTTTCATTTTGTACTTGATGTTTTGTTTTATTGTTTTTAAAGGTTTATTTATTTGAAAGAGAGCTTGTATGTGTGTGTGCCTGAAAGGGCAGGAAAAGAGAATCCTTTTTTTTTTTTAAAGATTTTATTTATTTGACAGAGAGAAACACAGCCAGAGAGGGAACACAAGCAGGGGGAGTGAGAGAGGGAGAAGCAGGCTTCCTGCCGAGCAGGGAGCCCGATGCGGGGCTCGATCCCGGGTCTCTGGGACCATGACCTGAGCCGAAGGCAGTCGCTCAACCAACTGAGCCACCCAGGCGCCCCAGGAAAAGAGAATCCTTAAGCAGACTCCACGCTGAGCACAGAGCAACACCTGGGGCTCTATCCCAGGACCCTGAATCATGACTTGAGTTGAAATTGACTTGTGTGCATAACTGACTAAGCCACCCAGGCGCCCTGATGAATGTTTTGTTTTAAATAAGACTTTTGTCAGTTAAGCCATGCTGCATAGGAAGCATGGAAAATAGAGAAAAATATAAGAAACTGTATGAAAATAAGAATCCCTTATAATCTTGTTATCATCATAATAACAGAGATAAGCACTTTAAATCGTTAGGGCCTTCTACTCCTTTCATTAGTGCCTATATTGAATATAATCAGGATGGTAGTTTATGCTTTTTTGTTTGTTTTATTTAACCCTGATATTTTCCAGTTATGATTGTGGCATAAATACATCTTTTAGTGTCACTATTTTTAGAAAATACAATTTTTGGCAGCTACATAATATGATTTTTGTTGGAACTATTAATATTTATTTAAAACCTTTCTATGTTGGGGGGCTCCTCGGTGTGGCTCAGTCAGTTAAGCGTCTGCCTTCAGCTCAGGTGGATTGAGCCGGCCTCCAGGCTTCTACTCCACAGGGAGACTGTTTCTTCCTCTGCCCCTCCCCCCTGCTTACTATCTCCCTCTGTCTCTCTCCCAAATAAATAAAATCTTTAAAAAATACAGACAAAACTTTCTATGTTGGGCTTTTTGGTTGCTTGTGTTTTGCTGTAACAACAATACAGAGAATATATTTCTGTATAAACCTCTATCATTTTATGCTGTTCTTTAGGATAAAACTCTAGAAGTAGAATGAATAAGTTAAAAGGTGGAAACTTTCTTTTTTTTTTTTTTTTTTTTAGATTTTATTTACTTATTTGACAGAGAGAAACACAGCTAGAGAGGGAACACAAGCAGGGGGAGTGAGAGGGAGAAGCAGGCTTCCCGCTGAGCAGGGAGCCCGATGTGGGACTCGATCAAGCAGTCGCTTAACCAACTGAGCCACCCAGGCGCCCCGAAAGGTGGAAACTTTCCTTAATCTATCCATACCCCATGTCATTTTGCTCTCCTAAAAACCTGTATCAGTTTTTACCTAATGTATAAGCACCCCCACTTCCATACATGCAGAACTATTATCTTTAAAAAAAAAAAGTGCTAATTTGATAACTGGAAATGTTATCTCATTTAAACATGCATGTTCTATTTTTATTTTTTTTAATTTAAATTCAGTTAGCCAACATATAATACATCATTAGTTTTTGATGTAATGTTCAGTGATTCATTATTTCCATATTAACACCCAGTGCTCATTATATCACGTGCCCTCCTTAATGCCCATCACCCAGTTACCCCATCCCGCCACCCATCTCACTTTCCACAACCCCCAGTTTGTTTCCTATAGTCAAGAGTCTCTCTCGTGGTTTGTCTTCCTCTCTGATTTCTTCCCATTCAGTTTTCCTGCCCTTCCCCCAGTGTCCTCTGTACAATTCCTCGTATTCCACGTATGAGTGAAACTGAATGATCATTGTCTTTCTCTGATTGACTTATTTAGCATAATCCCCTCCAGTTCCGTCCATGTCAGTGTAAATGGTAGGTATTCATCCTTTCTAATAGCTGAGTAATATTTCATTATATATATAAACCACATCATCTTTATCCATTGATTTGTTGAAGGACATCACAGCTCCTTCCACAGTTTGGCTATTGTGAACATTGCTGCTATGAACATCAGGGTGCATGTGTCTCTTCTTTTCACTACATCTGTATTGGGGTAAATACCCAGTAGGGCAGTTGCTGGGTTGTAGGGTAGCTCTATTTTTAACATCGTGAGGAACCTTCATACTGTTTTCCAGAGTGGCTCTACCAGCTTGCATTCCCATCAACAGTGTAAGTGGGTTCCCCTTTTCCACATCTTTGCCAAGTTTGTTGTTCCTTGTGTTGTTAATTTTAGCTCTTCTGACTGGTGTGAGGCGGTGCCTCATTGTGGTTTTGATTTGTATTTCCCTGATGTTGAGTGATGTGGAGCATTTTTCCATGTGTCTCTTGGCCATTTATATGTCTTTGGAGAAGTGTCTGTTCATGTCTTCTGCCCATTTCTTGACTGGGTTATTTGTTTTTTGGGTGTTGAGTTTGGTAAGTTCTTTGAAGATCTTGGATACCAGCCCTTTATCTGTAATGTCATTTGCAAATATCTTCTCCCATTTGGTAGATTACCTTGTAGTTTTGTTGACTATCCTTTGCCATGCAGAAGCTTTTTATCTTGATGAAGTCCCAATAGTTCATTTTTGCTTTTGTTTCCCTTATCTTCAGAGACATGTTTTGGAAGAAGTTGCTGTGGCCAAGGTGGAAGAGGTTACTGCTTGTGTTCTCCTCTAGGATGTTGGTGGATTCCTGTCTCACATTGAGGTCTTTCATCCATTTTGAGTTTATCCTTGTGTGTGGTGTAAGAGAATGGTCCACTTTCATCTTCTACATGCGGCTGTCCAATTTTGCCAGCACCATTTATTGAAGAGACTTGTTTTTTTTTCCATTGGATATTTTGTCCTGATTTGTTGAAGATTAGTTGACCATGAATTGAGGATCCATTTCTGGTCTCTTTATTCTGTTCCATTGTTCTATGTGTCTGTTTTTGTGCCAGTACCATGCTGTCTTGATGATCACATGCATGTTTTAAATAAATAAATAAATATATTTATATATATGACATTTTTGTTCATATTTATTCATTTTTCTCATTGATTTATGTGTTTATGATCCCTTCAAGCTGTTAATTTTTTGTCATCAAATGTGTATAAGATCCAGGAGTCATCAGCATGGAGTTAAACATAGGAGAATGAATAAGCTCTAAGGGGCAAAATAATCTGTGGAGAAAAGAACCTAGGACACAGCTGAGCCCTGAGGACAACCTACCCTGAAGGGGTGGGTAAAGAGCCAGTAAAGTAAACAAAATATTTGGGTTCAGGAGTTAGGAAAAGAGGGCACTGAATCCTTTCTGTTCTCTTAAATTAATTATTATGAGATCTTTTTGATTTGAGATTTTCTGGGAATTTTAGTTAAGGAATTCACTAATGTTACTCAGTAAAAGCTGTTCTTTGATTTAGAAAAATATTGCAGCTAAAGGAATGGCAGGGAGTATCTTATAATTTTAGTTTCAGTTAATTTTTCAAAGCTTTACGCTGGTGGTCGTTTTTTTTTTTTTAAACAGTATTATTTGGGAACTATGGCCTTACTTTTATGTTTATCTCAGTCTAGATTCTGGACAGTCAAATCAGGGGTGTAAGTATAATCTTGTATTTCATTCATAGATTGACTTTGAAGCAGTTTGGGATAATTTGAATAAAAGTATAAGAACCTAAACAATCTTTTGATGTGTTTTATATTTTCTTTTAATTTTTATATGTTTTAAGACACAAAAAAGCAAAAAGAATAAGCACTGTGTTCCTTTTGCTGCCCAAGAAAGAAAACTAAAACAACCAGAGATGAAGCCCCCTTCTGTATTGATCAGATTCTCCCCTCCTTGCCCCCATTAACCTGAAACTGATATTTACCCTGTATTTTTTGCCTATCCCACATTCTTTTTTTAAATGTTTTAAATTTAAATTCAATTAATTAACATATAGTGTATTATTAGTTCCTGAGGTAGAGTTCAGTTATTCATCAGTCTTAAATACTACCTGGTACTCATTATATCAAGTGGTCTCCTTAATGTCCATCATCTGGTTACTGTATCTTCCCAAACCCCTCCCCTCCAGCAGCCCTCAGTTTGTTTCCTGTGATTAAGAGTCTCTTAGGGTTTGTCTCTCTCTCTCTGTGATTTTGTCTTGTTTTATTTTTCCCTCCCCTTATGATCCTCTGTTTTGTTTCTTAAATTCTACATATGAGTGAGATCATAGGTAATTAATCTTTCTCTGATTGATTTCTTTCACTTAGCATAGTATACTTCTGTAGAGTTTCATCCTCATCATTGCCAGTGTCAAGATTTCATTTTTGTTTGAGGGCTGAGTAGTATTCCATTGTGTGTGTGTGTGTGTGTGTGTACGCTACATCTTTATATATTCATCTGTTGATGGACATCTGGAGTCTTTCCATAGTTTGGCTATTGTGGACATTAAGGAGACCACTTGATATAATGAACACTGGGTAGTATTTGCTGCTGTAAACACTGGGGTGCAAGTCCCCCTTTGGATCACTACATTTGTATCTTTGGGGTAAATACCAAGTAGTGCAAGTGCTGGGTCATAAGGTAGCTCTATTTTCAACTTTTTGAGGAACCTCCATACTGTTTTCCAGAGTGGCTGCACCAGCTTGCATTCCCACCAACAGTATAAGAGGGTTCCTCTTTCTCTGCATCTTTGCCAAAGACTGTCGTTTCCTGACTTGTTTATTTTAACCATTCTTTATGTGCCACGTTTTGTATTTTAATCTTTTCTTGTTAATTAAACAAGTATTTACATAAATTTACTTCTTCAACTGAAATATTTGGATCTAGGGAAAAGTTAAATACATGATTATATCATTGCTTTTATTTCTCTGTGACATTTGTGTTCTTTGAATTGTCTAACTTTTGCTAGTCCTGTACTTGGTTTAACCAGTGTTCTAACCATTGTGTGATTAGTAGAACTCAGAAATCAGAGGATTTCTGAATAATAGTTGAATTGCTTTTGGTGGTGGCAGGGACGGTGGTTACAGTGTTGGGGGGAGCAACAGAGCAAAGAAGAAGTAAAATGCAACACAAGTAATCAAGTGGATTCCTTTTAAAACAACTGACTGTGATCAGTGCATAGCATAAGCAGCTTTCTGAAACTTTATGCCTGGAGTTTCTAAACTAATTCAATAAAAAATTGAAAAGGGGTCTATACTTGACTCATTTGTGCAGAATATATGAGTCATTTGTACAGAATGAAAACATGTTTATGAAAGCCCACATTAAATGAAAGCTGGCATCCAGCTTGATTCATAAAAAAGTGAAAGGCTGTAAATTAATGGAACATTAACTCTCCTAATGCATGCTGACAAGAGTGTAGTGGAAAAGGTACACAACTTAGGAGACATGGGTTGTGGACCCGGTTCTTCCATGGACTTGTGTGTTATCTTAGGCAAGTTAATAAACATTACCTTGCATTTCCATTTCCTCATACCTGTCTTGAAATAGAGATGGGCAGGGTGTAGCACAGTGAGCCGTATCTCCTAACATCTTTTACTTACATAAGTTGACACAGATCTTAAGGTATTTACTCATGAAAAATTTCTTAAGGCATATGATTTACCAGATTTTTTTTAAATTTTAGGGGAGACATATAAGGAATTTACATAAGACAGCTGTACAAAATGGAGCTGGAGGAGCCTTATTTGTGGTAAGTCATTACTTTTATTTCTTCAGGATAGAAAAACTTGGAAATATGGGTAAAACTATTTTAACAATCCAAGTTATCTTAAACACTAATGTCTTATTGTGGTCATTTAAATATAGCTAATTGAATTCATTAAATTTCAAAAGATGTGTGATTTCAGTTGAACCTCTTAAGTTTAAATTGACACCAGGGTAGCTCTGAATTTAGATTATTTTTGGTGAAATAACTGTGAGCCCTAAACTGATTTCTAGTCTCACTTTGGGTTCTTAAAAATCAGTCATGTTGGCTGACTAAAGATCGTGTGGCTGTAACTTGGGGAATCCCAAAATGGTACTAGTTTAAAACTCATGGATTTTAGTAATGCAGTGAATACATTAGTAGTTAGTTGCCTTTATAGTTTTGGTTTTTAGGGTTTAACTACAGGTAGAGGTCCTTGAACTCCCCAGCTTAGTTGTACAATTTAAAGATACGATAATGTATCTCCTTTCTGTGATAAGATGCGTTTCAGGGATTAATCTTGTGTTGTTTAAAGGCAGTTTAGGGCGCCTGGGTGGCTCAGTTGGTTAAGCGACTGCCTTCGGCTCAGGTCATGATCCCGGAGACCCGGGATCTAGTCCCACATCGGGCTCCCTGCTCGGCAGGAAGCCTGCTTCTCCCTCTCTCACTCCCCCTGCTTGTGTTCCCTCTCTGGCTGTGTTTCTCTCTGTCAAATAAATAAAATCTTTAAAAAAAAAAAAAAAAAAAAAAAAAAATAAAGGCAGTTTAGTGGACTTGTAGGATGATTTAGAGTTAGTAGCTCAGTTTTGTTAACTGAGTTATTTCCAGGCTGAATCTTAATAAATGAGTTAGCCCTACTATTGACTAAATTCCTGCTTTATACTTTTCATGTTTGTCTAAAAATGTTAAATTTGCCACATATTTGAGATCATTGTCCAAAGTTTCCATTTTCTTTTCCCCTTTTATATTCTTGAAAAAGCAGAACTTTTAAGACTTAACATATTGAGGGATTCAGTTCTGTTCACGGAACATACTAAACATTAATTGATGTAAGTGTTAATCTCAGTGTGACTCATTTGATTTCCTGTTGACATGCCATTTTTTGTCAGTTTTTGAAGAGGGTCTGTTCTTTTTGTGTAGAAGAAATAAGCTTCTTGCCATTGGCTGGTTTTTGTTATGTGGGGAGAAGTGGTGCTTTTGTACCTTCCTAAAGTAGTGGGTCCTTTTAATAATCTGATACATACTCTTGGAACAATGCCTGTTAGGTGCATACGTGAAATTTTGTCTTAATTTTATAGGTCTTCCAGTGATTGGGGTTTTTTGGTAATTACACTAGAAGATCCTGTTCTCTAATCAAGTTGGATAATACGTTTTTTGGATTTGGTCCTAAAGCTAGTTCTCTTAATTATTAAAGAGTGATTTCTAAAACCTTTTCTGAAATTTTGAATCTGTTAATGTTACTTCATTAATCACATTCATTAAATGTGTATTTAATAATTAGCCATTCTTTTTGATGCAAGAATAGATTATATAATGTCGGAATTAAGGTGAAGAGATTAAATGATCAGTAGTAGTAATACCAAAGCTGTTCATACTTTTGAGGGAATTTTGATAATTTTGGAAAACATTTTTTCCCTTTATATAGCACAGAGATACTCCTGAAAATAACCCAGATACTCCATTTGATTTCACGCCAGAAAATTATAAGGTATGACTAAATTAACAGTATAATTAATTTATAAAATATTTAATATCTTCCAGATGTATCAAAACATATGCTTTTTCTTTGATACAGAGGATAGAGGCAATTGTAAAAAACTATCCAGAAGGACACAAAGCAGCAGCTGTGCTCCCAGTCCTGGATTTAGCCCAAAGACAGAATGGATGGCTGCCCATCTCTGCTATGAACAAGGTACCAAATTCATTTTTGCCTTAGTTTGAAAAGAGGAAAGACTGTGTATGAATTTCTCCCTTATGTAGAAATTCCTCTGATGGTTATTAATGTCAGAATCTAGGAATTTGAAGCTTTTAATCATTTATGTTTCCTCAAATTTGGTTTTTGTTGGTTCTCTTAGTAATGTGGAGAACTGAAAAGGTAGAGCTTTTTATCCTTGCACAAAATAGTAAAGGCATTATAGTGAAAGCAGTTTTCTTCTTTTTCCCTTTTTGAGAGAAATGGCCATAATAAAGATAAAAGATTCTGTATGTGTATTATTTGCTGTCAAGGTATTCTGAAAATTAATGTGCTGTTTAAACAGTAAAATGATGGAGAAAAGGACATGCTCACAGTTAATGTGAATCTTTTTATTATTTTGCATCTTTGGCTACAGGCTTTCATAAAATTTATATAATACATAGTATTTGATGGTACCCTAGACTTGATAATCAGCAACATATAGAAGTGGTATTGGTGTAACCCCTTTTAAAGGAGGTTAGTCTATTCATACATATTTTTAAGACTCATTTTTTTCTAATTGTGGTTTCAGCAGCAATCTATATTTCACATTTATTCATGTTATATTAATATAACTATTTTTGTGGTCTTATGTTGGAGGATATAGGTTATGAAGAACTATACAAAATCATATGATTCTTATGAGAATCACACAAATAATAAGCCAGTGTGATATAACGGAAAATACATTTGACTTTGAGCTAAGAGATTTGGTTTTTCTGTGGACTTCCTTCCTCATCTGCAGTGAAGATTTTGAACCAGGGTAGATCTCATCACATTATTACGTTATGATTCCTAAGGGATCTTAAGGACTGGACTGTTTCCAATTCAGTGCATTTTCTACTTGACTATTGCAGAGATTCTGCTATACTTCATTTCTCTCTTTCACTCTTAAAATTTTACTTGGTCTATTAGGCTAAACCACTATCATCTTTCTTAAAGAATAGGAATGTCTTCAGTTGATCTAATGGAATGCCATAGGAAGATTTTAAATTTTGTTAATATCACTTAATTTGCTTTGAATAGTACTCTAACATGGTTATGGACCACTATTATTTTATTATTATTGTTATTTTTGGCTGAAAATGTTACAGAGCAAGTTTGGTTGGTATAATACTTAGTAAAATATAGTCAGGTGGGTTTTTTCCCCCAATAAATCACATAACACTTTCGGTGTTTTCTGAATTAACATTTTTTTTTGTATTATAATAGCAGACTTTCTGAATAACGGTTTAGGTATGTTTCTATTTATAAATGCTTTTTTCCCCTGCAAAAATAGATTTTTAATGATTTTACTTTTTTTAAACAATCTCTACACCCAATGTGGGGCTTGAACTTATAACCCTGAAATCACATGCTCTGTTAAGTGAGTAGGCCAGGTGTCCCCAAGATTCATGTCTTTAATAATGGCAGATGTGTTGGAAGTCTTGCTGAATGGTACGCTTAACAGAATGAAATAAAATAAATGATAACCAATTTGAAAATGTTTCACAAATATTGTCCTGTTCTATTTAGAATTGAATGTGTATGTGTGAGAGGCAGGAAATAGTGTATAGAGAACAGAATCAAGATTCCATTTTTATATTTGAGACTTAAGTGTTACTCTTTCTTTGGCTCCCCCTCTCCCCAGAGGAGAACCCATCCTTACAACCCAAACAATATCCAGAGGCCCACACATAAGTTCCTTAACCATTACTAAGGTGTAGAGAAACAGCAGCATCCCCAGCGGAGCTTTTTCAGATTAGGCATCAGTGGTAGAGTTTCAGCTTGTGTATTTTCTGGCTCTAGCATGTGTGTTTTGAGAGGGCTCCCAGATTCAGAGATACATGCCTGGTTTAGTGTCACCAAATTTAATTTAGCACAGCCACTTATCTTTCACAAGTGAGGCATGATTAGATGAGAATCTATTGAGAATCTATTCTAACATGAGAAAGTTCAACAGATTTGTCTCAGTCTGACAAATTGAGATTGTATTTGATCTGAAAATCATCTTTCATGTCAAAACATGGAAATACACATAATTTTTAAGAATGTTAGACATCAAATCTTAGACCTGATAGATTAATGATGCTATGTCACCTGCTACATGTGGACTATCCCTAGCAAACAGTTAAAACAACCTTGTTTTACTTAACAGACTTGGCCTGATCAAAAGAGTTGTGCCCAGATAATGATTCCCTTGGTCCTGAACTCCACTGTGTCAAAAGAAATATTTACCATAAATACCTTGATGTGACAGGTTGGGAAGTACTTGATGTGACAGGTTGGGAAGTACTAGTCCATAAGATTTTTGTAGACTCTTGCGACTTGAAATAGAAGTAGTGTTCTGGATTGTTCTAGAGAGTTACATACATGCTGTGTGTGTGGTTTGTGTGTATATAAAGCATGTAGGTATGTAAATCAATATAGGCTAATAGGTGAGCTTTGATTCTCGCCCCTTTTTTTGTGTTGCCATACTAGTTGCATGCAATGTACATCAGTAACATCAAGGCTTTTTGAAAAATTGGTTAAGGGTTGAAAAAATACAACTATTTAATTTATTGGGGCTTGTTCACCAAATTTTGCCATTTAGAAATTTTAAATTATAAAATATGAGTGTTGAAATTATCCAAGTAGAAATTCTTAACAGTGAAAGACTTAAAAATTTAGAGAAAAAGAAAGATTGTTTTGCAGAGACCAGGCACGGGGTAAATTAGAGGAGGTACTATAACCATTAGCTTCCGAGCTCTGTGCAATTTGAGTATAGAGGGACTTACACATCCCAAATATCAAATACAGGTATATTTTCTGCTTATGATGAAGTTTTACATTTTTAGCAAACAGAAATTATGCTCTTTACAACATGCCTAAATCTCAACTAATAAACATTGTAATTATTTTAAAATTTCCTGATATTTTAGGTTGCAGAAGTTTTACAAGTACCTCCAATGAGGGTATACGAAGTAGCAACTTTTTATACAATGTATAATCGAAAGCCAGTTGGAAAGTATCACATTCAGGTCTGCACTACTACACCTTGCATGCTTCGAAACTCGGACAGCATACTGGAGGCCATTGAGAAAAAGCTTGGTATGGGACACACTGTTTTTATAACTTTTATGAAAAATAGGATTGTCTTTCCAGATTTGACATTTCTACCTGAGTTTTCCAATGTTTGCCATCTTACTGGATCTGATCTGTACTTCACGAGTAAATTTTTGTCTTACCGTAGTTGGCTACCTTTATTTGTTCTTTTTTTTTTTTTTAATATTTTATTTACTTATTTGAGAGAGAGGATATGAGAGGAGGAAGGTCAGAGGGAGAAGCAGGCTCCCTGCTCTGCAGGGAGCGAAACTTGATTCCAGGACTCCAGGATTATGACCTGCCCTGAAGGTAGTTGCTTAACCAACTGAGCCACCCAGGCACCCACCTTTATTTGTTCTTATTTTGTATTTTTCCTTAGTTCTCAGCCTCAAAGCTGAATTTTCACCTTTTCCCCCCATAATCATTAAGTATGTTTGAAAAGCTTCTAGGGAGGGGTTTTAAAGTGTTCATTGTTTAGAGATTAAGTTTCATTCATTGCGTAATATGAGCATGTGGTCCATAAAAAAGAGATTTTACTGTCCTCAGATTCTTCCAAATGAGTCTTGGAACAAATAAGATACAGGAATAATAAGAATGTTTCAGAAAAGGAAATTTGAAATAAGATATTATTATAGTGGGCATATTTCGTACAAAACTGCCATTCTTGCATTTATAACTACATACCAAGTGAAGTAAAAGGAAGGTATACTCTAATCTGTTGCTACTAAATATTAAGTATTTGTATGTTGTAACGATAGTTGGGCTGTATTGAAGTACATAAAACAAAGCTGAGGTCCGCTCAAAAATTTCACCCTCACAAATTCTGATAATAGTTGGGTATAATTAGTTTTAGATTTTTGTGTTGTTTTACTTTTCATTATAAAAACAAATAATGTCTATTTGCTTTTTGCACTTTATTTTGGCTGTAGCCTAAGTATGTCTGCCTTGTTTTTCTGTTACAAGTTATTATGCAGTTACTTTCATGCATACATATCTTTGCATGATTGTCCTATTGGATACCGAGGTTACTTAAAAGAATATAATTGCTGAGTCACATTTTACTATATTTTGCCAAAATGTCTTCCCTGAAAATAGGAGAGTACCTGTTTTCCTTGTCGTCTTAATGATCTTTGACATTGGCAATTTTGGGTCTTTGCCAATCTGACAGTGTGACTGATTTTAGTAGGTTAACTATCACAATCAAAAGGAAAATACTATATTCTGATACTCTGTTGTAGAACAGCAAACACTGAAGATATGAGTCCCCTGCAACCTTGTTTTTAAAGGAATGAATCCACTTTAGAAATCCTTGAATGTTCTAGTATAATTATACAGAGTTGTTTTAAGAAAGTTAGTGTTCTTAGTTTTTGTATACCTCTATAATTTGTTGTTGTTTTCTTAAGTCACATTGCTATTAAAATATAAACTGGTCCTTAAAAGTAATTATTTATATTTTTAGGAATAAAGGTTGGGGAGACTACACCTGATAAACTTTTCACTCTTATAGAGGTGGAATGTTTAGGGGCCTGTGTAAATGCACCAATGGTTCAAATAAATGACAACTACTACGTGAGTATTCCATTTAATATAAAGTTGTATGATGTTGTATTTAAAATATTTAAAATATTTGGTTTTCTGTTCTGTAGATACTGGTTTCTGAATTATTCATTTAGGAGAAACTTGTCATAAATATCCAAGGGTTTTTTTGTTTGTTTGTTTTCCAAAGTTTATTAGAAAACAAAGGATTGAAAAGGTTTGCATAAAAATGTCAAGTTTAGCTTCCACACTGAAGGTTTTTAAAAATCAAACATTTTTGCATTTAACTCTAGGAGATAATGACATTTTAAAAGCTTTTAAATTATGACATAGAAATAACAGAAAATAACCACCAAGATTTAAAATATATTTTACTATACTTACTGTTATTAGCTGTTATTTTTATCATTATTATTATTTGTAGAAATAAGCCACAGATACAGGTAAACCACCTCTATGCCCCCAAAATCCTGTTCCTTTCATTTTCAGAGATAACCACTGTCATACATTTAATGTGTATTCTTGCTGTACATGTTTTTAAACTGAGTATATGTATCTAGCCATACTAATATAATATATTGCTTGTTTAAGAAATTTTAGAGATGGTATCATTCCTCCAGATACTGCATTAGCTGGACTTCACTCACAAGTTTTGATAAGTAATGTTTTATCATTTAGTTCTAAATATTTTTAAATATGCATTTTTAAAAATATTTGAGAGGAAGAGAGCAAGATAGAGTAAGCATGTATGAGGTGGGGGGAGGTGCAAAGGGAAAGGGAGAAGCAGACTCCCTGCTGAGTAGGGAGCCTGGTGTGGGGCTCAGTCCCAGCACCCTGGGATCACGACCTGAGGCAAAAGTGGACGCTAAATCGGTTAACCAACTGAGCCACTCAGGGGCCCTTACGCATTTTGATTTCTCCTTTGGCCTGTGGTTTTTAGAACTGTTAGTCTCCCAAGTGTGTGGAATTTTCTAATCCTCTTTTTAACTTGCTACCCTAATTATATTTAATGGTTTTCATACATAATATTGTTAGTTCATATTTCTTAGAAACTTACTAGTAGGAATTAAGTCCTGTATTGAGTGTGGATTCTTCAGGAAGGTATTTACTTTGCTTCTCTCTCGCTCCTGTAAATACTAATGTTCCAAAAGAAAGCTCCTGTCCTTATACCCTCCCCTGTTGCTCCAGGGTGTAAGGTTCTAGACTAGCAGTTCTTTTTGAGGGACAGTTTAATTTCTAGCTTATCCCTGAGTGAATAGCCTTTTAGGTTCTTAACTTTATGTGCTTGGGATGTCTCTTGTAGCATGCAGCTTTGTCCCTTGACCCTTTGGGCTATAAAACTCTGAAATCAGGTCTGCTCAGTGTTCCACTTGTCTTCCTGCATTTTCGTTGAGTTTTTGGCCTCTGGGTATTTATTTCTTGTCTGCATGCTCATAAAATTTAAAGTTTTTTGTTTTTCTAATTTTAACCAACATTTTTAGTTTTTTATATTGGGGGTGGTGTTCAGTCAGGATAGCTAGTCCGCCATAATGCCTGAAATGGAAATCTACTTTTTTTTTTTTAATGAAGATGAAATTTGATTTCTTTGGCTGTTTAGATTTCTAGGTCTCATTCCCTATACTGATTTTCTTCATTTGAATGATCAAGAGATTCAAATTTCTTATCTTCTTTATTCCCCATACTTAAAAAAAAAAAAGTCCTTCAAAAATATGGCAACAATTGGGCGCCTGGGTGGCTCAGTGGGTTAAAGTCTCTGCCTTCAGCTCAGATCATGATCTCAGGGTCCTGGGATTGAGGCCCACATCGGGCTCTCACTCAGCGGGGAGCCTGCTTCCTCCTCTCTCCCTCTGCCTGCCTCTCTGCCTTCCTCTCTGCCTACTTGTGATCTCTGTCAAATAAATAAATAAAAAATAAAAAAAACTTTAAAAAATATGGCAACAATTTTGCCTTCTCCTCTATTTCTGCAGTTTACTTATAATCTAGAGGATCTTGATTTAATCAGGAATTAGACAGTCAAGACTGTGTGTGGAGCTTTGTAAGTTTAAATATAATGGCCTATGGATTTATCCAAGAGATAAAGATTAGTAATGGTATGTTTTTTGGCAAGGCAGTTGTTTTTGTTTTTTAATCCATATCCAGCATGGGGCTGAAATCAAGAGCCACTGCTGTACCGACTGTACTGACTGCTGTAGAGGCACTCTCAAGGCAGTTAACTTTTATGGATCTCAGTTGTCTGGGGGATAAAATGAAATAGTCATGTAAACTTTGATTGGATCCTGCATAGGAAAAAGACAGCTATGAAAAATACATTTTGAGAGTAGCTGGTAGATTTTGAATATGGACTTGACATTTGATTAAGGAATTATTTTTAATTAGGTGTGGTGGCATTATGTCATTTAAGAAAGTATTCTTATTCTTCAATGTCTGCTGAAGTATCAGGAGTGGAGTGTCATGATGTCTGCAACTTTCAAAATGGTACAAACAAAAGTGTGGAGGTGGGGCTTACAAGCTATATATAATACAAATATGGCAAACTAAAAATTGTTGAATATGGGTAGCAATATAGATATTCATGTATAGTTTTTAGATTTTTATAATAGTTGGAGGAAATAAAATCATTAGATGACTTAAAAGATTCCTTTTAGCGATGAGGTTCTGAACATTTGTTGAACCCTAAGCAGTTTGAAAGTAGTGTTTTATGTTTATAAATGTTTAATCATTGAACAAATATTAAAGAACTTGTGTGTGGTGAGGCACTGGAGATGCAGTGTTGAATCATGATTTCTGTAGTATCAGAGTCCTATAAAACATTTTCTTAAGTACTTAACAGTTTTAGAGAGGGAGTAGGAGTATGGTTTGGGCATTTTTCTTTTAGTTTAATCTTACCCATTCTGTTTTGACTCTCTTGATTAAACCTAGGAACATGGGCATGTGTATCTGTGCATTTCAGTTGTATTATTTTAAATACGAGAACGCTTTCTTGACATAAAATTTTTACATGGGTACATATTGTATAAAATACAGAGCTGCTGTCATCGAAATGGGAAGTGGAGGGTCAGGGTCATTGAGATACGTTCCAAAAACAATTCTTTTACCTTCTGTTCAAAAATTAAGTGAATTTGGGAACAGGGTGAATTTTACTTGGAAAGAAAGAAGATATCATGAGAGTATTATATCTTTAGGTTAGAGATAGATGTTAGGCAACTACTTTTATGTTACTATGACTTCTGGTGCTAATTCTATTTGCACCTCACCGTTTCTTGAGCATTTGTTGAACATATGCCATGGCACTGTTCTGTTTTATATATTTTCTCATTGAATCCTCAAAAACATACTTGAAATAGGTTTACAAGTTAAGAAACAAACTTAAGGAGGCTGAATAATTTATTTAAGATTACTAGGTATTAAATGTTAGAGGCAGGATTCAAATGCAGAACTCTTTCATGTTAAAGTAGTTATTGCCTCTTTACTGTATTGCCTCTTTAGCTGCAGCTCTTCTTGCCTACTGCATTTAACAGTATATACTATATATAGGAATTAATCAGTTACTGCTACCGTGGTGACAAACTTGGGAGCTGAGAAAGACAATAAACTTACTGACATTAGGGTTTTACACAGATGTCAGTGGTAGGAAGTAGTTTTAATATGACTTTTAATTTTTTATCCTAGGAGGATCTGACACCTAAGGATATCGAAGAAATTATTGATGAGCTCAAAGCTGGCAAAGTCCCAAAACCTGGGCCAAGGTATGCTTTTATTTCTATACAATAAATTTTAATGGCTTAACCTAATGTATACTTAATTTAAATTTTATCTCTGGGACACCTAGGTGGCTCAGTCAGTTAAGCATCTGCCTTCAGCTCAGGTCATGATCTCAGGGTCCTGGGATTGAGCCTCCCCTCCCCATCAAACACCCTGCTTACTGGGGGAAACTGCTTCTCTTTCTCCCTCTGCCTGCAGCTCCCCTGCTTGTGTTCTCTGTCAAATAAATCAATGAAATCTTAAAAAAAAATTTTTTTTTAAATAACAACTTCTATCCCTTTAAGGGCGTATGGGTGGCTCAGTAAATTAAGTATTGATTTCAGCTTGGGTCATGATCTCAGGGTTGTGAGATCGAGTCCTCCATCCCAATGTGGAGTTAAGATTCTCTCCCTCACTCAACCTGTACCCCGCCCCAACTCCTCCTGCTCCTAAAAAAAAAAAATAAAAAAAATAAAAAAAATAATCTCCTATGTTCTTAGTTGTTGTCAGGAGCTTTGGATAGTATTGAAACCAACCTGTCATGTAAAGCAACTATTTTTTTTTTCCCTCTAAAATCCTATCAGATTAACACTTGGTATCTACTTCAACATTTACAGAGAAGGGAATTTACTACAAATAAAATCTGTTCCATCGTTTAAGTGTTAGTACTATACTTTCTGTCAGAAGATTGACTCAAAGTTTGTTTCCCTCTAATTTCCACCTACATGTCCAGTTCTGCCCTTTGAACTGACACAAGATAACTTTTATACCTCTTCTAAATGATAGGTCTTCAGTTACTTAAAATAGGTGTCTTCTCTTCCCCAAATCTTTTTTTCAGAATTAATGCCTACTGTTTTTCATTTTTTTCTTTGTCTGACCTAGTTTTGGTTTCCTCTTCTGTAGCTTTTTTGGTTGACTAATGACTTAACGTGGTACTTACACTAATTATGGTATTTGAGATGGGTACTGAGCAGTGCAGAGCACTGTGGGACTATCTTTTTTGTTCTAGACATTATGCTTATAATAATGCAGCCGAATTACATCAACTCTCACTTCAGGTACATTTCACCAGTAAGTGCACTTATAGTCAGTTAGAATGCCTAAATCTTTTTTAACTTCCAACACTGTCCATCCAAGTTGTCCATCTTGCAGTTGTGTTATAATAATTCTTTTCTTTCAATTATGAACCTGAACTTTTGCTGCTAAAAAAACCCATTCCATATCTGAGTGCTTATATTGCTCAGAATTTTTTCCTAATACTAGCAAGTATTTGTAGTTTTATGTACTTCTAAGTCCTTTATGTTTTTTTTTTGCTTATGCTGTATAATTTTCCTTCTCTCAGTATATTAGTAGGTTTTAATAGCCATATAGTATTTTAATATATTAAAAGAACTATGGTGTGCTCTTTATTCCTGTTTTAAATATATATTCCTGCTGTCTATAATAAATACCAGTTCTGTGTACTCTCTCAAGAGGTAGATAGGGGCCCAGAAACATAATTTTGAGTTGAATGCTAAAAGCTGTTATAGGAGTGTTTTCAGCAGGAAATGATGTATAATCTTCCTAAAATTATTGTGCTAGTGACTGTGTAAAGTAGTTCAAAATTTAGTGCATGTTGTGGGGTAGAGGAATTAGGAGTCATTTTTAGCTTTTTGGTCTGAGCACGTCAGTGGTTCCGTTAACTAAAAAAGGAGATTTGGTTTGGGAAAGAAAGGTCACTTTGTTTGGTACAGGTTAAAGTTGAGATGCCCCCTAGACATCCATGGTAAAATGCTGAAAGGTATATTTGAACCTGGAATTTAGGAACTAGATTAAGACTAGAAATATGAATTGGGGATTCATTGATTCTTATAGATGGTATTTAAAGCTATAAGGCTGGATGAGATTATTGGGGGTGAAATTAGTTTGTTGGTGTTATTA
This sequence comes from Spilogale gracilis, assembly GCA_004023965.1. Lineage (NCBI taxonomy): Eukaryota > Metazoa > Chordata > Mammalia > Carnivora > Mephitidae > Spilogale > Spilogale gracilis. Next base: position 21,605 of record PITA01000635.1, read on the forward strand.
ACATAGAATACTATAACATCATTATATTTTAACATTAATAAAACAGTTAACCAAGTACCACAGTGAAGCATTTTTAGTATCTAGTAATAGAGATGTTTCTTATCAGTAATTTTAAATAGTTCTTCAGTGGGATTTTTTTTTAGTGTTACAGATTTGAGCCAAAAACTTTAGAATTACTGGTTTCTGAACCTGTTTTTATTTCCTATGTATCTCCTCTTACTTAAGAAACAGAGATAGGGGCACCTGCTTGGCTAAGTCAATTGAGGGGCCTACACATTGGTTCAGCTCAAGTCATGATTTCAGGGTCTTGGGATGGAGTCCCAAGTCAGGCTCTGTGCTCAGTGGGGAGTCTGAGGATTCTCTTCTTCCTCTGCCTCTTCCCCACCTAAATGCTCTCCCTCTAAAATAAACAAATTTTTAAAAAAATAAATAAAAAGCAGAGATAAATCTACTTTTTTCAGTAATTACAGAACATCTACCAGTGGTGTCTGTAAAGACTGTATTTGGACATGGAAGTTCTAGAATGTCTTCCCAGCATCGGAAGGGAAAAACTTTTCCTCTCCTTCCTCAAGTTTTTTGGATATAGAGTATAATGAAAGAGACTGCAATGATAGTAATCAAAATATAATTACAGCTATACTTTAAAATTAACCAAAGTTGGGTAATTTTTTTTTATTAGTGTTTTTATAATAAAGCACTCTGCTCACATGTAAAGGAGGTGCTCATTGTGAGTCTTTGAGTAGCCAGAGAAATTAAACTGGTTTGGCAGTACCTGATTTCTGAGTACCATTACCAGGTCTATCCTGGGCAAAATCAGTAAAAGATTCATGTCTCTTTGTGGTTCAGAACTGCTTTTTTATGTTTTTGGTAAATGATGGGTAGGAAAGGGAAAAAAAAATTTTTTAAGCTTTTATTTATTTATTTGACAGAGAAAAACACAGCTAGAGAGGGAACACAAACAGGGGGAGTGAAAGAGGGAGAAGCAGGCCTCCCGCTGAGCAAGGAGCCCAATGTGGGGCTTGATCCCAGAGTCCGGGACTCCTGGGATCATGAGCTGAGCTGAAGGCAGTTGCTTAACCAGCTGAGCCACCCAGGCGCCCCTAGAAAGGAAATATGAAACTGATGGTAAGGCAGTCCTTTATTTTGATATTAAATATTTGTGCTGAGATTATTTTTATTTTTTTAAAGTACCAAAAATAAATTTTTAGCCTGCTTTGAAATTACTAATTAAGAGGTAGAAGTTGTTTTTTAGTATGGTTAACTAAAACTAGTCTTAGATCCAATTTTAATTCTTCATATTTGAGTTGAATATTTACATACTTAGTTTTATAAAAATACCTTTTTGCAGAATCTGTGGTGTACCAGATAATATGAGATGTAAAGAAATATAGGCCATTTCTTTGGATAACTCTAGACTGTAAAGTCACTTTTTTTATATACTAAAAGTAGAGGGCAGTGTGGATGTATCTCAGCAATATTAAAAGGATAAGCACTAAACTTTCATAAAGTAGCTTTTCTTTAAATAGTACTTCTAAGTCATAAACAACGTACAGAAAATTTTCTAGTATGCAAATGAGTTAAAATGATGAATGTACAAAAGTGTGGGAATGGCTAAAAAAATAGATTTACCTTTTGAATTGTAGTAAAAACAAGGTAATTAATAGATGGCATTTTAAACATAACACTTGAAGTGAATCATTTTTTGTTTTTTTTATGACGTGAAAACCCTAGCATAAATTGCGAATGGAAGAGCTAGATGCCTGCCTCTGGTGTCTGATGCGTATTTATGGATAAAATGAGGGGAAAGTTACATGATTAAGAGATGAAACAATCTGTGGACTTTACAGCCTTATAGCTTTTTAGTGTGCATTTTGTGAAGGGTGAGGGAGAGAGAAAGTTTTGAGGCAGACGTAAGAGGCCATTAACTCCCTCCCCCCCCCCCCAAGTAGGTCGTGGTACTGTAATTGCATGGAACAAACTTGAGGAAAATCTCTCAAAATCCACAGTTCCTTGAAAACTTTAGGCAGTGTGCATGATTAATTCTCCCATTTGTTGTTGTCAAAACCTCATTTTTTATAATCTTCCTAAGTCAGTCCTTTGTGTTGGTAAAGAAGGTAGCTGAGCTTAAACCGCAGAGGGAACCTAGTAAAGAGGAATAAGAAAGGTCCTCCGAAATAATCTCTTTATCGAAGAGTGGCAGGTAAGCCAAATAGTGTTTTTTACTAAAGTTAGATATCATCTTGCCACTTACCCTACATTAATTTTAGATTCAGACAGATAGTTCACAGTTGTTTTTTGATCTGGTTTTCATAGTGAACCTATAATAAAAATATATTAATTTCCGACTTTGTAGGCACTCTCTGTTACAGTACACACTTAGTTACTTGCATTGTGTAATGTAATAGCTTGAAAGATCCTAAATGATTATGTGGTATTCTTGTCCTGTTCCCTGAACAAAAAGTGATTTCTTGGGGCTCTGAATGACAGAATGTGAAGGGCAAAGCAAGGAGGAGTAAAAAGATGTAAATTGAACAATTCCTCAGCTGAAATCTGTAACCAGAACAGGTAAATTAACAAAGCCAGGAAATAGAAGAGGTGAAACAGGAGTAGGTGCTGAGCTGAGCTCTAGCAACAGAGGTCAGACAGGGGCAGAGGTGAGTGATTACCTGAGAAAAGTATGTGTGGGGGTGAACAAAAGACAGGTTGTTCTGCCTCTGTGCTTGCCTCTCTCCATAGATTCCTAAGGACCTGTTCCTGTTTTGTGGCTGTGGGTAGCCACTCTAGTCTGGAACATGTTTTGGAAAAGTTAATACTAGTAATATTGCTTTTAAAAATATGAACACCAAAATATACTTTGTTTCCACTGCTTCTAAGGAAACCCCCTCCTAAATCTTCAAATTCCCATTTCCTTTAATTCCTGTTATTTCCAAATATAATGTATAAGCTTGTATTCTCTTCTGTTCACTGCGATAGATCTCAATCTGAATAAAAATTAAATTATATGAAGAATGAATGGAATGCTTTAATTTATTAAAATGTGATTTTTAAAAAAGATTTTATTTATTTATTTGACAGAAAGAGAGATCACAAGTAGGCAGAGAGGGAGGAGGAAGCAGGTCTGATGTGGGCCTCCATCCCAGGACCCTGAGATCATGACCTGAGCCAAAGGCTTTTAACCCACTGAGCCACCCAGGCGCCCAAAACATGGTTTTTTTCAAAAAGGTTTGAGAGAGAGGGAGAGAAACTCAAGCCGATTTCACGCTGAGCCCACTATGGGGCTCTGTCCCATAACCCTGAGATCATGACCTGAGCTGAAATGAAGAGTCCGATACTTAACCAAATGAGCCATCCAGGTGCCACTAAAAGCATCATTTTAAAAAATGTTCTCTGGGTCTGGGTTATTTTTGTAAAGTTTTAAGCTCTGATCCTTGGAAAGGTGGTGAGTCCCCTAAGCCTTCATTTCTGCAAAATAAGGCCAGTATTACTTGTCTCATGGCATGGTTTAAATGAACTAGTAATATATGTACAGTGCTCAGTAAATGGGAACTAGTGTTACTTTTATATTTTTCATATTTATGGTGAGTTTTGGTATGTTTGTTTTCATATTTAACTTTTGAAAATCTTGCAGCAGTTAAAAAAAAAGTTTGAATTAAATAATCCATGTAACTTTTGGATGAAAAATAGTTACTGGGCTGTTGTGAAGTAACAATTATTTTTTAAATAAAGATTTATAAATGGCAATCATTAATAGTTTAATGTTACTTGCTCTTTTCAGGAGTGGACGCTTCTCTTGTGAGCCAGCTGGAGGTCTTACCTCTTTGACTGAACCACCCAAAGGACCTGGCTTTGGTGTACAAGCAGGACTTTAATTTATTTTTAACTGTAAATATTGTCACTGGAGAAATAAAAGTGAATCTCTTATCTATATAAACTTTTTATATTATTTGTTCATTTCATGGTTATACCTAACAGCTTGCTGCTTATAAGTGTAGTGTATAATGGTGAAACTTCGGAGTATCATTTTAGATCTTTTGCTGTCTCTGGCTAACTATGAAGACATTATTTCATAATGCTCCAATATCATTCATTTTCAACTACCAGGTCACTTTTATCAACATCAGATTATTGTGAAGTAAACACTGTGTCAAATTTCACATATATTTTGCTTTTTCACCTTTAACTAAAGACAAACCTTAACATGATCTTTCTATAGACCTTGTTTACATTAGTACTCCCTCTAAACATTTTTAGATTTACAGCACATAAAAGTCACTCTGTTATTAACTGGTGACACCTCAAGCAGAGGTTTAAGGAGGATAAAGTAGTTGTCTCTAGAAGTAGTGCTTATCATTTTTATAAAAGACAGGCACTTTGTTTTTGTATACTGCAAGTATATAGAAACTGGGCAAAGAGACGAAGTACAATCTGAATTGGAAAGAGCAGTCGATAAGCAAAATACTCTTCAGTATTGAATGTGTTGAATGTGTATTTTAACTTAGAACAAAGGATAAAACTGTGTTCTATACACTCAAGAAACTAGCTATGGTGCATTATTAGTTTTACAAGTTGGAAAAAAAAATAAATAGCTTTAATGCAGGGATAAATCTAAATCCACTTACTTCAGGATTTCTCAAAGTCATTGTTCTTCTGGTAGACTAACCAGTCACTAGTAGTAATTATGATGCTTAAAAAATGTGATTATTGGGGTGCCTGGGTGGCTCAGTTGGTTAAGCAGGTCATGATCCCGGAGAGCTGGGATCCAGCCCCATGCATCAGTTTCCCTGCTCTGCGGGAAGCCTGCTTCTCCCTCTCGCTCCCCCTGCTTGTGTTCCTTCTCTCACTGTGTTTCTCTCTGTCAAATAAATAAATAAAAATCTTTAAAAAAAAAGTGATTATTTTTTAAAAAAGATTTTATTTATTTGACAGAGAAAGAGGTCACAAATAGGTAGAGAGGCAGGCAGAGAAAGAGGGGAAAGCAGGCTCCCTGCTGAGCAGACAGCCAGATGTGGGGCTCGATACCAGGACCTGGAGATCATGACCAGAGCCAAAGGCAGAGGCTAAACCCTCTGAGTCCCCAGGTGCCCCAAAACATAATTATTTTTAAGAATACCTTTAGAAATTAGTTTTTGTTTTTTACCTGCAAAGGTAAATAACAACAGTAATTTCTTAAGTGGCCTAGAAAGGTAACACAATGAAAATGCCTCTCTTCTATCCTAGGGACCCTCCTGACCTATTAACTTTTATAAAAATGCCTTACTTTGGCGTAAATTTTTTTTTTTTAAAGAAAAATTAGAGGTGAGGAAGCTTCACATACTGGGTGAAAAAAACCAAAGACATGTATTAAGGATATGCACTGATTATCAATTTTTATGTAATATTTTAGAAATAGAAAATTAATTTTACATTAACTATAGGCATACTGTTATTATTAAAACATATTCTGTAGTTCTTAGATCATCACTTACTAGTGTATATTAGGATTTTGAGTCTTGCTTAATTTTTTTGCCTAATTTTCTTAACCTATCAGTGACAGTTTTCTGATTAGTTTTTAAAAACACCTGGCAGGTAAAATTGTATTAGAGTAATCCAAAATGGTTTCAAAATATCTATGAACACAGTGATTAAAATTTCTTTGCCCGTTTTCAGAGATGACAGCTATATCCTGCCCTATTTCTCAGACCTGTAGAGAGGTAGGCATCATTTGTGCGTTTACCTCATTTCCTCTTTTCAATTCCTAACTCTGCTGTTTTTTAAAAAGAGGGTAGTTGAGGAGGAAATCTTATTGCTGTTTAATGACAAAAATAAACAATTTATTCTCTCTGTTGACAAAGAATCTAATACCAGTTTTTTGGTTTGTTTTTGTTTGGGGCGGGTAGCAACTACTAAAAGCTACTGATTGCTCACAATTACTTGCTGTAATTGGATGGGGCCAGTGCTCTAGAAAATCCTACAATACATAATAGTTGTAAGGATATTTGCTGCAGAGGCATTACATATGTATAGACTAAGTCATATAACAAGCTATGGTCTGAGACTGTATTTTTTATTTATTACATTCACTTTCCTGAAATATGGCAGAATTTTTTAAATGATCTGAATTACCTAGACTTAATGTAGCAGAACATAAAGGAAGTTGATTATAAAGGCATGACGAACAAAGTAATCTGGTAAAAAAGTAACTTTTGCAGAATGGCTTCTAATTCATATATCAAATACAGTTGACTCAACCAATGCCCAGCATTGGAATGTTGAGCAGTTAGGGCGACCAACTCACCTCTGGATTGAAAATCCTATAACTTTTAACTCCCCTCAAAACTTAACTACTGTTAAGCCTACTGTTAACTGATAAACAGTTGATTAACTCATATTTTCTATATTACATGTATTATACACTGTATTCTTAGTTACAGAAAAGAAGATGTACATCTACATTACCGCACTTATCAAAAAGTTCATGTATGAGTAGACCCACGCAGTTCAAACCCATGTTCAAGAGTCAACTATATACATGTTTTAAGTGTTTGCTTAACTTTGGCTAAGACTGAGGTTTAATGCTTGGAGTCTTTGACTTTTTAGTACTATTATGAAAACTGGTAATTTTACCCACTTGCTGAAGACCTGAGCCAACAAAAGACAGGACTATATAATTAAAAGTCTTAGCAGCTTACTAACCCACTAGCTTATGGATGTAAACTTTTCCTCAGACTTCTTTTGAGACATCTGTCTGTAATAGATAACTATAATTTCTTGATTTATATTTCTAGTTTCACATTGAAAAGGAAAATTAGCTCCTCTTGCCTTCCTACGTATCATGTGAACCTTTTGAATAATAAAGTGTGGCGGGTTTATAATTTGCCCATATAATCTTAATATGAACTTCATTAAATTTTTTTGCCAACTAGTTGTCCCCTTGAGTGTAGTCAGTACAGTGCCGGGGAGCACAGTTGCCTTAGGAATCTTTCATATATTCACTGATTTTAAGTAATCAGGTTGTACATATGGTCGTTGCCATAAATTTTAGCTAATTTACTTGAGCAACTTCAAGATTACCTACATTTCAGTTTTGAAGTTAGGCAGTGCTATAGAAATAGCAATTGTCATTGCCGTTGATACTAAGGACGATGAGTTAAGAACTCAATGACTTGAAGAGATGTGAGTCTTAAAATTGAGTGGGTTTAATTTGTATTTCATGCCATAAATATCCATATTAAATGTAAGGGTAGGGTGCACCTGGTTGGCTCAGCAGGTTAAGCATCTGTCTCAGGTCCTGCTAGGGGCTTCCTGCTCAGCGGGGAGCCTGCTTCTCCCTCTCCTACTGCCCCGCCTCTCACTCATGCTCTCTCGCGCACACATTCAGATACATAAAACGTCAAAAAATAACAATATTTCACCTTTAGCCTAACGCGCCCTCTTACTCTTCATATTGAACCTAATGTTTTATAAGTGGGAGAAACCAGGAAACTTTAGGAAAGGAAAAATCAGTGATTTTTAATGCAAGTTTATGCTTTATATAATTTGTTGAGATTTAACTTCGTGTCAAGTCTAAAGTGTCACATCTGTAGGCAAACTGATGAGGGAAGAGATGGTTTCCGTCCAATTATGTAACCCCTTTGGTGGTTAAATAAAGGCGTGAACAAACTGGCATATTAACCTCGCTGTAAATAAAAAGCGTTCAGAAGTTGTCAGAATAAATTGGTTTCCATCAGATTATGTAACCCTTTTGGTGGTTAAGGTGTACAAACTGTCGCAGACTAACTTCGATGTAAATAAAAAGCGTCCAGAGGTAAGAGTACCCGCTGCTGTCAGAAACGAGACTAAATTTTCCTCACGCACTCTTCCCCAGTATTTGAGCAGTTCCCTCTGAAATACTATCTCGGATGTAGAGAAACTTATTTCTCTAAAAAGGTGCGAATGGGAGAGTATTCTGGGGTTCGCGGTGGCCCCGTGCCAGGTGCAGGTTAATGTAATTTCGGAACTGCCACTGCACCCCCACCCCCAGCACAGGTGGTGATGGTGGGCACGTCGGGGCGCCTATGATATCCCGGCACGCGTCTGGATCCCCCGGGACCCAGTGCAGGTGCAGTCCCGCCAGCGCGCAAGCGCACTGCCGCGCAGACAATGGGGACCCTGACCCGCCCTGCGTCTCCGTACACGCCGAGCCAGCCGTTCGCCGCTGCGAATTTAGGGGACAGATACCCTGTCTCTGTCTTTAGGCATATTTTCCCGGGTCCGACCTCACAAGCTCGCCCACCCGCCTTGCAAAAATAACATGTGAATACCCTGTGTTCAGCCTCTTCGCCGCCGTCGCCGCCATTTCCAGAAGTTTCCAGTCACATCCACGGCCATGATCACCACAAAAAGAGACTGCAGAACACTCCGGACCCACAGCGTCAGCAGAGCCAGCGCTGCTTTCTTGCGCATCCCTAGGTTCTCCCTGTTTTCGGGCCGGTGACGGCGGAGGGAGACGGCGAAACCTGGGTGGGGTGGAACGAGGGCCGAGCAACTAGAGAGGAGTTCCGGCGTGCACCCCCTCCGCCTCTCACTTGGTACCTTCCGACTCCTCCGCCCCGCGGCTCGGGAAGCTTCACGGAGCTGAAAGAGCGGCGAGGTAGCGGGGAGGGGCCGGCGGAAGGGGCGGGCGCGCGCTGGGGGCGGGACGGTCACGCCGCCTGTCCCGTGCCCGCGGAGTCACGTGCCTGCGTCGCAGCCAATCACCGGGCGGCGCTGTCCTGGGAGCGAGGAGGCTGTGGTGAGAGACCGACGGAGACCGGAGATGTTTTCAAGCCCGGCCTCCGCGGCGTTCGTGGCGGTTGCGGCGGCGACGAAGACAACGACAGCAACGGCAACACCGAGGCACTCATTCAGGGGGTAAACCCTCCTGCGCCGATCTTGCCTCGGGTCCGTGAGGGTGAGGGGGGCGTGGCGACAGGCGAGGAGGAAGGAGGGGCGCGGTTTCGAGCCCCGTCCCGACGCTTTGGAGGAGATCCCTCAGTTCTGCGCTGCTCCCGTTCCCTCTCCCCAGAGCAAGGTAGGGGACGCGCCCTGCCCACCCTGTCTCTTGCCAACCGGCCTGACCAGGCGCGGCCCGCGGCGCCGCTGGCCTGACAGTGACAGGCCGTTAGTGGTCGCGGCGCGGGTCCGCCCCGCCCGCCACCGCCCCTCCTGGAGTCCCGGAGGAGCTGCGGCGGGGCTGGGACCTGCCAACGGGGCGGGGACGGTGCGGGGGGGACTCGGCGGGGCACCCCCCGCCGCCGCTCTGGGGGCTGGGCTGCCACCGCCTCCCGGAACATGGCGGGGCCGGGAGGAGCGTGTGCGTGCGAGTGTGCGCGGCCCGAGAGGGCGCCGCCGGCGTGCCGCGGCCGGACCCGGCGGGGCGGGGCGGGGCGGGGCGGGAGTGGGGGCGCGCCAAGCCTGCCGCGCGCGCCCGCCCGTCGGGTGCTGGGGTGCAGACGCGGCCACGGGAGACGGCAGCGACCGGAGGAGCATTGGAGGTACCGGGGTCCGGGGGAGGAGGATAAAAGGGCGAAGGGAAATTGCCGCTTTAATAGTCTTGGAGGAGAGGAGAGCGGCACGCTGCAGCTCTGTCTTGCCAGTGTAATGCTATTGTAATCTGCCTTTGCCGCATTGGGCAATCGTTTCTCTTCATGGTTCCGCCAGAGCTCATTCGAATAGTGTTCGTAAACCCTTGGAGCACGTCAGGTTCTTAGATCTCATTTTGAGGGGTAATACGGTGTGACGCATCTTCGAGGATCCCAAAGCGTTGAATAAACGGTTGTACAAAGAGGTTATCGAAGCCCAGCTGACAGCTGTTTTAATAATAACAGTAAGAAGCAGTTTGGGATGGGAAGTTAACACTATTGCACCAGTTGAAACCGTAGGAAACATTTTAAGCAGTGTAGTCGTTGATATTGTAATTTCCACCGGACACCCGCGGCTAAACTGCAAACGCGGTTAAAATGGGTACCAGATTCAGTGATGTGTAAAGTCTTGGAATTGTCTGCAATCCTGAAGTTGGAATGAACCTGTGTTCTTAATCATGCACTCCTTTTTTATTTTAAAACGGTTTGCGTAAATTATGAAGAAGGCGAACTGGTAAAATAGCTATTTTAAATTGCCTGTTTATTAAAAACATATGCTCAAGTAGGCTGTTAAAAATCTCGGGCACTGATCTGTTTTAGTTTCTTCAGTCATTATACAAAGGCTTTCCTGGAGATTAGCTCAGAACTGGCAGAACATATGCTCTATTGATGCCAAGTGGCTTAAAAACAAAATAAAATAGTGTTGACTGTATAAGATCAAGTCATTATCTAATCTTGTTGGGAAAAGTCTTTAATTTCAGCTAAACGCAAAAAAAAAAAATATTTAAAGACTCACAATGTTTTTCCAGGAGACTATAGGTGAGAGGAGAAAGATTTTACTACTTAAAGATCTTTTATAGTTGACACCAAGTACTAACTAAATTTCTGTTAAAGGGAGGTCTGCACTCGGTTTGACTGATGTCAAGCTTAACTATTCAGGGCATGTGTTCTATTTTGGGGGCAGGCAAAGTGTTAAAATGAACTAAAACCTAAGTGTTAAGTGGTATTCATGGAAGGAAAAAAGTAAAAAAAAAAAAAAAGATTCCTTTAATTTTCTTCATCTCATGGTTGTTATTATGGTTTTATGAGCAAGCAGAGCTGGGAAAGTGAAAATTTGGTGTTGGGTATTCCATGAGGAAGAATGGAACTGAAGTATTCTGATGAGGAAAGAACTTAGTAGGTGAAAATATGTTTCTCAGTCTTTGATTTTAGTTCTTGAATATCAGGAAGAAAAGAAAAACAAAGCTTGAATTTTGTTTGGAGACAAGTGCCCCCTCAGTGGAATGAATTTAAAGCGAAGATGTTTTTTAGCAAGATGTTTATAGATTCCTTTTTCTTCCTGTGGAAGTTGTTGGAAAATGTGAGTCTTCCGAGGTAGATTGTAGAAATTGGTAGTCAGTGGATATTTGAAAAACTTTGTTGGAAAAGAGGTCTTAATTCTAAGGAGTAAGAAGAATAAAAATATTCAATTTGTTGACATTAGTTGACTGGTTAAATTTTCTTCATTCTTATGCTTTAAGAGCCTTATTACGGTTTGAAAAGAGAATGATCTATGAGAATATTTCCATCATAGTCTATAAAAGGTTTAGGCTGCTTTCTGTATATAAACTTGATGATACAAATAAGTATCTATCAGAAAGGCATGAAAAAAATTGATAATTGGAATAGGTTGCTTAAGAGTTCACATTACTTTGTTGACTTGAAATTTGTTGATAAAATTAACATTAACATGTATTTCTAAAATACCTGTGCTGTGTTAAGGGTAGAGTCATGGTGATTTGTTCTTAGAACTGGAAGGGACCTCAAATTTTCTAGTCTGTTTTCCTCAAGAGAAAATTAAGTCTTAGTAAGGTGAAATGACTTACCCAAGCCAGTACAGCTTATTGAAGAAGTCTGTGGTTTGGGCCTAGAGATTTCCCTTCTGTGAAAATGCTAATGCCTTTTTCTTTAAGAAATAGCTTTATGGGTAGTGGAAAAAATATTGACATATAACTGAGAAGCCCTCAGTTTAAATTCTTGATTTAAAAAAGACATATATTGATTACTTCCTAACTGTGGTTCTTGATAAATCACATTAACTTTCAGAACCTTCTTAATCTACAAAAAATAATTGTCCTAAATACAGAGTTGTTGGATGGGACAAGTGTGATTACATATGGAAAGCATGAGATACACTGTAAACTTTTATACATATAGAAAGTGGCAATATTTAAAAAATACAGTTTTACTGTATTACAAGGTGTCTAGATCTCTAGGTTTTTGCTTAGCCTTAGCTTTATTGTTTCCAACACCTGCTGTTTTACAGATTATAACTCCCTGTAGATACACTTCTGATCCCCACTTAGTTCTAATCTTAGTAAAGCCTCTTATGAACATTTTAAATATTGCAGTTGTTAGAGCCTGACTTCCTCTGGAGAAAATGAAGTTTCTCCATATAGCATTTGAAAACATTCTCATTTACACTCATGCATGAATAATCTGTTTCTTTAACAGTGGCTTTTAAAAAGTAATAGTGAAAGTATCTTAGTTGCAGTGTTAATTTTTCTGTTGCTAGTTTCCACATATGGCAATAACAGCAGATAATTTCCTTTATAAACTCAGCTTTGAATGGTTTGTGTTATCTTGTACATCTAAATATATGGAAATGTTCAGACAATTTTTGTTTGTTGGCTTTCGCTGTTATGTTTAAAGACCTTTTCTTCTAGTGCTTTAAATTGATAATACTGGAAACAATTACGTGAATATTGTTTCTTGTAGTTTTATGTAGATTACATTACCTGTAATGAAGCTAAGAATTACGATAAACATTCATTGAACACTTGGAATGTGAACGTATCTGTGTTCAAAGTTTAAAGGAGAATATATTTTCAAAATAACCCTGTTAAACAGATACTATTATTCCAACATATGTCTGAGGAAAGTGAGGCTCTGCACTGTTATGTGTAGATATTCACAGATCTAAAAAAATGTGACAAGACTATATTGTTCCTGTTCTTAACCATTTGTCTGTGCTCTGCCTCTAATTAAGTGTTTAACTGATTCTGAAAAGTTTTAAGGCAGTGTTTCTTTCTTTTTTTTTTTTTAAGGTTTTATTTATTTGACAGTGAGAAATCACAAGTAGGCAGAGAGGCAGGCAGAGAGGCAGGCAGAGAGAGCAGAGCAAGCAGGCTCCCCGCTGAGCAGAGAGCCACTGCGGTCCCAGGGATCATGACCTAAGCGGAAGGCAGAGGCTTTAGCCCACTGAGCCACCCAGGCGCCCGTCAGTGTTTCCTAAATTTCAGACTTTGTGAAAATGTCTAGGGGCCAGCTATTCTGTCTTCTACTGTGTTGGTCAAAAAACCAAAAAGAAGAGTAAACACCTTATGAGAATCTTGGAAGGTAGGCAGCAAGATTTTTCTGAGATGTTGAGGTTAACTATTGGGTTTTTTTTTAATGTCAGAAGCAAATTAATCTCACCCGCTACAGAAGGACAACAGTTGTTACAAGAAGTAATTTTAACAAACTCCACCTTGATGTTGGTGCCATTTTTCTGAAGAAATGTGACTAGAGAAAAAAGACCACTAGCCAAACTCATTTAGGACTTTTATAAATAATTTACTTTTATAGTAAATGTGTCCAGTTTAGAAAAATGGCACCTAAGACTAGATTTTCTAATTAAGGAGACCCTCCAAAATTCTACAATGTTGAAACTCTGAAATTCTTAGAAAATTAAGCTTAAACACAAAAATACTTCCAGATTGAGATAAGTAGAAGAGATAAACATGAAGCTACAGGTAATAAGATGGAAATAATTTCTTTGGCATCTTAAGTATTGTCTCTTCTTTGGCTGATCCCTTGATATTTGCTTACTGCATTAAAATTGTTTTGAAATATATAGCAGTTTACTTTTCTGGTTTTTGGTTTGTATTTGGGCCACAATTAGGGGAAGTATCACTAATATTAGTGATAAGTACCATATTTTTTCTACTTTTTTAAAGATTTTTTTAAATTTTTTTTTTATTTTTCAGTTAATTACTGTCTATACCCAGCATGGAGTATGAACTTACAACAACCCCAAGATTGAGTAGCATGCTGTATTGATGGAACCAGCCAGGCACCTCCATATACCATATTTTTAAACTACTTTGTTACTTGACAGAGATGTGAGAGAATCTTGTAGCCTCTCAGATTGTTCTTCCTCCTACGTAGGAGTTTTGTCTACCTCCTAAATTCTAACAGAGAATGAAAACCATGCATGTGTGGTTCTCTCTTCCTAGAAATAGCTGCATTGACTCAGAATACAAGATAACAGTATGTACGAATTATGGTACTCCGTAGTTTGTGAAGATTTTTTTTTTTTAATTTATTTGAGGGAATGCGCACAAGTATGAAGGGGAAGGGGAAGGAAGTCCTCAAGCAGTCTCCTTGCTGAATGGGGAGCCCAGTGTGGGGCTGGATCCCAGGACCCTGAGATCGTGATCTGAGCTGAAATCAAGAGCCGAAATCAAGATGCTTAACTGACTGAGCCACCAAGGTGTCCCAGTTCATGAAGTACTTTTTACATTAGATCCCTTGAATTTCATAGCTACTCTGAGAGCAGCAAAACATCAGCTAACCTGATGGTGTTGAACCATGAGTAGGATCCAGGTTAAAATTCTTTGGCAAAATGCTAGACTCTTGAAATTTAGTCAAGAAAGAGAAGTGTTGGGCACCTGGGTGGCTCAGTGGGTTAAAGCCTCTGCCTTCAGCTCAGGTCATGATCTCAGGCTCCTGGGGTCGAGACCCGCATGGGGCTCTCTGCTCAGTGGGGAGCCTGCTTTCTTCTCTCTCTGTCTGCCTCTCTGCCTACTTGTGGTCTCTCTCTGTCAAATAAATAAATAAAATCTTAAAAATAAAAAAGAGAGAAATGTTAATAAATCTAAAGGAAGAGAGAAAACACACATATACTTTTATTCTCTTTTCTACCAAAGGCACATTGTACACAGCTTTCTTTCTATTTTGTTACACCTCTTCTGAAACTTAATTAAGCAGGGTAGAAGTAAATACTAAAAACATTCTTTATACCACTGTAGTAATTAGTGGTGATTGATAATGATGTTAAAAACAGGAGAAAAGGGGTGCCTGGGTGGCTCAGTTGGTTAAGCGACTGCCTTCAGCTCAGGTCATGATCCCGGAGACCCGGGATCGAGTCTCTCACTCCCCCTGCTTGTGTTCCCTCTCTGGCGGTGTTTCTCTCTGTCAAATAAATAAAATCTTTAAAAAAAAAAAAAAAAAAAAGATTTAAAAAAAAGAAAAAACAGGAGAAAATTAAAATTGTACAGACTGTTTCTTATCTTAATTTGCACAAAAATATTGTAAGGTGGAAGAAAACCTTGTTACGTTCTATTTTGTACCAAAGTCTTGCAATCTCCAAATTAAAATAAGTCCTTTTTACCAGAGTTTAATTTTGAGTATTTGAAAGTTACTTGGTAATCAAGTTTAATTTTATTGAGCTTCCATACTTAAGGTACTGTTAGATACTTTTATATATGTTACTTTAATCCATGATGAGAGTAGATATCTTGCATATCTAGTTATGAAAATACGTCAGAAGGCATCAGTGGAATAACTCCAACTTTTGATACTAGTACTCTTGAACTAACTTGAAATTTACAAGTGCTATATAAAAGTAAGTTTGTTACTTTAAGAGAAATTTTTCTTAAGATCAACCCAATTCATTCATAGGTTTATGAGGTTGAGGTAGATCATTCAGTGGTAGTTACTCAACCTTCAGAAATTATCCCTGTTTTCTAATATTCATTCCAAGAAAAAGATGAATGTTCCCTTTAAGTTGCATTGAACAGGACAAAAAACATGCCTTTTTACTAAGTTTCTATTTGTCCTCATGTAATTGAAAGTAAACAGGAATGTTTGACAACAAATTGGCTTACTCATTCTTCCTTTCTTTTGTCCTTTTTCCTCCTTCCTGGCTCCTCCTTCCCCTTCAGAGGCTAGTGTTCCTTTGCTTTTGCAAATACCCAGTGTAAAAAAATCTATATCTGTTTTTGTTTGACAGTTTAAATGTGTGTTACTAGATTTAAGTAATACCACCTATATTTTATATTTCAAGGCTTTTGTCTTTAATTATGGTATGAATATTGATTTTTAGGTACAGGAATTTGGATTATTAGCTAACATATCAGGCATTTGCATTCTCTCTTCTGTGAATTGACACTACATATCCTTTGGCCATTTTTCCTCTCCTTTTTTCCTTCTTACTGGAAACTTCTAGGAGTGGCAATTAAGAATTTAAACAATTTCAGAAACACTTATTGTGTTTTTAAATTACAAAAATAATATATGCTTATTATTAAAATAAAAACTATGTAATAAAAGGGTTAACAATTCTCCAATCTCTGCCTCTGGATAGTCTTTGTATATTACAGATTGTTAATCTTCTATATATTTATTTTTTCTAATTTATTGTTTGAATCAGAACTTGCATTTTACAGCCTTTTGGAAAATCCCAGAAGAAACTGGCTCTCCAAACTCACTGAGATGATAACTTTTTTAAAAAAGTTTTTTATTACATTATTTTATTTTTTCAGTGTTCCAGGATTCGTTGTTTATGCTCCACACCCAGTCCTCCATGCACTATGTGCCCTCAATACCCACCACCATGCTAACCTATCTCCCCACCCCCTCCCTTCCAAGACCCTCAGTTTGTTTCTGAGTCCAAAGTATCTCATGTTTCATCTCCCTCCCTGATTTACCCCAATACACATTTCCTTTCCTTCTCCTGCTGTCCTCCATATTACTCCTTATGCTCCACGAGTAAATGAAACCATATGATACTTGACTTTCTCTGCTTGATTTATTTCACTCAGCATAATCTACAATCCGGTCCATGTTGCTTCAAAAGCTGGGTATTCATCCTTTCTGATGGAGGCATAATATTCTTTTGTATATATGCACCATATCTTCTTTATCCATTTGTCTGTTGAAGGGCATCTTGGCTCTTTCCACAGTTTAGCGATTGTGGCCATTGCTGCAATGAACATTGGGGTATATATGGCCCTTCTTTTCACTACATCTGTATCTTTCAGGTAAATACCCAGTAGTGCAATTGCAGGGTCATATGGTAGCTCTATTTTTAATTTTTTAAGGAATCTGCGCACTGTTTTCCAAAGCGGCTGCACCAACTTGTATTCCCACTAACAGTGTAAGAGGGTTCCCCTTTCTCCACAGCCTCTCCAACACTTACTGTTTCCTGTCCTGTTAATTTTAGCCATTCTGACTGGTGTGAGGTGGTATCTCAGTGTGGTTTTGATTTGAATTTCCCTGATAGCTAATGATGATGAACATTTTTTCATGTGTCTGTTAGCCATGTGTATGTCTTCTGTGCAGAAGTGTCTGTTCATGTCTCCTGCCCATTTTTTGAAGTGATCATCTATTTTTTGGTTGTTGAGTTTGAGTAGTTCTTTATAGATCTTGGATATCAGCCCTTTGTAGTGTCATTTGCGAATATCTTCTCCCATTCCATGGGTTGCCTCTTTGTTTTGTTGACTGTTTCTTTGTGCAGAAGCCTTTTATTTTGATGAAGTCTCAAAAGTTCATTTTCGCTTTTGTTCCTTTGCCTTTGGAAACGTGTCTTGAAAGAAGTTGCTGTGGCCGATGTAAAAAAGGTTACTACCTTTGTTCTCCTAGGATTTTGATAGATTCCTGCCTCACGTTGAGGTCTTTCATCCATTTTGAGTTTATCTTAGTGTATGATGTAAGAGAGATGATAACTCTTTAGGTTCTTTTATTATGCCTTCACACCCGAGTTCAAGAATTTCTCCTGCTTATAATTTTTGTGAACTCAGATGTTAGAGAAGTACAAGAAAACAGTGAGAATCCTTTGAGCATAGGAGAGAACTGGAGTCTCACATTTAAGTCATGTTCATTATGAAGTGTAATAACAAGTGTTCTGTGATTGGTAATAGGCTCTCCTATAACTTTTCAGTCACTTCTTACAGTGGTCTTGTGAAGTTTGCCTCATTCCCATATATATATATATACGTATATTTTTTATTTTTAACTTTTCTGTACTCTCAGTATAAGGCTTGAACTCAAGACCCGAAGATTAACTCATTTTGAGATGAGATTTCATTAAAATCTATGGCTGTATTTTTTTTCTCACAAAACTACATCTTCAAAGAAGTTGGTAATATCATTAAGAGAAAAAAGGATAAAATAATAGATACATATTTACCCTTTTAGGGAAAAGTAATTATTTTGTGTTATGGATTATAGATTTTTACAAAGAGTAAAAGGGCTTGAATGATCCAGTCTGATAGTGTAATTATCTCTGGGTATTGAATTTGAAAGTAACTAGAGTTCTTATCTTTTTACTTCTGAATCTTCAAGTTGAACAAATATTTTGGATATAATATAAAGGATTTTAAACATTTCATCGTTAACAAGTTTTAAATAAATGTTTCTATGAACAGCATTGCCCTTATCATTGTTGAGGCAGGTGTTTGGGAAGATACACATGAAGCCAGTATTATGGTCTTTGTCTTTTTTAAGGGTTAACACTCAGTGAACAAAACGTAGACATGAAATAGGAGGACAGTATTCCTTTTTTTTTCCTTAAGATTTTATTTATTTGAGGGGGGTGGACAGCCCAAGAGGGGGAGGAGCAGAGAGAGATGGACAAGCAGACTCTGCACTGAGCATAGAGCCAGATGCGGGACTTGATCCTATGACCCTGAGATCATAACCTGAGCTGAAATCAAGAGTTGGATGCCTAATTGACTGAGCCATCTAGGCACCCCAGGATGGTATTATTCTTAAACATCTGAATTGCTTTCTGGTTGGTATAGAAAGGAATGTGGTAAGCCCTGCAAGGACATAGATGGTGTCTGTCTTGTTCAGTGTTGTACACCTGAATTTCATCACACTGTAAAGAGTCACTGTTTATTTATTGAATAACCGAGAATCATCCGGATGCCAGTGATAGGAGAATGGTTTGATTGGCATAAGAAGACTAAAGGAGAAAAATTAGGTAGCCCATGAAATTACTAGGATGAAGGACTTAATAAAAATGAATTTGCAAGATGGGAAATGATGTAATGCAGATTACATTACATAGAAAATAATTGTAGAAATTGTATGGAATTCAATGAGAGACAAGAATATCATTGATAAAGTCGTTAGGTTTTAAGGTTTTAGGTCCCAGTGCTGTAAGCACATATCAGAAGAAGACGACATTCTCTGCTTATATGGAGCTTAAAATCTAACAGGAAGAGATAGTTACTTAAAGCAAGGATCCATAATTTAGGGAGAGGTTCTATAAACATTTTGAAATTATATAGCAAATGCCTTAATGAAGATGCTTTCAGGGTCTGAAATAGGTCTGTCCAAAAAAGGCTAAGAGGAACTGACTTGAAAATTTTAAGTTCAGTTTTGATCTAGAATTATTATATTCTTAAATACTCCTAAATTTGTGTTTAAGGTGTTATTTTTATATATTTATTATAAATATATATATTTCCTTTTAAACAAAGTTGTTTTAATATTGGTACTATCAGTGAGATTTGCCTCTTCTTTTCCACTGCATAACATTTGTGTGGTTATATATCCAGAAATGCTTTCTTTTAAAGTAAAACAAAAATGTGCATGCATTCCTTCTCATGGGAATTAGAATTTTCACAATACTACCCTTTCCTTGTTACTTTCTTACAGTTATTTTAATACATTGAATTTACTTTATTCCAGTTACCCCCTTACCATATTTCTCTTCATCACTGTCTTCAGTATACTTTGATAAGGAACCAGTTTATAATTCTAAATTGCTGGGCCAAAAATAGGTACCAGTAATACATACACATATCACCCTAACACTGTTTAGAGCATGTTTTCTTTTAAATGCCCGGAAATATGCAGTTATCCTGAACTCTTGTGTGTAGTAGAGTAAGTAGGTTATGTTGGACAGTATGCAGGATACAGAAAAAGTGAGTTAGCATGTAAGATTTGAAATAAAGCCCAAACAATTCAGCACTGGTGTAAAGTCATATGAAAGCTATAAATTTTGGCTCTAGTTTGAAGCAATGTTAAAACCAATGCTTTAGTTGGGTCAGGGTAGAATAGTGTGGTGTGCAGATTAGAAATAATTTTATACTTCCACTAGCATTGCTCTCTCATAAGGTACTAATTTCAGCAATTTCTCAACTGCATAAAAAGTTTGGGTATAGATAGAGATGAGCTTCGGGATCATAGGTTTATAGTTATAGAAGCAGTGATTCTTGTAAACTATTTTTTTAATGCCATGACCTTTATCCTAAGTCTTTTATATTTTTATGTACCAATGTTAAAAGTACACCAAATTATCTAGACAATTAAAAATCCTTCCATTTGAAGGTAAAGTATATGCCCTGTCATTTTAAAAGAAAGCAGTAAAAGTGAGTCAGGGCATTATTGGGATTAAACTTTGAGGAGTATTTAAAATGGCACCAGATTAATGTTGCAAAGATCAGCTGCTTGTCTTTTGAGGGGCAGGAGAAGGAGGCAAAGTTAAAATACCAAAACCTTTTTATTTTGAAATATTTCAAATAATATAAAAGGTACAGAAAATAGCAAAATAAACTTCCTGGGTACATATCACCAGTTTAAGAATAAACATTACAAATTCAGTGGAAGCCCCAGATACACTTTTCCTGGATCCATTTCCTTGCTCCCTCAGGGTAATTCCTATCTCCCTTTTTTTTTGTACAAACTTCCCAGCAGTGGCATTTCCCTTTCTCTAGACCTATGTAATTTTGTTTCTTTCTTCAAAGTTCACTTCAGTGACCTCTTTTCATTTTAACTTTATTGCATATTGTATATAATAGTAGGAGTGGTCTGAAAAGGAGTTGAAAATAAGATCCTATACCTGAGGTAAAAAAGCCATGTTAAAATCTAGGTGAGGGAAAGTTAGATTTCAACACTACTACATGCAGAACAGAATTGGTAAGGTGGGTTGAAGAATAACCTAATGTAATTGTTTTTAGGAAGATTACTCTGATAGGAGCCATGTGGAGTAGTGAGTCTGAAAGGAAGTGATGATTTGCTAATCATTTTGATTGACTTTTTTCTTCCTAATTATTGTATGTTGGTCAGATTTTCCTTGGCCTCCACTTTACCATTTGACAGAAGAGAAAGGAGCTAGTGGCAAAATGCTTAATAATGAGTATTTCTAGTTTTCAGAATTTGGGGAATTACTCCTAACCCCTTTTAGAATCTCTTGACAGTGAAGTGAATACATAGATTCTATTCGATTTCTGCTTTAGCCATTGGTAATTTTTTCAGCTCCTAGTGCCAGCGATGCAAGGAAAGCTAACCATTTTCTCTGAGCTGTTACAGCCCTCTACTGGTCTATGGAAGTCACACAATTTAGAATCCTGTAGGACTAGAAAGAGGTCAGTAACTCAGCAACTCATTTTTAAAATGTCCAAACTTTAGAAGTCATTTATGCCACTTCTCTCAATTGCAGATAAGTATTTTATATAATACACTTTAATAATTCTGGAAATAAATGTATATGTAGATGTATTAGATACCCAGGGCAAATAGAGCATAATAAACACAGCTGCCTGTATGACTTTCTTTAAAAGTCTAAATATATTGTTAGAAGGTGGTCTTTTGTGGTCTAGTGTTTGACAGCATCAAAAAACATCTTTTCACCACTAATCTCTTCTGTAAATACTGTCTAATAAAGTAAAGAGAATTTTGTTTTTTAAAAAATTTGAGGTGTTATTTAGTTGCTATTGTTAAGAGATAAATACAGCAGACCAATGCTAATTGCTTCTTTTAAATTATTTTCTTTTTTTAAGATTTATTTATTTGAGGGGCGCCTGGGTGGCTCAGTTGTTAAGCGTCTGTCTTTGGCTCAGGTCATTATCCCAGCGTCCTGGATCGCTGGGATCCAGGAAAGTCTGCTTCTCCCTCTCCTACTCCCTCTGCTTGTGTTCCCTCTCTGGCTGTGCTTCTGTCAAATAAATAAATAAAATCTTAAACAAACAAAAAAAGACTTATTTGAGAGCAAGAGTACACACATGCATCAGAGGAGTGGCATAGGGAGAGGGTGAGAATTTCAGACTCCTCACTGAGCATGTTGCACTCTGCCCCGCTGCCGGATGCGGGGCTCAGTCCCACGATCCTGAGATCATGACAGGAGCCCAAATCAAGGGTAGGATGCCCAACTGACTGAGCCACCCAGGTGCCCCTTGAATTGTTGTATTTTAAGTTACTTTCAGCAACTTCCTGTTGCTAGAGCCAGAAACTTGGATGTCCTAAACCCCTTTGCTTTTGTTTACTATTCTCCCTACCTCACAATCTGACCATTATACTTTAAGTGGTCTACTTGTCTCTCATCTGATTTCTCTTTAGTCGGTCTTCCAGAGTTTTACCGGCAACACCTTTCTAAACACTACTTAAATTATGTCACTGTCTTGTAAAAAGTCTTTTGTTTTGTTTTGTTTTTAAGATTTTATTCATTCATTTGAGAGAACCAGCGAGCATGAGAGGGGGGAGGGCCAGAGGAAGAAGCAGATTCCCCACTGAGCAGGGAGCCCAATGTGGGACTGGATTCTAGGACTCCAGGATCATGACCTGAGCCAAAGGCAGTTGCTCAGCCAACTGAGCTACTACCCAGGCACCTCTGAAAGTCTTAAAGTGCTTTTTGTCATCAAAATTGAACAACAGGGGTGCCTGGGTGGCACATTCATTAAGTGTCTGCCTTCAGCTCGGGTCATGATCCCAGAATCCGGGGATCGAGTACCGCATTGGGCTCCCTGCTCCGTGGGGAGCCTCTTCTCCCTCCCTCACTTCTTTTGCTTGTGTTCTATCCATCAGATAAATAAATACAATCTTAAAAAAAAAATGAAAAGATTGAACAACACAATCACAAGGTACTTCATCATGTGATCCCTTCCTACTTTTTTTAGATTCATTTCTACCCATTGTGCTTTCAAGTTTTGCTATTCTTTCAGTGAGACCTGCTTACTTGTGTGGGAGTCTGTGTCCACACCTGTGCAGAGGCTTATCCTTCTCCCTCTGCAGCCCCTACCTGGCTGGTGGTCCTCCTCAGGACTATCTTAGTCTTGAAATACCCCAAGCACACCCCCATATACATACACCTGAGTTGGGTGATCTTTTTGTGGTAGTGCTGCATTGTTTCTGTAACATTTTTTTTTTCCCATAGAGCAATTAAATTGCCTTTTTCCCTTTAAAAACAGTAGATTTCCTTTAGGCTAGAATTGTATCTTATCTTTAGTTCCATTGCTTAGCATAAAGATGCTTAGTAAATGTTAAGTGATTAAAAACTGCATGAGGGCGCCTGGGTGGCTCAGTGGGTTAAGGCCTCTGCCTTTGGCTCAGGTCATGATCTCAGGGTCCTGGGATCTAGGCCCGCATCCGGCTCTCTGCTCAGCAGGGAACTTGCTTCCTCTCTCTGCCTACTTGTGACCTCTCTCTGTGTCAAATAAATAAATAAAAAATCTTAAAAAAAAAAAAAACTGCATGAGTGCAGTGCCTGGGTGGTTCAGTCAGTTAAGCATCTACCTTCACCTCAGGTTATCATCCCAGGGTCCTGGGATCGAGCCCTGTATCAGGCCCCCTGTTCACCAAGGATTCTGCTTCTCCCTTCTCCTCTGCCCCTCCCTCTGCTTGTTCTCTCTCTCTCTGTCAAATAAATAAATAAAATCTTTTTTTTTTAAGTTTTTATTTATTTGACAGAGAGAAACACAGCCATAGAGGGAACACAAAGAGTGGGGGTGAGAGAAGGAGAAGCAGGCCGGGAACATCACCTGAGCGGAAAGCAGAGGCTGAGCCACCCAGGTGCCCCAATAAAATCTTTTAAAAAAAATTACATGAGCAAACTGGGGTATAGTAGATAAAGGAAATACCCATAGTTTAGCTATCAAATATGGATTTTTTGAAGTTATGAGAATTAGTTTTAGATCAGTGCTTATTGGGCATACTTCACCTGCTGTGTTAAGGAAAGAGTTTGGGGGATATAAAGAATGGTAGGATTTTAGAGCTGGAATGGACCTCATTTTAAAATGAGAAAACTGAGTTTACTTAGAGTTACAATAAGAACTCAGGTCTTCTAGTACTTTGCTAAATTTCTCTTACTATGTTTTGTCTTAGGCTTGGCTGGGATTAGTAGATATTGATTGTTTATATTTCAGGCAGTTGGTGTATCTGATTATTACTGTGTTTTGTACCATAGGTTTACTCTTGTGGAATTTTGAAAGTAATATACACATATAGCTAAACGAAATTAATCATTTATCTTGTATTTACTTTGAATGGTCTTCTGAATTACCTAGCATGCTTAGATTCCTGAAAGATATAATATTTAGCAGCACCAACCCAAAGGCTGTATTTACTGGATTGAGTGTCTGCCCTGAATGTTTTATTTCCTTTCCTATTCTGTTGACTGGGTTAGAAAACATAGAACACAAAAAAGTACCTTTTACTTTCCCTCTTCCTCTGTCTGAGGCACTCTCTCACCTGTCACCTAGTTATACTTTCCCCTAGAACATTATAGTTCTGCAGAGCAAGCAAAGTGGAAGTTGACTTATTTTGTTATTTTTTTAATTTTTATTTTTTAGATCATATAATCTATAGGATCATTATAAAAGTTAATATAAAACTATAAAGTAGACCATAAGCCTTCTTTAAGGGCTTTTTTTTTTAAGATTTTATTTATTTATTTGACAGAGAGAAACACAGCCAGAGAGGGAACACAAGCAAGGGGAGTGAGAGAGGGAGAAGCAGGCTTCCTGCCGAGCAGGGAGCCCGATGTGGGACTCGATTCCAGGTCTCTGGGATCATGACCCGAGCCGAAGGCAGTCGCCCAACCAACTGAGCCACTCAGGCGCCCATCCTTAAGGACTTTTAAGAACATTGTTTTAAGGACATTATTGAGGACAGTTTATTTAAAAGACTGTGGATGTTTGTCTTCATCTTTTGCATGCTGTTGGTTAAATTTGTCATGTTTATGATACTTATTTCTTGGTCTGAACTACAACTGTCTTATTCTTGTGGGAAAATGTTATGGACTAACTTCCAGAAAATATTGTGGTGAAAGTCAGCCATTGGTATGATAAAGAACGCACATTCCCCTTTCATAGACTGAATTCTCTCTTGAATGGTTTAAGTAGTTAAGGAGAGGAAAGTCCAGTTAATATCTCAGAAATATGCCATTTATTGTATTGTGAGGCCTTTTCCACTATTTTTTTAGAACCAATTTTTTTGTTGTTGTTTGTTTTTGGTCAGATTGAGAGAGAGAGAGTGAGAAAGGTGCACAAGCAGGGGGAACAGCAGGCAGAGGGAGAAGCAGGCTCCCCTTTGAGCAAGGAGCCCAGTGAAGGACTCCATCTGAGGACCCTGGGATCATGACTTGAGCTGAAGGCAGACCCTCAACTGACTGAACCACCCTTCTGACGCTTAGAACCACTTTTAAAATGTGAGGGAATTAAGCTGTATGGTCTTTAAGTAGGAAATACTTAGTATTTATGTGTAACAGCTTATACTTTTTTGCGTGGGGGAAAACAGCAATAAGGATGTCATAATTTTTTAATAATTTAAGCTGTCGTTTTTGTATTCAGAGAAAAATAGAATTTGGAGTGAAATCATTCTAAACGCTCCTTATTCTGGAATCAGAATTTTGGAAGGATAGGAGATCTGCATTGTCACCTAGCCTAGCATTACTTTTAAGAAGAAACAGAAATATTGAGACATGACGAAGGTCAACCAAGAAGTCAGTGGTAGGTCTCAGAATAGAGTCTTGGATTTTAGGTTCCAAGATGAAATCGTGGAGAAAGTGATTGTCACTTTCCTAACAGAATGACTCTTAAGGATCATTGAATTCTGTTGCTATAATTTGGTCCTTTACTAGTTGCCTTTTTTTTTTTTTAAATAATTTTGAAGGAAGCATTTTCATTCCCAAAACAGCTGCAACCCAGTGAAAGCTGAAACAAGAAAAATGAATTTCTCATTCCATGCTTATGGTTCTATCTTTTCTTTCTTTGGAAAGAATGTAAAATTAGTGGTGGATTTAGAGGGCAGTATTTGAATATTTTATATGTATCAGGGACTCCTAAGATACATTTTATTACCTTCCATATCTTTATCAGTTGAGCTTTATCATTTTATAATATAGGTGAAGAATTTAAGTAACTTTATATTTGTTTTCCAGTTATATTTAATCTAAAGTGGATGTTTTAGGGACTTCTAGACAAAGTGGTAGACTGGGGAAGCTGCCTTCTTTTTCAAATATATGGAAATACTAGGTAAAAATAATACATAAAAAGTGCACAGCTGAGTTTTAAAGCTAGAAAGAGGAATCTGCAGGTGCCTGAAATGGAAAAAGGACTCATCTTCATAATGGAAAACAGAAAGTAAAGCCCTTTCCTATAAAGGAAACAGATATTCCTTAGTCTGTGAGCTTTAATGCAGTGGTAGAATCCACAGGCCCAGGAATGGCAGGGAATTGAGCCCAGAGCAGGAAAGCCCAGAATTATTTATGAATGGATTATAAACAAACAACAAACAAACAAAGTCTAACTAACTACCTGTCTGGGTTTATTTTTCCTGGTACATCTTCCTGTCTTTTTATTTTCAACCTTTTTAGTATCCTTTTGTGGTTTCTTTTACAAAGTATATTGTTGAATCTTATTTTTGTCCAGGAGCAGAGATTCTTAACTTTCTGATTAATGCGTTTAATCCATTTTCATTTATTATAATAACACATTGGAAATTATTTACATTCAGTTTACTAAACTTATAGTTATTTTCTACGGTTTTTTAATCCTAAATACATATGTCTCTGTGTGTGTGTGTGTGTGTGTGTGTGTGTGTGTGTGTGTGTAATATATATCTTTTCTCCAAACAAGACAAGTACTTTTTTTTTTTTAAGACAAGTACTTTAATTGCTTTCTCTGGTCTGCTCCATCCCCAGTTTCCCAGTTGATGTTCTGTTGAATTTTAGTTCTGGATTGTTAGGGTTTTCTTCAAGCATCCATCCATCCTTTTTCTTACTTTTTATATAAAATATGCTTTATTAAGTAATTTACTCACATATATCGTGTAGTGTCCTCATAGATTTATTTCAGTTCTTATTTGAGTGCCTATATAAAAGCAGTTTCAACAGGGTGTTTGTATGTAAACATCCTAAAGCTTTTTTTTTTTAAATTTTTTAAAAAGATTTTATTTATTTAAGAGAGAGAGAGTAAGAGAGAGCATGAGAGGGGAGAGGGTCAGAGATAGACGCAGATTCAATGTGGGACTCAGTCCTAGGACTCCAGGATCATGATCTGAGTGGAAGGCAGTGCCTTAACCACCTGAGCCACCCAGGCGTCCTCTGGCTTTTTATGCCTGAAAATACCTTTAGATAACCCTGACTTTTAAATAATAGATTAGTTTAATTAGAGATACTGCCACATTATCTATTTGCCTCTGGTGTTGCTTTTTGGAAGTTTCCATATCCATTTGATTTCTTTTCCTTTCAGCGTAACCTGTACTTCCTCTCTAGAAGATTTTGAGATTTTTATCTTTTCCAGTTATAATGTGTCTGAGTATAATTACTTTTTTGTCTTATTTCCTTCATTCAGTCAGTACTTACTCAGAAATCTGTGCCAGGATGTATTCCAGAAACTTTAATCTGAGGTCTTTCATCCTTTCCTCAATTCTGAAAATTATTGGTCATTTTTTAAAAATATTTTGTTTTCTCCATTTTTTTTCCTGTGAATTTTATTATATGGATTCTGCTGTTTCTAGTGTTTTTATATCTCTTAATTTTAATATTTTCCCTGTGTGTGTGTGTTTTAAATCTCCTCTTTATGCCTTTTGCAACTGTCCTCTGCCTGATCTTCTGGCTCATTAACTCATTCTTTGACTTATCCATTCTATTATTTATCAAATTTGTAAAGTTCTTTATTTCAGCCATTATACTTTTCTACTCTGTATTTCTTCTGTTTAGTCTTACTACATTATCAACCTTCTCTTATCTCTGAGGATTTTGAATGCTTTAAGAATTATTCCATAATTCTTCATATAGTGAAGTTTACTTTGAGTTTAGATTTTATTCTGAGTTCATTGGGAAGTCAATAAAAAAAATTAAGCAGGTCAGTGATATCATCCAATTTGTAGTTTTTAAAGATCCTCTGGGAATCTGCTTATAGAAAGTATGTATAGCGGTGAGAAAGAGCACAAGAAAGAGAGGAGGAAGGAAGAAGTGGAGTAAGAGTAGAAGCAATGGAAATTATTTGTGAAGTTTTTGCAGTTAGCTTTTTCAAATGATGATAGTAGCATGGGATGGGTAGCAATCAAGATGAAAGAACATGAATTTAATTTAGGATATGTGATAGAGATGGAGTCAACATTTCTGGATTTTTGGCTTAAGTAATGGGTGGATGGTGGCACCATTTCTTGAAATGGAGAAGATGAATGGGGGTGTGGAGTAGAAAATTTGACAGAGAAAATCAAGAATTCTCTATAGTCTTCTTTGGTTTCATGCCTATTAGACATTCATGTGAAGATGGCAAATAGTTGGATATACAAATACAGACTTTTAGATAAGGATTAAAAGTACAGAGTTAGACGTCCTTGGCATTTAATGATACTTAAAGCCATGAATCTAGATGAGATCATTTAGGGAGTGTGTTAAGAGAATAGAAGAGGCCTAGGATCCAGTCCTGAGGCATTCTCAACATTTACAGGTTCTACAGAAGAGAAGATGTCAAGAAAAAAAAGTAGCTTTTTTTTTTTTTTAAAGAGCTTGTTCTATTGTTTGCACAATTTTCAGCATAAAACATGTACTATGTTTAACCAGATTTTTATAAATGGATATTTAGATTTTCTTCCCCAGTGTTTAGGACATACAAGTAAGAGTGAATGTCTTTTTTCTTTTTCTTTTTTCTTTTTTTGTTTTAGATTTTGTTTATTTACTTGAGAGAGAGAGAGAGAGAGAGAGAGAGAGAGAGAGCGCGCGCGCGCACACACTTGAGTGGCAGGGAAGGAGCAGAGGGAGAGGGCCAAGCTGACTCTGAGCCCACTGTGGGGCTTGATCTCACAACCCTGAGATCATGACCTGAGCCTTAATCAAGAGTCAGATGCTTAACTGACTGAGCCACCCAGGTGCCTCAGATGTCTTTCTTTTATAATCTTTGCATACTTGTTTAGCATACTTGTAGGATAAATTAATGAAGGTTGAATTATTAAGACAGAAGACTGCATTTACATTTTAATGAGTCAACCAAATTCCTTTCCAAAGAGGTTATCCCAATTTCATCGCCATCAGCAATATATGAGTATTCAGGTTTCCCTGAACCCTTGCCAGCACAGCCTGGGTCTTTATCAAGTCTTTTAAGTGAAAAGGTATGTCATTTTATAGTTTTAAAATTTTGAAATGGATTTGACTACTTCAAATCAAAAGGAAAATACAAGTATAAAAATATATTTTTGATATTATGTTGTACAGTCTGTCGGGCACCTGTGTTCATATCATTATTCATAGTAATCGAGATGGCAACCACCTCAGTGCCCATCAATGGATAAATGGATAAACTAATTGTGGTATATACATGCAGTAGATAGAATATTCAGCCTTTAAAAGAGAGGAAATTCTGACACATCCTGCAACATGGGTGAACTTTGAATACATGCTGAGTGAAATAAACCAGTCATAAAAAGACAAATATAAAATTTAACTTATATATGGTATCTAGACAGTTAAATTTATAGAGACAGAAAGTAAAATGGTGGTTACCAGTGGCTGGGAGAAGTGGAAATGGAGAGTTATTGTTTAATAGATACAGAACTTCAGTTGGGATATGAAAAAGTTCTGAAGATGAATGGTGGTGATGCTTGCAGAACAGTATGAATGTACTTAATGCCACAGAACCATACACTTAAGATTGTGAGGTTGTGGAAAAAGGGAATTCTTGTGCAGTGTTGGTGGGGATGTAACTGATGCAATCACTGTGGAAAACAGCATGGAGATTCCTGAAAATATTAAAAAGAGAGCTACTGTATGATTCAGCCATTCTAGTTCTGGGTATCTTTCCAAAGAAAATGAAAGCACTAACTTAAAAAGATTTGTGCACTGCCATGTTCATTGCAGCATTATTTACAGTAGCCAAGATACAGAAGTAACCTAAGTGTCCATTGATAAATGAATTAATAAAGATGTATGTGTGTACAATGAAATATTCAGCCATTAAAAGAATGAAGTCTTGCCATTTGCTGCAATGTAGATGGACCTTGAGGGCATTACACTAAGTGAAGTAAGTTAGAGAAAGACAAGTATTTCATATGATCTCACATGTGAAATTTAAAACAAAACAAAGACACAGAGCTCATAGATACAGTAACATATTGCTGATTGCCAGAGGTGGGAAGTAGTGTTTAGGCAAAGTAGATGAAAGGTAAGTTGGCTTGTAAACAGGTGGCTTCACTGGTGAATTTTACCAAACATGCAAATAATACCAGTTCTTCTCAAATTCTTCCACAAAATACAACAGAAGGGAATTCTTCCAAAATGAATTTACAGGGCCAGCATTATCCTGATACCAAAACCAGACAAGATAGCACAAGAAAAGAAAAATTGCCACTGCTATCCCTGATGTGAATGTACATAGAAAAATTCTCAACAAATACTAGCCAACCAAATTCAACAGTACACTAAAAGGATCATACATAATCAGATGGGAGTTATTCCAGATAAATGGGGATGGTTCAACATCCTCAAATCAATCAGTGTGATATAGCACATTGAAAAATAAAGGGTAAAAATCATATCTCAATACATGTAGAAAAAGCATTTGACAAAATTTAAGCATCCACTTATGAAAAAAAATACATGTATAGATGGAATGTGCCTCAACATGATAAATGTCATATGTGACAAGCTCAGAGTTAACATCAGAGTGAACAGTGGGAGGTTGAAAGCATTTCATCTGTAATCAAGAGCAAGGCAAGGAAGCAAATGTCCATTTTTGACCTTTTTTTCAACACAGTATCAGTAGTCCTAGTCAGAGCAGTTAGGCAAGAAAAAGAAAGACATCTAAATTGGAAAGGAGGAAGTAAAATTTATTGCAGATGACATGATATATATTGAAAGTTCTACCAAAAAACTGTTGGATCTAGTAAATGAATTCAGTAAGGTTTTGGGTTATAAATTCTATATATAAAATCTATTGCATTTCTGTATACTGATGAACTATAAGAAAGAAATCAGGAAAACCATCCCATTTATAATTGCATCAAAAAGAAAAAATAAGAATAAATTTAACCAAAAAGGTGAGGCCCTATATATTGAAAACCAGAATTCGTTAATGAAAGCAGTTGAAGATGACACAAATGGAGAGATATTCTGTGCTGATGGATTGGAGGAGTCAGTATTGTTAAAATGTCCATACTAGACAAAGCAGGCAATCCCTATCAAAATTCCAGTGGCACTTTTCCCAGAAGTAGAACAAATTGTAAAATTTCTTTGGAACCACAAAAGACCTCAAGTAGTGAAGGTAGTCTTCAGGAAGAACAAAGCTGAAGGCATCACACTTCCTGACTCAAACTATATTACAAAGCTATAGTAATTAAAACAGCATGTTACTGGCATAAAAACACAGAGGTCACTGGAGCAGAAAAGAGAACCCAGAAATAAACTCATACATACATGGTCAGTTAATTTACAACAGAGGAGGCAAGAATATACAAGGGGAAAGGACAGTGTCTCCAGTAAATGGTCTTGGGAAAACTGGACTACTATCTTATACACTAAACAAAAATCCACTCAGAGTTAAAGAGCATAGATCTTGAAACCATAAAATTCCTAGAAGAAAACAGGTGTTAAGCTGTTTTGGCATAGGTCTTGGCAATGATATTTTGAATCTGATGCCAAAAATAAAAGCAAAGATAAACAAGTAAGACTGCATCAAATTAAAAAGCTTCTGTGCCTGGGTGGCTCAGTTTGTTGGGCAACTGCCTTCAGCTCAGGTCATGAGCCTGGAGTCCCGGGATCGGGCTCCCTGTTCCACGGGAAGCCTGCTTCTCCCTCTCTCACTCCCCCCTGCTGTGTTCCCTCTCTCTCTGTGTTTCTCTCTGTTAAATAAATAAAATCTTAAAAAACAAACAAACAACTTCTGCACAGCATAGGAAGCTGTCAGCAAAATGAAAAGGCAACCTACTGAATGGGAGAAAATGTTCTTAAATCATATATCTGATAAGAATTAATATCTAGTAAATATAAAGAACTCCTACAACTCTAGCAAAAAAGAAAATCACATTTACAAGGTGGGAGAAGATCTGAATGGGCATTTTTTCAAAGACGACCTACAAGTTGCTAACAGGTACACAAAAGGATGCTCAACATCATTACTCATTAGGGAAATGTAAATGAAAGCCACAATAAGATCCTGCTCACACCTGTTGAAATGGCTATTATCCGAAAGACAGGAAGTAAGTATTGGTGTGGGTGTGGAGAACAGGGAATCCTGCTCATGTGCTGTTGGTGGGGAATATAAGTTGGTATAGCGACTATAGAAAATAGTATGAAAGTTCCTCAAGAAATTAAAACAGAACTTTCATATGATCTATGAATTCCACTTTTGGGTATCTATGCAAAGATAACAAAATACTTGGAAACGTGTATGCATCTCCATGTTTATTGCAGCAATACTATAATAGCCAATATATGAAAAGAACCTGTTTGTTTATGGATGGATGAATGGACAAAGAAATTATGGTACGTACAATAGAGAAGGAAAAATTCCTCTTTTATACTTTAAGGTTTTACAGCTGGACTTATGTGAGACAAATTAACAGGAGAGAAAGCCCAAAGTTTTATTATGTGCTGATGCAGGCCCAGTAATGAAATGAGATCCAAGAAATGCGTAAGGCAGGCAGTTTTTATACTTTTTAGACAAAGACAATAAATTTATGAGGACTTGAGAGGATGAAGAAAACATGTTCGGAAACTTTAGTAGCAATTCTAAGTAAAATTTGGGCTGAGGTAGTTAGATTCACTTCTACAGCTTTTTCATTTTTGAAGTCCCTATCGCTGATGGTAAGGATGCCTTTTCACTTAGTACAGGGAAGGTGCCTTTTATATGAGAGAGAGATTTCCTGCTTTCCAGGGGACAAAAGAGTAAGTGTCCATGCATTTTCCCAAGTAGCTGCAGTTCAAAATAATCACTGTGCCATTGCGGTACATTTTGGGTGGCCTTACCTTGGCCCCTACAACACACACACACACACACACACGAATATCATTCAGCAATAAAAAAGAATGAAATCTTGTCATTTGTGACAACACAGGTGCCCCATGAGGACAGTTGTGCTGAGTGAAATAAGTGAGACAAAAAGACAAACACCATATGATCTCTCTTAAATTTGGGATCTGAAAATAAACCGGCAGCAACAACCGAGAAAAAAAAAAACACAAAAAAACAAGTTCATGGATACAGAGAACAGTAGTTGCTAGAGGTGGGGGGTAAATGGTGAAGGGGGTCAGAAGATTTAAAATTAAAAAAAAAAAAAAAACAGTGGGAAATAAGTCATGAAGATGTAATATACAGCATAGTGACAGCATAATATACAGCATGGATAATACTGTATTGCCAATTTGAAAGTTACTAAATCTTAAAAAGTTCTCATTACAAGGAAAATAATTTGTAACTATGTATGGTCCCAGATGTTAACTAGACTTATTGTGATCATTTCACAATACAAATACTGCATCATTATGTTTTATGCTTGAAAGTAATGTAATGTTACATGTCAATTATACCTTTATAAACAAATAGTTAAAGTGGTAAATTCTATATTAGGTATGTTTCACCACAATTTAAATTTTATATATATTTTAAATTTAAGTAATATGTAATTATATATGCATAGTTATAATTACTGTAATTTAACCACAGTTTAAATTATTATAATTTAAATTTAAATTACATGTAATTACATATATACACAGGCATACTTCATTCTCTTGTACTTTGCTTTATTGCACTTTGTAAACATTGCTTTTTTTTTTTTTTTTTTTAAACAAACTGGATGTATGGCAACCTTGTGTCAAGCAGGTCTGTCAGTGTCATTTTTCCAGCAGCCATTTGCTCACTTTGTGTCTTTGTATCACATTCTGGTAATTCTTGCAGTATCATAGACTTCTTCATTTTTTGTCATAGTGATCTATAATCAGTGATTACAACTCAAAACTCAGATGATGGTTAGCAGTTTTTAGCAAGAAAATATATTTTTCATTAAGGTATATCCTTTTTTCAACTTAAAACAACTTTCATGTGCATTGGAAAACCAAAAAATTCATTTGACTGATTTCATTGCAATTTTCACTTTATTGCAATAGTCTGGAACCAAACCTACAATATCGCTGAGATACGCCTGTGTATGTGTGTACGTGTATGCAACAAAAATAACAGCATCATTTTTCTGCTTTTACTAGACAATGGAAAAATGATAAATAACCACAGTAGAAAAATGACAAAGGGTACTAACAAAATTCTGAAGATTAAAAAGTGGAGTAGTGGGGCGCCTGGGTGGCTCAGTTGGTTAAGCGACTGCCTTCAGCTCAGGTCATGATCCTGGAGACCCCGGATCAAGTCCCACATTGGGCTCCCTGCTTGGCAGGAGGCCTGCTTCTCCCTTTTTCATTCCCCCTGCTTGTGTTCCCTCTCTGGCTGTGTTTCTCTCTGTCAAATAAATAAAAAATCTTAAAAAAAAAAAAAAAAAGTGGAGTAGTGGCCAAAGTGGGGGTGAAAAAGTTTTTGATAGTGAGAAGTCCAAGAACCTAAGGGATCAGAGTTGTGAGGTGGAAGATAGACATGAACTTTGAAGAAAACCATGATGGGGGGAGGGATTTGAGGTAGAGATAAAGGCTATAAGTGATAAAAATATGAGATAAAGTAACTAGGAGTTATGTAGCGTCTTTCAGTAAAAAGGGTAGAGGAAAAAGTTATTTAATGGTTCCCAAATCATCAAAATTACCTGGAGAACTCTTTTATAAATAAACATTTTACTTTAAAATAGTTTTAGATTTGCAGAAAATTACAAACACAACATAGTTTCTATATACCTCACACCAATTTTTCCATTACTTAATATCTTACATAATATGGTATAGTTGTCATAATTGATACATTATTATTAGCTAAAGTCCATACCTTATTCAGATTTCTATAATTTTCACCTAATGTCATTTTTCTGTTCTAGGAATCCCATCCAGGATGCCACATTACATTTAATCATCATGTCTCCTATGCTTCTCTTGCTGTGATGGTTTCTCAGACTTTCCTTGCTTTCGATGGTCTCAACCATTTTAAGGAGTGCTGGTCATGGTGCCCCACTATTGGAATTTGTCTTATATTTTTCTTGTGATTGGACTAGGATTATGTGTTTTAAGTAGGAAGACTACCTAGGTAAAGTGCCATTTTCATCACATTTTATCAAGGGTACATTACTGTCAACATGACTTATCACTCTTGATGCTAACTTTAATCACTTTGCTGAGATAGTATTTGTCAGGTTTTTCAAGTTTCTTTGTCTTCCCTCTTCCCCTACTGTACTCTTTGGAAGGAAGTAACTCTGTGCAACCCCCACTTGAGTGAGGAATAATGTTTCATCTCCTATAGAGCAGAATATCTGTATAAACTACCCGGAATTCTTCATGGAAAATTTGTCTGTTCTCTCCCATTTTTTAATTTGTTCCATCATTTATATCAGGGTGGACATAGGTATTTATACCTTGGGTTATAGCCCAGTACCACATTACTTATTTATTCTATTGCCTAAAGTGTTCTGACTTTACCAGTTGGGACCTCTTTCACTTGACACCTGTATCCCTTTGATGCATTTCCATTGCTGAGTTTATATGTTTATGTACACTTTTTGAGGACTTCCTTACTTTATAGTACAACAGTTTCCAAGCTCACCTTGTGTAGTTCCTGTCTCAGTCTTAGCATTAGCCATTTTTCTAAGCCCTGCTTCCTTTGGAGAAAGGTACTAGTAACCCAGATCTTGGTATTAGGTGTTTGTTGCTAGGGGTGTTTGTTGTTGCTCCTGGGCTTACTAGCTGCCATAGGAAGGAAATGTGTGTGAACTAATTGCGCCTATGCATTACTATGAATATTTTTGTATGAAACCATCTGTGTTTCATACAAAAAAGCTAAACATGAGCTCATACTCTCTCAAACAATAATTCATTACCACATTTTAGCCTTCTCCTGACTTGCCTTTCTGCAGTCTCCCACTCAAGCAGTGAGGACCATAGTTCTACCACTCACTATCCATTTACTTAAGTGTTCATTTCCAGAATACAGGATCAACTGATCCTTGAACAACACGCAGAGTTTAGGGGTGCTGACTTCCCATACAGTTAAAAATCCACATCTAGCTTTTAACTCCTTAAAAACTCGTTTTACCTCCTTACTAATAGGGAGAACCACAAGAGGTCACTTTGTCCTGTGGTGTGCAATTTATGTAGAGGTGATTAGCATGACATGACATCTTAAGTGTACACTTGCAACACTGAACCCACCATTAGCAACAGGATGTGGCTGTGAAATTATTGCAGTAGTATAAGATGTATGTGCTATAGTTAATTTTATGTTGTTATTTAATACTATATCTTTACATTTGTTTTCATTTCTCTTGACTGCAAATGGTACCATGTACAGTCTCTGCATGTGTACCTTTTGATAAATTACAGACTTCTGTATATTTTTGGTAGTAAATGGTCAAATATACTAATATCTATGTATTTTATGCATACATAAGATACCTACTCTTTTTTCACTGTTTCTGGGCTGTGTAGTTCTTATGTGAGTGTTTTCAAATTGTTGCAAATCTCCAGAAATTTTTCTAATATGTAGTTATTGAAAAAGTCTTCATATAAATGGACTTGTGCAGTTCAAACCCATGTTCAAGGCCCAACTGTATAGTAGTTTCAGAATTGTTAAGCTATACCACCTTTTTAAATTTAAATAAAAGGGACCTTTTTTAATTTAAATAAAATTCACATATAGGTCACTGTTTTAACCATTTTAAAGTGTACAGTTCAGTGGTTTTAGGTATATTCACGATGTTGTGCAACCAGCACCATTACCTAATTCCAGAACATTTTTAAATTACCCAGAAAGAAACCTGTTTCCCTCTTTTCTCAGCCCCTGGAACCCACCAAAGACAGCTTTTTAAAAGTGATATTTATCTCCCTTCCCAGATATTCCGATTCAGTAGTTCTAAAGATAAAGCTAGATGTCTGTATCTCAGAAAGAAAGAAAGAGAGAGAGAGAGAGAGAAAGAAAGAAAAAAAGAAAGAAAGAAAAAGGAACAACAAAAACAAACCATTCTGCTTTGCTTCTGATAGTCAGGCAAGTTTGAATTACTGTTTGGCATAAGCCCAGAAGAACAGCACATTTTGAGTAGATTGAAATCTTCTCGAAGCAGTTATGTGAATCAAAGAGGATCTCATCAAAGCTAAAAACAAATGCCAACACAGTTTGATTGTCTTTAATTTAAAAGTCGGGTTAGGCAGGGTTGAAGTGAGGGAAAGAAACCATCTTATAAAATGTCAGCTTGTTGTATCTGTGTTTAGATTTCAGTTAACTTTTAATCCATATAGTCTGTATTCATCCATTACTAAGTTTTGGTTTCAGGACTTTGTTCTGCTTATTTTCTCGTGGGTGTTTTTTTCCCTCTATTTTTTTTTTTTTTTTTTTTTTTTTTTTTTTTTTTTTTTTTTTTTTTTTTTTTTTTTTTTTTTTTTTAAATTTCTGCTTCTCTTATTCCACTTAGGGGAAAGCTTTCCCTTTTCCTGCCACCAGTACCTTGGTGGAAATGCTCTTAAGGTGAGAGTGCTAATTGCCAAGTAGGTGTAGAGCTGTAGTAGTAAAGCTAAGCACATTGGATAATTGGGAAAGATTTGCTGACAGACTTTGTGATATCCCTGTGAAGAATTTTGGAGTCAAACTTATAATTGGAAAATAGAGTGACTAGATTTATAATTGGAAGATGGAGTAACTAGAGCTAACAAAAAATAATGTTTAAAGCATTGATTCTCAGGGTCCAGTGCTCACTGAATGTTATAAAATTGTAAAGTGATCTCAAAATACAGAATTTTCTTTAGTTTCTTCAAAGGAACACTTATGTAGATTCTCACTCTTACTTTATATAATCTTTTATGTCCATAGCATATAACTTCACAAATTTCATTATCTACATCTGTTCTCCAAAGTTCTCTTCTAGCCATACTAACAACTACAGGTGTGTTTTTGTTGTTGTTGTTGGTTTGTTTGTTTTCCCTCTCTTCCATATCTTGCCAATAGTCTACCGTAGTCTTTCCTCTCTTCTTGGATTTCTTCTTTTAACCCTCACTTGTTTTATCATATTGAGCAGCTTTTCCCTACAGATTGCTCCCAAGGCTTATTTCCTTCTTGATTAGTTTTTCAAAGCATTTTCTCAACAAAGTTGGGCTTCTTACTATGGGTGATTTTGTACTCTGCTAGGAAGATAAAGTTTTCTCCAAATTGCTAGCCTTAGGAGGAAGAGTAAGTCATAAACAAAAAAGAGCAACTTATTAATGTTTCCTGAAAAATCAGTTTTGTTACTATACTAAGAAGTCTGTCAAGCAAGACTTGACATTGCAGTTACCTCAGCCTTGAAGAAGGATGCTTATCTGTATCATTGTCTTGTGGGCTTAGCTGCGTTTGAATCTGCTCTTCTTGTTATTAAATTATAACTTAACTTTAGTCTAGATGTTGCTACTGGCTAAATTAGTTTTACTTGCTTGGTTAAACTTTACATTGTGGGTAGTGATATGTATTTTTATCAGTAGTTCTTGGCAGATTTCCAGTAACTGGACTTTCTAGGTATGCGTGCATTGTGTCCCAGAAATCAATCAATCATACTCCTTTTGCTAAAGCAAATGCATGTGTAATCCAAAAAAGTGTGCCTATAGAATATTTTTCTACTGAAAAGGAGGATTGGGTAAGGTAGATGGATGCCACCTTACATAACTCAAGAGATTTAAGATATAGCAGTTTTCTTACGGTTATGTGATTCTCTTCCCCCTCCCTCATCCCCACCCCACATCAGAAGCAGTTTCTAGAGATCCCAGTGGAGAAGGCTTTGAAAAATCAGTTTGGGGACACCTGAGTGGCTCAGTCAATTAAACGGCTGCCTTCAACTCAGGTCATGATCTCAGGGTCCTGGGATCGAGTCCTGCATGGGGCTCCCTGCTCAGCAGGAAGCCTGCTTCTCCCTCTCCCTCTGCCTGCTGCTCTGCCTACCTGTGTTCTCTCTCTGTCAAGTAAATAAATAAAATAAAATAATCAGTTTGGAAAATACTGTTTAAAGTTCTATTGAAATGTAAAGAATTGTGTAAAACTTCAGTCGTTTTTTACTTACAGTCTGAAAGAACTATAATCTGTAGTTTGTAAGCTTCTTTTGGGACTGTTTTAAACTTAAAAATCTACAGAGGGCAGTAATTGAGTAAGCAACAAATTATCTAGAGTGGAGGGAAAAACAAAATTTTAGAGAAGCCAGTGTTAAAGATGATAGCTAAAGAGGCAGTGACAAGAAAGCAGTAGTTGCTGCATATGCTTTCCAGAAAAATGGAAACAGATCAGTGAAAGAGAAGAAAGCTGTGGAGCATTTATGGGATAGTAACAATCAGTAAAATTAAATAAATATGATACCAGTGTTTGAATGCTTTTTAGGATGAATTTTGTCAGTTAAAGTACTCTCACAAAGAGTTATCCTGTGAAGAAAGTAAATAACAGTTAAAAAATTTTAATGAGACTTTCAGACTGCTTAATATAGGTATTTTTTAAATTAAGGTGATATCCCACAAACCCACATGCATGCTTGTTGTGTATACATATATATCATTTACTATGGTGGAGAAATCCCTTGTCTTAATGAAATGAGTCCTTTTCTTATGAAAACTTTGATAATACCAGTAAAAATACTAATTTGTTTTCAGATTTTCCTAATGACAAGAATCACTGGGATACTTATTAAAAAGTACAAATTCTTGGCTCTGTTTCAAAACTACTAAATGTGCTTTTTTAAAAAAATATTTATTTATTTGACAGAGAGAAACACAGCTAGAGAGGGAACACAAGCAGAGGGACTGAGAGAGGGAGAAGCAGGCTTCCTGCCGAGCAGGGAGCCCGATGTGGGACCTGATCCCGGGTCTCCAGGATCATGACCTGAGCCGAAAGCAGCCGCTTAACCAACTGAACCACCCAGGCGCCCCCTAAATGTGCATTTTAAAAATACAAGCACTTCGGGAAATTTTTAATAAGTAAGACTACAGTAAACTAAAAATCTTTGGCAAAGCAAAGGAAACAATGGAAAAGACAGCCTTCGGAATGAGAGAAAATATTTGCCATATATCTCATAAGGGATTAATGTCCAAAATATATATAATTCAGTGCAAACTCAGTTTAAAAATGGACAAAGGACCTGAACATTTGTTCAAAGAAGACACACAAATGGCCAAGTAAATCAGGAAAATGCAAATCAAAACTATGATGAGATCTCACCTTACACCTATTAGAATGGCTGTTACCAAAAAGACGAGATAGCAAGAATTGGTGACTATATGGTGAGAAAGGTCCCTTTTACACTCTTGTTGGAATGTAAGTTGGTGCAGCTGCTATGGAAAAGAGCATGGAGTTTCCTCAAAAAATTAAAAATATAACTGCTATCAGATTCAGCAGTCTCACTTTTTAGGTATATATCTAAAGGAATGAAATCAGTACCTCTGTGTGATATATCTACTAGTGTGTTGCAGCATTAGTCAAAATAGCCAAGAATAGAATCAGCCTTTAATGTCTGTTGATGAATGAAAGGATAAAGAAAATATGGTCCTCCTATCTACAATGGAATATTATTCAGCTATTGAAAAAAAAAGAAATCTTTCCATTTGTGCCAGCATGGATGAACCTGGAGGACATTACGTTGAGAGAAGCCAGAGACAGAAAAATAAATACTGTATGATCTCACTTATGTGTGGAATCTAAAAATGAACTCACAGAAGCAAAGATTAGAATGGTGATTCCTGGGGATTGGAGAAAATGGGGAGATGTACAGCATGGTTACTGTAATTAGTAATATATACTTGAAATTTTCTGAGAGTATAGACTTAAGTGCTCTTTTCTGTATCTGTTGAGACTATCATTTGTCTTTTCGCTTTTAGTCTTTTGGTAGACTGAATTGCATAGATTTTCACACATTAAGCTGGCCTTCAATTACTGGGGTAAATCCCATTTGTCATGATAGATTGTCCTTTTTATATATAGTTGAATTTAATTTCCTAATATTTTAGTGAAGATTTTTTGGTATACGATCATGAGCTTTTATATTGATCTGTAGTTTGTATCTAAGTAGATTCTACACCCATCGTGGAGCCCAACGTGGGGCTTGAACTCACAACCATAAGATCAAGACCTGAACTGAGATCAAGAGTTGGGCAGTTAACTGACTGAGCCACCCAGGCACCCCAATTATTTTAAATTTATTAATGTTTGTTTTTG
Source organism: Spilogale gracilis (assembly GCA_004023965.1). NCBI lineage: Eukaryota > Metazoa > Chordata > Mammalia > Carnivora > Mephitidae > Spilogale > Spilogale gracilis. The sequence goes on from PITA01000635.1 coordinate 62,727, forward strand.
ACCCAGGACATGGGCCTATCTTGGTGAATATTATTTGTGCCCTTGAGAATGAATATTTTCCGATTGTTGGGGAGATTTTTATACAAATGTTCAGTTAGCTCCAGTAGACTTGAAGTGATGGCATTTTTCAGTTCTTTTATAGCCTTGTTGATTTTCTGTCTTACTGAGAGTAGTTGATGCTTTCAATCATAATTATGAATTTATTTCTCCTGTCAGTTTTGTTTTTGCTTCCTGTATTTTGAAGCTCTGTTGCTAGTTGCATACACATGTAGTGAACTGATCCTTTTATCAGTGTGTAATATGTAAAGTTCACCTTTGCTTTGAGATCTGTTTTGTCTGATATTAATGTAGTTACTTTACTTTCCTTTGATTAGTGCTTGCATGGCATTTCTTTTCTCCATTCTTTTACTTTAACCTACCTGTATTATACATTTGAAGTAAATTTCTTGTAAATAGCTTATAGTATGGTCATTTTCCCTCTTCCTTCTGATAGACTCCTTTTTTTTCTTTTCAGATTTTTTTTAAAAAGATTTTTATTTATTTATTTGACAGAGAGAGACACAGCTAGAGAGGGAACACAAGCCGGGGAAGTGGGAGAGGGAGAAGCAGGCCTCCCGCCTAGCAGGAAGCCTGATGTGAGGCTTGACCCCAGGACCATGAGCCGAGCCAAAGGCAGATGTCCAGCGACTGAGCCACGCAGGCACCCTTTCTTTTCTATTTTCTGTCTATTTATTTAATTCCAGTTTAGTTGACATGTAGTGTTATAGTAGTTTCAGGTGTACAATCTGACAGTCTCTTTTAATTTGTGTGTTTAGTTCATTTGCATTTCGTATCATTATTGGTTTGTTTGGTTTAGGTCTGTCATTGTTTTATTTGTTCCTTCTATTTTTCATTCCACACTTTTTTTCTTTTCCCACCTTTTATTTGGTTATTTGTACATTTTAAGATATTCTATTTTAGTTTACCTAATGTGATTTTGATTATTCTGTGTGTTGTTTGTATATTGGTTGCTCTAGCAGTTTTACAGTATATAGCATGGCCCCAGAACCTAAGTAAATGTTAAATGTTTAATATTTATGGATAGATGTAATATTTTTATGATCTGATTTTTATTTTTATTGTTCTGACATTGTCCAAATAAAGTTATTGAAAAATAATATAAGTTTTTTCTGACATACAGTCCATTAATAGAATATTATTGCTGTGTATAATTTTCTTAAAAAATATTCGTGACAGTACTACATTCACCAATAACTTGCATTGCTTGATCGAGAAAGGAAATAGGGCTTTATCTTTATAATTTCATCTAGACTAATGCCTGTTGATATTATGCAGATCCATTTTGCTTTTGAGTCAGAATTTTTCTGTTTATATATGACTCATAACTGTAACTCTGGAAGCTTTACACAAGGCTAGTTTTGAGGGCAGTGCTATGTTTAAATGATTCTATTTAAATGGTAATAGTTGAAACAGTTGAATGATCCCAAGATAAACTTTGCTTCCTGTGTTTAGTATCAAAAAAGTTTCTTTATTCAAGTTTATTTCCTCCTCTTCAAAAACTATTTGAACTCCAGCAGTTTTTTTTTTTTTCCTGTTGGAATGTATTCTAATTTGGCTGTGTTATTAATTTAGTTTTGATGATTTACAAGTTAAGTCAGTTCATTTAAAGGATTTTTGGGGTTTGTTTCACCTATTGAAATCAAACATTGTAAATCACCAACAGAACAATTTGAAGAACACAGAAGATTTTATTAATCCTCTGTTTAAGGTGTCTGGGTTTTAGTAATTCACACAGATGCTAGAACGAAGCTTACTTAGACTTGTAATATCCATTTATAGGAAATTTATTGTGTGAAATAATTAAAAATTAGGGTTGTCAGTCATTCTGCTTCATGTTGTGGTCCAAGATATGCTCCTGTTGGCTAGCAACTTCAGTCTAGCCCTGTGCTGTACAGTAGAGTTCTCTGTCATAATAGAAATATGTCTGCATTATACAGTAGTTACTTTAATTGTAGTTCATTTAACTTTCAACAGCCACATGTAGCTAGTAGGTCATTAGACAGTAACACGGGTCTAGTCCTGTGGCTTCCCTGTTCATATGTAAAACTCCCTTCTTGGGTTGTTTTTGGATTTCAGATGTAAGCTTATATGTAAGCATAAGCTTCTAAGAGGGTTCTTGACCTATTGCAGAACAGGAAGCAGAAGTCTGAACAAATTAGAAAATGATATATGACATTGATAATTACAGTATGATAAACATTAAGCAATGAATAGGTTAATAAAGTGACTAACTGGGGCGCCTGGGTGGCTCAGTCGGTTAAGCGACGGCCTTCAGCTCAGGTCATGATCCCGGAGACCCGGGATCAAGTCCCACATCGGGCTCCCTGCTCGACATGAAGCCTGCTTCTCCCTCTCTCACTCCCCCTGCTTGTGTTCCCCCTCTGGCTGTGTTTCTCTCTGTCAAATAAATAAAAATCTTTAAAAAAAAAAAAATAAAAAAAAAATAAAAAAAAAATAAATAAAGTGACTAACTGCCTGAGAATCCCTGGGAGTTGAGTGAAGAATAAACACACCAGGAATTTTAAGTAGGAATGGTTTCATAAATTTAAGTTCATTTAAAACGAAATTAGATACTGTAAAATTGCAGTCAGACCTATCAGATTCTTAATTGGGTCTTCAGAAGTAAATTCCAAACCAATGCGGAACTACCAGAGAATCTGCTAGGACCTTCTACCTCTAGCGACAGGCTGAAATTACAAACCCTTTGTTACTGCTTTCACTTCTACTGCTTCTGGTTCCTTGGAAAACTGGATATTAGATATTAGTTTAGAGAAGGTGGGAAAAAATTTAAACGTTCTCTTCAATGACAAGCTGAGTAGACTTTAGTTAGATGCTCAAATTCTTAAATGAAAACTTAGTTTAGGCTAGGACTTACAGAGACAAAGACTAACAAATTGCATTAATTGTGGTATATACCTTTAAAGAGTAGGTTTCATTGCAGATGTATACAAATAACCCTTATATATCCATTCTTTACAGATCCAGGATGAGAAGACTGATAAAAGAAGAAGCTAGCTGAACAGCTATAAGATGCCCAAATCTGGGTTCACAAAACCAGTTCAGAGTGAAAATTCTGACAGTGACAGCAATATGGTAGAAAAACCATATGGAAGAAAGGTATATGATTAATGGGTTGACTCTTTTGGAATTGGGAAGAACTCCCCATTTAGTATTTTTAGTAATTATCCTTAAAATAAAAAGCAGTTGGATGCCAGATAAATCCAAACCCCATATCTAAATCCTTTAGAATTATATTGGATTCCTAGGAATAAGATTGTCTTTCATTCCCTGAGATAACACAATTACTAATATGGCATATTTACTTAAGAAATAATCACTGAAAGAGTGTGAAAAAAAGTCTAAAACCTCACACTCATTTGGCATTTCTTTCTCCACCTCCTGACCCCCAGTAGCAAAAAACACATACATAGTAGAAATTGCATTTTCCATGTCTTTAATCTTGGATAAATTTACATAACTTTTCCAGCCTCAGTTTCTCTCTCTGTAATGGAGGACACATACTTTGGAAAATGTTGTGACAGTGAAATGGCCTAAGTTTGGTGCCTCGTGCAATGCTCAGTATATATGTACTTAGTAAATGTTAACAGTGTTTGTTGTTTATTACTAGTCACTACCAATGACCTGTGATTCTTTTTAAGTCTATCCTTCTTCATTCCTATTTAATTTAGGCCCTCAAAACCTTCATTTAGATTTCTGCAGTTGTCTCCTAACTGGTATCACTCTCCTTTATCTAGTTAATTTTACACATTATCTTTAGATTTTCCTTTTTGTTTTTTGGTTTTTTGGTTTTCCTTTTAATAAATCTTTTCTCCCAAGTCATTCCTTATTGAAGGACATCTGAAATGTTTCCAGTTTCTGGCAAATATGAATAGAGCTGTGATGAAATTCATATGCAAATCTTTTTTAAATTGCTTTATTGAGGTATAATTTATATACCCTTAAAATTCACTCATTTAGTGTATAATCCAGTGATTTTAATAAATTTATAAAGTTGTGGAACCATTATCACAATCCAGTTTACACCATCATTGCTAAATGATTCTCATGCCCATTTGCATTGAGTCCCTATTCCCACTCCAACTCCCAGGCAACCCCAAGTCTGCTTTCAAAATCAGGAATTTTAAGTTTATAGGCTTTCTGTTTTCAAAAATTGTGTTGGACATTCAGGGTCCTTTACATTTCCAACAAATTTTAGGATTAACTTGTCAGTTTCTACAAAAAACCTGCTGGGATTTTTATAGAGATTTTATTGAATAGATTAGTTTGGATAGTATTGACTTCTTAATAGTATGTTTTCCAGTCCATCAGCACAGACTATCTCTATATAGATCTTCAGTTTCCCTGAGCAATACTGTAGAGTTTTTACTTTACAAATCTCGTACTTTTTTTGCTAAATTATTAGTGTTTCATTCTTTTGGAAGCTATTGTAGTTAATTTCATTATGAATTTTTCATTGCTAGTGTACAGAAAGACAATTGATTTTTATATAGTGATTTTGTATTCTGTGGCCTTACTGAACTCATCTATTGATTCTAAAAGTTTGTGGATTCTTTAGGATTTTCTCCAAATGGGATCATGTCTTCTCCATATAAAGATAATTTTAGGGTGCCTGGGTGGCTCAGTGGGTTAAAGCCTCTGCCTTTGGCTCAGGTCATGATCTCAGGGTCCTGGGATCAAGACCCCCATTGGGCTCTCTGCTCAGGAGGGAGCCTGCTTCCTCCTCTCTCTCTGCCTGCTCTATGCCTACTTGTGATCTGTCTCGCTGTCAAATAAATAAATAAAATCTTTTTTTAAAAAAAAGGGTAATTTTACTTGTTTTCCAGTATAGATACTTCTGTTTTTTTCTTGCCTGATTGCACTGGTAATCTCTGCCTTTTGATTAATATCATTAATCCATTTACATTTAATATAATTATTCATAGGGTTGGATTTATATCTGCCATTTTGCTCTGTGTACTTATGTTTCATTTTTTTATTTCGTTTTCTCCCATCTGTGGTGCCTTTTTTTATTCTAAATATTTTTCAGTGTACTATTTAAATTTCTCATTTCTTAAACTTCTGATTTCTTAAACTTAAATTTCTGATTTCTTGAATTGTAATCTTAAGAGGTTGCTCTCTGGATTATAATATGCATCTAATTATATTGACTTAATTCCAGTAAAATATAGCAGCTTTGCTCCTGTATAGCTCCATTTCCTCCCCTTTCTTTGGTGTATCTATCTATAGATTCATCCACATTTGTGATTCACCCCAAAATAGACTGTTAAAGTATTATTCAGTCTTTTTTGTTCAAAATTTATTTATTTATTGTTATTTACTTATTTATTTTGAGAGAGAGGGAGCCCACAGGCAAGGGGAGGGGCAGAGGGAGAGGGAGAGAGAGAATCTTTTTTTTTTAAATTTTATTTATTAATTTTTTTCTATTTTTTCAGTATCGTAAGATTCATTGTTTATGCCTCACACCCAGTTCTCCGTGCAATATGTGCCCTCAGTACCCACCACCAGGCTCGTCCATCCCTCCACCCGACCCCTACAAGACCCTCAGTTTGTTTCTCAGTCCAAAGTCTCTTATGTTTCGTCTCCCTCCCCGATTTACCCCACTTCCCATTTCTTTTCCTTCTCCTACTGTCCTCTATATTACTCCTTATGCTCCACAAGTAAGTGAAACCATGTGATACTTGACTTTCTCTGCTTGATTTATTTCACTCAGCATAATCTCTTTAGTCTGGTCCATGTTGCTACAAAAGTTGGGCATTCATCCTTTCTGATGGAGGCGTAATATTCCATTGTTTATATGGACCATATCTTCTTTAACCATTCATCTGTTGAAGGGCACCATGGCTCTTTCCACAGTTTGGCGATTGTGGCCATTGCTGCAATGAACATTGGGGTATATATGGTCCTTCCTTTCACTACATCTGTATCTTTGGGGTAAATACCCGGTAGTGCAATTGCAGGGTCATAGGGTAGCTTTTTTTTTTTTAATTTTTTAAAGAATCTCCACACTGTTTTCCATAGTGGCTGCACGAGCTTGGATTCTCACCAACAGTATAAGAAGAGGGTTCCCCTTTCTCTGAAGCCTCACCAACACTTGTTGTTTCCTGTCTTGTTAATTTTGGCCATTCTGACTGGTGTAAAGTGGTATCTCAATGTGGTTTTGATTTGAACTTCCCTGATAGCTAGTGATGATGAACCTTTTTTCATGTGTCTGTTAGCCATTTGTATGTCTTCTATGGAGAAATACCTCTTCATGTCTCCTACCCATTTTTTTAAGGCGGTCACCTTCTTTTTGGGTGTTGAGTTTGAGGAGTTCTTTATAGATCTTGGATATCAGCCCTTTGTAGTGTCATTTGCAAATATCCTCTCCCATTCAATGGGTTGCCTCTTTGTTTTCTTGACTGTTTCCTTTGCTGTGCAGAAGCTTGTTATGATGATGAAGTCCCAAAGTTCCATTTTCGCTTTTGTTTCCTTTGCCTTTGGAGACATGTCTTGAAAGAAGTTGGTGTGGCTGATGTCAAAGAGGTTACTGCCTATGTTCTCCTCTAGATTTTGATAGATTGCTGCCTCACATTGAGGTCTTTAATCCATTTCGAGTTTATCTTCGTATGTGGCTTAAGAGAATGGTCTAGTTTCATTCTTCTGTACGTAACTATCCAATTTTCCCAGCACCATTTATTGAAGAGGCTGTCTTTTTTCCACTGGATATTTTTTCCTTCTTTGTCGAAGATGATTTGACCATGGATTTGTGGGTCCTTATCTGGAGACTCGACTCTGTTCCGTTGGTCTATTTGTCTGTTTTTGTGCCAGTACCATGCTGTCTTGATGATCACAGCTTTGTAATAAAGCTTGAAATCAGATAACATGATGCCCCCAGCTTTGTTTTTCTTTTTCACCATTTCCTTAGCAATTCAGGGTCAGTCTTGGTTCCATATAAATTTTAAGATTGTTCCAACGCTTTGAAAAATGTTGGTGGAATTTTGATCGGGATGGCATTGAAAATATAGATTGCTCTGTGCAGTATAGACATTTTAACAATGGTTATTCTTCTGATCCATGAGCGTGGAATGGTCTTCCATCTTTTTGTGTCTTCTTCAATTTCTTTCATGAGTGTTCTGTAGTTCCTCGAATACAGATCCTTAACTTCTTTGGCTAGATTTATTCCTGGGTATGTTACGGTTTTTGGTGCTTATAACGGAATCAATCCTCTGATTTCCATTTCTGTATTTTCATTGTTAGTGTATAAGAACACAGCTGTTTTCTCTGCATTGAGTTTGTAACCTGCCACATTACTGAATTGTTGTATGAGTTCTAGTAGTTTAGGGTAGAGTCTTTTGGGTTTTCCATATAGAGTATCATGTCATCTGCGAAGAGAGTTTGACCTCCCCTTTGCCGGTTTGAATACCTTTTATTTCTTTTTGTTGTCTGATTGGTGTTGCTAGGACTTCTAACACTATGTTGAACAATAGTGGTGAGAGTAGGCATCCTTGTCTTGTTCCCGATCTCAGTGGGAAGGCTGTCAGTTTTTCCCCATAGAAAATATTTGCTGTGGGTTTTTTTGCAGATAGATTTTATGAGGTTGAGGAATGTTCCTTCTATCCCTGTACTTTGAAGAGTTTTAATCAGGAACGGATGTTGTATTTTGGCAAATGCTTTTTCTTCTTCTCTCTTCTCTTATTGACTTGTTCTATCATATTGATTGATTTGCGAATGTTGAACCACCCTTGCTTGCATCCCAGGGATTAAAACCCACGTGGTTGTGATGGATAATCTTTTTTAATGTACTGCTAGATCCTGTTAGCACGGAGCTTCTTAAGAATCTTGGCATCCATATTCATCAGGGGTGTTGCTCTGAAGTTCTCCTTTGTGATGGGGTCTTCATCTGATTTGGGGATTAGAGTAATGCTGGCTTCATAGAAAGAGTCTGAAAGTTTTCCTTCTATTTCTGTTTTTTGCAACAGCTTCAGGAGAGTAGGTATTGTTTCTTCTTTGAATGTTTGGTAGAATTCCCCAGGGAATCTGTCAGATCCTGGGCTCTTGTTTTTTGGGAGGTTTTTGATCACTGCTTCAATCTCATTACTAGATATTGGTCTATTCAGATTGTCAGTTTCTTCCTGTTTCAGTCTTGGAAGTTTATAGGTTTCCAGGAATGCATCCATATCTTCTAGGTTGTTAAACTTATTAGCATATAACTGTCGATAGTAATTTCTGATGATTGTTCCTATTTCCTTTCGTTTCCTTTCTCTCCCTTTCATTCATAGTTTTATTAATTTGGGTCTTCCTCCTTTTCTTTTAGATTAGTTTGGCCAACGGTTTATCGATCTTATTAATTCTTTCAAAGAACCAGCTTCTAGTTTCATTGATGTGTTCTACTCTATCTCTAGTTTCTGATTCATTGATCTCTCCTCTAATCTTAATTATTTCCCGTCTAGTGTGTGGGGTTGGCTTAATTTTTTGTTGATTTTCCAGTTCTTTAAGGTGTAACAAGAGTTGGTGTATTTGGCATTTTTCATTTTTTTGAGTGAGCTTTGGATGGCTATGTATTTCCCTTTTAGAACTGCCTTTGCTGTATCCCATAGGTTTTGGATCGATGTATCTTCATTTTCATTGGTTTCCATGAAGTGTTTAGGTAAGTTCTTCTTTGATTTCCTGGTTGATCCAAAGATTCTTAAGCAGGATAGTCTTTAGTTTCTAAGTGTTTGTATTCCTTCTGAACTTTTTTTTATGGTTGAGTTCCAGTTTCAAGGCATTGTGATCAGAGAATATGCAAGGAATAATCTCAGTCTTTTGGTATCAGTTGAGCCCTGATTTGTGACCTAGTATGTTGTCTATTCTGGAGAAAGTTCCACGTGCACTCGAGAAGAATGAGTATTCTGCTGTTTTAGTGGAATGTTCTGATTGTATCTATGAGATCCATCTCGTCCAATATGTCATTCAAAGCTCCCGTTTCTTTGTTGATTTTCTGTTCAGGTGATCTGTCCAGTGCTGAGACTGGTGTGTTAAGATCTCCTACAATTAATATATTCATATCAGTATGACTCTTTATTTTGCTTAACAGTTGGCTTATGTAGTTGGCTGCCGCCATGTTGGGGGCATAAATATTTACAGTTGTTAGATCTTCTTGGTTTATAGACCCTTTAAGAATGATGTAGTGTCCTTCCGTGTCTCTGACTACAGTCTTTAGAGTAAAATGTAATTTGTCTGATATGAGAATCGCTACCCCGGCTTTCTTTTGAGGGCCACTAGCATGAAAAATGGTCCTCCATCCTCTCACTTTCAGTCTGGAAGTGTCTTTAGATTCAAAATGTGTCTCTTGTAAACAGCATAAGGACACGTCCTGTCGTTTTATCCAGTTTGCAACCCTGTGTCATTTTATTGGAGCATTTAGGACATTCACATTGAGAGTGATTATTTATAGGTATGTTTTTCTTGACATCATGTTGCCTGTGAAGTACATGTTTCTATAGATTACCTCTGTAAATTTCTGTTCAGTGTCACTTTTGGTTTCATTTCACTTTTATAGATTCCCCTTTAATATTTGTTGTAGTGCTGGCTTGGTGGTCGTATAATCTTTTAGACCTCGCTGGTCCTGGAAGCTCTTATCTCTCCTTCCATTTTGAAAGTCAACCCTGCTGGGTACATTATCCTTGGTTGCATAATTTTTTTCATTTAATTTCCTGAATATGTCTTGCCACCCCTTTTTGACTTGCCAGGTTTCTGTGGATAGGTCTGACGTTATTCTGAGGGTCCTCCCTCTGTATGTAAGGGATCGCTTACCCCTAGCTGCCCTTAAGACATATTATTTGAATTTGAATTTATGATTCATGAATTTCACAATTATGTGTCTGGTGGTTTTTCTAGCCTCATTGATCTTAGGGGGCGGTGTCCTCTCTGCCTGTAGGACACGAACACTTGTTTCATTCCCCAGATTAGGGAAATTTTCATCTAGGATTTGTTCAGGTATATCTTCTAGGCTTCTCTCTCTCTCTCTCTCTCTCTCTCTCAACTCCCTCGGGGATTCCAATAATTTTGATATTGGAGCATTTCAGGGAATCATTTATTTCCCTAATTCTATTTTCATGGGATTTTACTTGTTTGTTCCAAGACTTCTCTTGCTCCTCCTTCTCAATCTGTCTGTCTTCTAAATCACTAATGTGATTTTCAGCTTCACCTAACCTAGCTGTCAGTGTATTTATATTAGATTGGATCGCATTAATAACCTTTTTAACCTCTGCCAGTACGGCTTGTAGTTCTGCCCTTACAGCTTCTATCTTGCCACTAATGTTCTTTTCCAACTTAGTCATTGCTTGGGTAATTGCTACCCTGAATTCCATTTCTGTCATATTGCTTATGATCATATCCAGTAGTTTTGTGACAGGGGTTGCAGTCTCTGAGTTTTGGTTGAGTCATTTTGGCAAGGGATGGTTGAGGGGATGTATAGCTGAACATATCAGTCAGGTGAGTTGCTTATTGGAAGGTTTCATAGCAATCAGAAGTCACCACCAAAAAGGAAGAAGAAAGAAAAAAGAGAAAAGAAGCAAGGAAAAAAACCCGGCCAAAACGGGCCCCAATGGTAGGATTTACATGGTACAAAACCACAAAAGAGTAAAGAAAAAGCCCAGTGAAAGTTAAAAAAAAGTTGCAGAAATCAAAAAGCTAACCCAACCCAAATGACCCCCGAGAACAGTATGTATATATTACAAAGGCAAAAACAATTACACAGAAACACTGACAGAAGAATAGGAACTAGGGGAGTACGAACCCTCATTGTGGGCAAGGAAAGTATTTCAGTCCCTCCTGGATGTGTCTTGTTATTATTGTTAGAGGACTCCACTTTCTACATATAGGGAAATTAAAACTGGTTTATATGTAGGGGTAGTATTAAATAGGAATGAAGGATTACCTTGTAATCCTTACCTTACCTATATATAAGATAGCTTATATCTATACGTATATTTTTTAAAAAAAAGAATAAAGGAATGAAGAAAAAATAACAAAAACAAAAGAAACAACCAAAAAAAACAACAGATACGTGTTCGAAAAAAGTTATTATGGAGTGTTGTGTTAAGTATCACATTGTAATAATAAGTGGGTTAAAAAATAAAAGAAAAACCATGAGAATGAATTTAAAATTTTAAATGAGAACTTAAATAATAAAAATAGAAGTTAAAAAGAAAATAAAATGAAAAGCTGTATCTATAAAACATATAGATTTTGGGGTAGTACCAGGAGCTTGATATATTGTTTTTTCCTCGATGTTGGGGTTTTACAGTTTTATGGAGACCCTTTGGTGTTCCTCTTGTTCTTCTGGCTTGTCTTCTGGAGAAGGGGCTTTCCATGTTGTATTTCAGTGAGTATTTCTTGGGCTGAGTCTCCCGGCCCCCTTTCAATGAGGCTGGGCTCTATGGCAACCGGGTTTTCAGGGTTTTGTTCTCTGGAGGATTTGTTCTTTTGCAGCTTTTTGCAGCTTTTCAGAAAGTCAGGGCAAAGTAAGATGTCCACACCCAGACCTCCGTCTCAGAGAGTCCTCAGCTCCACTCTGGCTGGTGGGGGGCACACAGACTTTCTCTATATTTTCCCTTGCACCCCGCCACTTCTCACAGGCAGCGTGCACCTGCAGTCGCTAGTCAGAATGGCACCCGAAGCCCCCTGTCGCTTCACTCCCGTGCCACAGAAACCACGACTGATGCCAGTTTGTGAGACCTTGTCTCTGCCTAGATGCTGTCTGGAGTCCACACCCACACTAGAAGCAGTAAGATCCCGCGGTCCCGCACGTCATGTGGAAGTCTGTAGAGTCACTTCCCTTGCAGGTTATGCCTGCCTAACCCAAGCAGTGGACCGAGCGGCGGCTTTAGGGACTCCCTACACTGCCAGGTTCCCTCACTTGGTGCCGGGGAGCGCTTTCTATCCGTGGCCCAGATCCGCAGCTTTATATCCCTGCCAGCCACTGTCAGCTTTCCTTGCTTGCCTCTTAAGACCCTCTGTTTTTGACTGCTTTTAATTAGACTGCAATTTGGTGCTGCTCCCCAAGCACAGAGCACTTTCGTACTGGGGTATTGTTTTCCAGACCGTACTGGGGTCTTTGAGCTCCCTCCCCTGACTTTTGTCCTCCGGTATCAGTCTGAGTGCTCCCACTCCACTTTACCTCTTTGCTGATGCTCTTCTTCCCCCGTAGAGATCCAGTAGTATGTAATACTACATTTCAGGCTGATTTCATGGGTGCTCACATTGTTAAGTATTTAGCTCACTTCAGGGGACCTTTTGAAAGGGGGTCACCTACTTTTCTGCCATCTTGCCTCTCCCTCTTATTCAGTCTCTTAAGAAATAAAAGAAGAAAGGAGAATGATGTATTTTACAGTTCTTTTTGCCTACAAATTTACCAGTTTTATCACTCTTAATTTCTTCTTACAGACTCAAGGTTACTGTCTTATTGTTATTTCCTTACAATCTAAGAATTTCAGTATTTACTCTAAGGCAGATCTTCAGCCATGATTAGATTTCTCAGTCTTCATTGATCTAGGAATATCTTGGCTTTGCTGTATTTTAAAAACAGCTTCACTGAGATGTAATTCACATACCATGTGATTCACTTATTTAAAGTATACAATTCAGTAGCCTTTAGTATATTTACAGAGTTGTGCAGTTATCTTCCCTATTGATTTTAGCGCATTTTCACCCAAAAAAGAAACCCCTGTGTATCCATCAGCAATCACTCCTCGTTCTGTCCCCAATTCCCACAGCCCTAGGCAGTCACTAATCTACTTTCTGTCTCTATAGAATTGCCTTTTCTGGATGTTTCATACAAAATGAAATGCTGTATGAATTTATATACAGAATTTCATTTTGTATGAATACATATAGAATTGTGGTCTTTGGTTACTGTTTTCAAAGGGCAGCTTTGTTGGATATAGATTTCTTAGTTGGCTTTTTTAAAGAGAAAAATTTGATAGAATATCACCCTACTTTCTTGCTTTAACTGTTTCTAATAAGTCAGCTGTTCTGTACCATTGTCAAGATGAATTTTTTTCATTGCTTCTCTCTCTTTGTCACGTGCTCTTTGTCCTGTGTTTATTCTGTTTGGAGTTTCTTGAGCTTCTTAGATCTAGATTAAAGGTTTGCATGAAATTTAGAATATTTAATTTACTGTTTTTCTTTTTTTTTTCCCCATCTCACATCTGCTGTTGAACATTTCTAATACATTTTCAGTTACTCTGCTTTTCAAATCCAGTTTTTGCAATTTTTGTAATTTTTCTTTATTAGTACTTTGTATTTGATAAATCATTATTATCATACTTTAATTTTTTGAACATTGTTTTTTTCTTTATAATAACTGTGAAATCTAGTATTTGGGTTTAGAGAAATTTCTGTTGAAGACTTTTTTTCCTTGCTTTTTTATATGTCTTAATTTCTGTTGAGAACTGGACAATTTAAGTCATATACTATAGCAGTTCTGCAGTTCTGGGTTCTCATGATTTCCCACCTGAAATTTGTAACTGTTGCTGAGTTTATTTATTTATTTATAATAAAATATTAGAAATTTATCTGCAGTATTTGTCTCAACTACTGGCATCCATTTTTTTTTTCTTTCTTTTTCTTTTTTAGTCTTGCTTCCACAGGGTTACCTCTCTGTCTGTGTAGATTAGTTCAGCAGCAGTTGATTGGTCAGAGGTTGTACTCAAATACCAGGAGCCAGTAAAACTTCTACCTTCAACTGACAGGCTGGCCTGTGTGTTGGGGAGTACATACATTCATCATCATTCAGGGATTTTTGTTTTGTTTTGTTTTTTTAAGATTTTATTTATTTATTTGACAGAGCACAAGTAGGCAGAGTAGCAGACAGAGGGAGAGGGAGAAGCAGGCTCCTCACTGAGCAGTGAGCCCAATCAGGGCTCATGACCTGAATCAAAGGCAGACACTTAACTGATTGAGCCACCTAGGTACCTCTGTTCAGGTATTTTTGATGTCTGCCCTGGCATTTACTTTCTGTGGGGCTCACCCAGGTCTTCCCTTTGTTTGTATGCAGTCAATTAAGGTGATGTAGAGAACTTGAACCCTCCCAGATCTCCTCTGCATGTACTCAGAATCTCCCAGTCAGTGAGGGATATATGGATCACAACCTTAGGCTAATAGAATTACGTGTTTTGCCCCCTCCAGTTGTTTCCTACCCTGTTTGCTATTTTTATAAACAATGCAGCTGAGTGTGGGCTTTTGGCCTTCTATACCAATTTACGTTGACAGTCTCTGGCAGCAGAGAAGCTGGTTTTCATTGCCAACCCCACCTGTACACTTCATACAAACTAAGCTAAGTTTTATTCCCCCTAGGTACTTTGTATGTATCTTTTGAAAGCTGCCACTAATTATGCAGTAATAGCCAAGCATTACTTTCATAAAAGTGTAGACAATTAGCAAAAAACAAACACCTTTTCACTAACATACTTCTATTAAAAGCATTGCTTTGATAAGTTAAGAATTCTTGTCAGTCATTAGATTTATACAATAAATGGGAAGAATAATACAGATTGTTAGATTTTTCATTTATTAAATTTTGGCTTACCCAAAGTGATATATTTAACTCTTCTCAGTCTCTCTGTTAGTCACTCAATACTTTTTCAAGATCACATACTTGTTTGTTTGGGTAAGGGTCAGAAGCTCTTCTGAGGCTTGTACATGGTGCTATTCATTGCCATGTTTTAGGATTTCTTTCTTTTTTTTTTTTTTTTAAGTTATTTGTTTGTTTATTTATTTGGCAGAGAGATAGAGCACAAGTATGCAGATCAGCAGGTGGGGGGGAGAGGGAGAAGCAAGCTCTCCACCGAGCAGAGAGCCTGAGGCTGGGCTTGATCTCAGGAACCTGGGATCATGACCCCAGCCAAAGGCAGACACTAAACCAACTGAGGCACTGAGGCGCCCCCTGTTTTGGGGATTTCTGAGCAGCTTGACATTGAAAGCTGTTGTTGAAAGAGATTTTTTTCAGTTTTAAATAGATATTTAACTTAGTGATTGGCCTTGAAGCCAGCCGTCAAGCTTCTTCTGAGTTTTTTTTCCATACAGTTTTAGAAATAAATGTACAGTTGTTCTGATAGAGACCTTATTTCCAGTTTAATATGACACAAACTATTGCTGTTATGAGATCCCAACTTAATAAAATAACCTGAACCAAAATTTAATTTCTTAAATGCATTTAAGTAGAGCATGATTTTAAACAATAATCACATTGTATAGCAATGTACATTTAATATAAGGTACTTTCATTACCACATTAAATATCACAATAGGAGTTCATCAAAAATGTCTACTCACAACTCTTAAGTATTTTATCCTTTCAGTGCTAATCTGTGGGACTTTTTTCCATTTTAGTTTAGAAATCATTTTGTACTGTTTTCAGCTATAAGTTGGTATTTATAATTTGTAAAAAACTGGTAAAACTTGTATGAAAATCTAAAATCTAGGTTAAATTCATAAAGTATGAGAGTGGATATTAATCACTTAACCTGCTAAATAGCTGTCTTATCCTTTTCATCAACATAATTCACACCTTCATTATTTTATATCTAAGTGATAATAGAGAAATTTTTATTTTATTATTCAAGTAATATAATTCATGTTGGTTGTAGAAAAATATATAGAAGAATAATGAAAATAGAAATTGCCTTGTAAAAAACCATCAAGAGTCTGAGATTGGGGGTGCCTGGTTGGCTCAGTCATTGGGTGTCTGTCTTTGGCTCAGATCATGATCCTGGAGTCCCAGAATCAGACCCGCATTAGGCTCCCTGCTCAGCGGGAAGCCTGCTTCTCCCTTTCTCACTCACCCTGCTTACGTTCCCTCTCCGGCTGTGTTTCTCTCTGTCAAATAAATAAATAAAATCTTAAGAAAAAAAGAATCTGAGGTTGTATTGTACCGTATCCTACTTGCAAGCTAATCACTTTCATGGATGCTGGCAGGAGATGCCAGACTTCTAAATGGGATATAAAGGAACATTAATTTCTCATAACAATAGCAGTTTTTCCTGAGCCCTTTTTCTCACAAGGGGATGCAAAGAGAGCCAGATGACAACTACATATGGGGCAGGGGGGGAGGTTGCAGTACAGGAGAGGGACCCCAAATCTTTTATAATGGACAGTAAGTCTACCTGACTTACTCACCCTAAAGGGAGAAATTATTTCTTATACAGAATAGTAAACAGATCTTCCCTTTGCTTCTGGGGAGATACTACCTTCCAAGGCTGTTCTTCATATAGATGTTCTTGAAAAGATAGTCCAGACAAACAGAGTCAGTCCTATGTTTGTAAGATGTGCAGATATGCAAGAGAGTCATGGAGAATACTCTCCCAACACACAGATAATGCCGTTACCTATAGATGTCTCTTCATATTTTGGGTTGTGTCCTTCAAGAGTTTTTTTATTTCTATTTTTTTTATTTCTTGGTAAATGTTTTCTCTTCTTTTTTCCATCCTACTGAGTTGGTAAAGGCTACCAGCATATTATCTAACGGTAACAGTGATAGGAGGTCATTCTCATCTTGCCATTGATTTTTGTTGTACTTCTTTTATTAACATATATTAGGACCTAGATATTTACATTGATTTTTTGGTTTTGTTTTGTTTTTATTTTTTTAAAGTTTATTTTATTTTTTCAGTGTTCCAAGGTTCATTGTTTATGCCCCACATCCAGTGCTCCATGCAATATATGCTCTCAGTACCCACCACTAGGCTTGCCTATCTGCCCCACTCCTTCCCTTCCAAAACTCTCAGTTTGTTTCTGAGTCCAAAGTCTCTCATGTTTCATCTCCCCAATTCACATTTCCTTTCCTTCTCCTACTGTCCTCCATGTTATTCCTTATGCTCCATGAGTAAGTGAAACCATGTGATATTTGATTTTCTGTGCTTGTCTTATTGCACTCAGCATAATCTCCTTCAATCCAGTCCATGTTGCTACAAAAGTTGGGTATTCATCCTTTCTGATGGGGGTGTAATATTCCATTGTATATATGGACCATATCTTCTTTATCCATTCGTCTTTTGAAGGGCACCTTGGCTTCTTTCCAAGTTTGGTGATTGTGGCCCTTGCTGCAGTGAACATTGGGGTATGTAATGGTCCTTTTCACTACATCTCTATCTTTGGGGTAAATACCCAGTAGTGCAATTGTAGGGTCATAGGGTAGCTCTATTTTTAATTTTTTAAGGAATCTCCACACTGTTTTCCAAGACAGCTGGACCAACTTACATTCCCACCAACAGTGTAAGAGGGCTTGTTCCCCTTTCTCCACAGCCTCTCCAACACTTGTTATTTCCTGTCCTGTTAATTTTGGCCATTCTGACTGGTGTAAGGTGGTATCTCAGTGTGGTTTTTATTTGACTTTCCCTAATAGCTAATGTTGACAAACAGTTTTTCATTTGTCTGTTAGCCATGTGTATGTCTTCTATGCAGAAGTGTCTGTTCATGTTCCCTCCCCATTTTTTGAAGTGATCATCTTATTTTTGGTTGTTGAGTTTGAGTAGTTTTTATAGATCTTGGAAATCAGCCCTTTGTCTGTAGTGTCATTTGCAAATATCCTCTCCCATTCCATGGGTTGCCTCTTTGTTTTGTTGAGTGTTTCCTTTGCTGTGCAGAAGCTTGTTATTGTGATGAAGTCCTAAAAGTTCCATTTTCCCTTTTGTTTCCTTTGCCTCTGGAGATGTGCCTTGAAAGAAGTTGCTGTGGCCAATGTCAGAGAGGTTACTGCCTATGTTCTTTTCCAGGATTTTGATGGATTCCTGCCTCACGTTGAGGTCTTTCATCCATTTCGAGTTTGCCTTTGTGTGTGGTGTAAGAGAATGGTCTAGTTTCAGTCTTAGTCTTTTGTTATGGTGAATTGTCTTAAGCGATTCTCTAATAATGAACTCTTCTTGTATTCTTTGGGTGAACCCTACTTGATTATAATCCGTTAACTTTCTAAGTTCTAAGACACTAAACTGTCATAATCTGATATGACAGTTTATTTAGGATAATTTATTTTTGTGTTTTCTTTCATAAGCAATTTAGTTTATAATTTCTGTCTTATAGTCTGTTCTGGTATCAGTTTTATTTTAGACTTACAAGATGGATTTTGTTTTTTATCATAACTTCATGCTATAGTATTATTTACATACCATATGAAATTTCTGTCCCTTGAATTTTTTTAATCTCTTATAAAATATTCTGGGCTAGGTACCTTTTTTAAACTTAAAATCGTTAGCTATGGATTTACGGTATTCTATGATCATTGGTTTCTTCAGGTTTTTTATTTCTTTCATGAGCTAATATTTAGTAATGTGTATTTTCCAAGAGAATAGTCTATTTTCCTAGGTCTCTTAAATTTTTGGTGGTATAAAAATGAATACAGTATTTTTCTGTAACTTTTTAATAACTCCTCTGGAGGTTTGATTTTATTGATAAATTCTACTTTTAAAAAATGCACTATTTTTATGCCTGTTTTTCCCCCTCTTCCTTCATTTTTTAAAAAATATTTTTATTTATTTATTTGACAGAGAGAGAGAGAGATCACAAGTAGGCAGAGAGGCAGGCAGAGAGAGCAGAGGAAGCAGGCTTCCCACTGAGGAGAGAGCCCGGCCCGGGATCATGACCTGAGCTGAAGGCAGAGGCTTTAACCCACTGAGCCACCCAGACACCCTCTTCCTTCATTTTCTGTCTTGGGTTGAGAGCTGGTGTCTTATGTATTTGTTTGAAAGAGAGAGAACATGAGAGAGAGAGAGAGCAAGCAGGGAGGTTGGGGTAGAAGGGGAAGCAAATTCTCTGTTGAGCCAGGGGCCCCATGCAGAACTCAGTCCCAGGACCCCAGGATCATGACCCGAGCTGAAGGCAGTTGCTTAACTGACTGTGCCACCCTGGGACCCTCATATCACTATTTTTTTAAGCTCTCCTACTAAGGTGATATGGGTTAATTCGTAGTATAAGCAGGTTTTTCACAAAGGAGTCATTATAGCCCATTTTGTATGTGCAGTACCATTTCAGATATTTGGATTATAAATGTGAACTTGATAGTGGTTGTAGATCACAAAGGTAGGATACTCACCTGAATGGGTGGGCACACGATATTAACAAAGCACAATATATTTAATTATATCCAAAATCACTTTCTCAGATTTATGTATTTGTTTGTTGATAACCTCTATATTATACTTACAGAGTTTTATTGTATTCAAGATGTTTTATTGTTATTTTAAAATTCTGTCATTAAGTAGAAGTAGGGGGAATATGAGACAAGTTAAAAAAATGTTAAATTTGTTGAAACTAGGTCTTGAATACCTTGAAGACAGTGGTTTAAATACCTCTCTACTTTTGTATATATTTGAAAATTTTCTTCATAAATTTTTTAAATACTGTATTGCTTAGCTAATATTATTACAACTTTATTCATATTTGATTTTTAATAGAGTAAAGACAAGATTGCATCATATAGTAAAACTCCAAAAATTGACCGAAGTGATGTGGGCAAGGAGATGAAAGAGAAATCATCCATGAAACGTAAACTTCCTTTTACCATTAGTCCATCAAGAAATGAAGAACGAGATTCAGACACAGGTAGAATAATTTGTTGTTCTCTAGTAAAATCTTAATTATTCTTCTACTATGATTTTCTTCATATCATTCCTCTTTCACCCCACCCCAATAGAGAAATATTGGTATTTCAGTATTTCATATTTATCATTTGGGAGCCAAAATTCATACATTTCTCACCCAAACATGATCTCTAATCAGATAACAACAATTTGCTTCTTTCCTTACTCTCAGCTTTATTACAAATCTCTTACGACTTTCAGAACTTAATTTGTTTGGGAGCATTTCAGTGATGAAAATTTACTGTGATAGCATAGGATATGTTAGAATTGAGAAAAGTTATTTAATTTTTGTGGACACACTATTGAACCCACCAAAGAAAACAGGATAGGCATTGTAGCTTCAGAAATGAATCTGTAATATGCCTTCCCCACCCTGAAAAAAAAAATGACTAAGGTTTACCTCCTTAGCTCAATGCATGGTACTTTTTTTTCCTTAAAACTCTCATATGTCAGGAATGATCCTTGACATCAGTCAGTCCCAGTTGTTCACAGTAGATTACAATGTCATTACCACTGTTTACTAAATCACTAGATTGTGTTGTAGCCCTGAACTAATCATGTCTTGAAACTAATATAAACTTCAGTGTTTGTTATATATTTATTATAATTGTTTTATCCCTTGCATGAAGTACTAATAATGAACTATTTTTAAGAATGTTTCAGCTTCACTCACAGAAAGTGTCCTAATCTGAATTTATGTACAGAGATGATATTCTACTTACGCCTTCCTAACCATCTTAATCATCAGTATGGAAATGATCTTGACTCTGGAGTCTGAAAATACTGTAAGGACTTTTGAAATGTCCTCTGCTAACATAACTTTAGAAAGTCCTTAAATTTTATCAGTAGGCCTCCTTTTGTATATTTTGCTATTACCTCTCTTAGCTTGAATTAGAAATTTTTCTTGAACATGACATTTTTAATTGTTCTTTTTTGCAACGATTAAGATATTTTGTGCTTTGTTCATTTTAGGTTACACTGACTTCTAGAAATTCAGTCTTTTTTCCTGAAGAATGACTCCTTATCCTTAAGTAGTATTCTCAATTATTTGATCACTTAGCTGAGAAGGTGCTTAATATGTCTTTAGATAGATAGGATTTAGTTTTTCTCATATTTTCTCCCTGGAAGTCCTTGTGCTTGTCATTTTTTTTTTTTTAGAACTTTTTATTAGAAGATTTTATTTTTTTATTTGACAGAGAGATCACAAGTAGGCAGAGAGGCAGGCAGAGAGAGAGGAGGAAGCAGGCTCTCTGCTGAGCAGAGAGCCCCATGTGGGCCTCGATCCCAGGACCCTGAGATCACGACCTGAGCTGAAGGCAGAGGCTTTAACCCACTGAGCCACCCAGGTGCCTGTGCTTGTCATTTTTAAAGTACTTGTATTAACCAGGTTTTGTTTTCCAGTGACAGTGATATTTCTACGAGTAATTGAAGAAGGGATTTAGATAAATTCAAAGAATGTTAATATATTTTTAGAAGTAAATAAGATTTCAAAATAATAAACTTCCCATGAGAACCTTGTTTAGCAGATCAACTAGATTATTTGTCTTTTGTTTATTGTAAAATAAAGGAGAAAATGTTACTTAGGAAGGCACAGAGTTTAAGCACTGAATAAACACAATCTAATTCATATTCTATTAATTAGATTATACACTTTTTCCCTGCTACAATTTTTCCACTACTTGAATGTAGCAGAATGTTGCAGCACTCTCATTAAGATTGTTTTGTAACAGACTCTTATATATCTTTTGGAAAGTTATCTGCTAACACTAAACATGATTTTAATTGATTTAAACATATTTTTGGTAGGCTACATTTAGAAATTTTTGTAAAAATTAGATGTAGGCTTTAGTTTTGCTTGTGTATGTACACACACACACATACACACACACACCCCAGAGCATTAATAAGAATTTCCCCAGGCCCAAAGCAAAATGTCTTATTTACAATCCATCTGTTTTATTTTCATAATTAAAAAAATAATGTAGAATCCAAAGTACCATCAAGTGGTATTTTCCATATAAAAGATAATTACAGCTCTAAGCCCCGCATTTGACATTGACCTTTTTTACAAAATGTACTATATTTTAAATGATATTATAAAGATATAAAGGGGTAAATATTTACAACATATATGACAATCCTTGTTTCTTAACATATTTAGTATTTAAAGGTCTCTGAAATGTGAAGAGAAAACAATGAGAACAAAACGATACAAGCAAGTAGTTTAAAACAACAGAATTGCTCTTGGCAAAGAAACATGTTCTAAAAATATATCAATAGTAATCAAAGAACTATAATATATAACAACTGATAAAATTGTTGACCTAAATCTTACCAGGTGGTCACTGGCCAGAAATGGGAACTTACTTAGTTGGTCTAAATAATAGGAATATTTTGTTGGAGGTGAATATGAAAGCATTTATTCAAAACTAAAGTTTGTTAGCATTTGACTTATTCTTTGTTTTGGGATTTAATCTATATAAGTAATAGATGACAGTGGAAATTATCTTTGTGTGCGTTTATCTCCACTTCATTTATGATAGCAAAAATAAACCCAGGAAAATAGTGTCAAGTAATAGAGAATTTGTTCAATTACGGTAAATCCAATGAAGAAATACAATTTTACTCTTAAGAATAACATTGTAGAACAGTACATGAAATTGAAAGATGTTCATAGCATACAGAATTTAAAAATAGGTTTTGAATTAAAATATGCTGTTTGATTGCATTAAAAGGCATATTTTATATATTTAGATTTGTATTTTTGTGTATACAGAGCATATATTAACATACATCTTGAAAGATAAGATTGTTTAAATATAAAAGACTATTTCACTGTGGAACTAAGCCTAAACCTGGTAGGTGTATTACGAGCCCAGAACAAAAATGCAATTATTGTAAACCCTGACTTAGGTTAAATAAAAGAGTAGGGAAGTTGGGAATAAGGAGAAAACATTAGCAATGCTACTTAGTTTATCTCTCATAATAAGGGAGTAACTGATGTCTATAACTGAAATACACAGTTTTTAAAAATAATGACTTAAAAATTTGAATCTTTAAAATTCTTTCATACATATATTTTTGTGTTTGTATTTTAGTATATGATATCTCTTTTAGAGGAGAAGCAATTTCTTTAGTTTCTTTCTTCCTTCCTTCCTTTCTTTGTTTTTTTTTCTTTCAAGTGAACTCTGTGCCCAGTGTGGGGCTTGAATTCATGACCGTGAGGCCAAGAGTAGCCAGCTAGGTACCCTAGTTTCTCTTACGTTGGATTAAAATAAGATCTTTCAGTTTTTTATTTTTAAATAATACACATATACTTTTCTATGTGTATGTAAATTGATCATTCCGCCCTTCCCCACCAGCTCCTTTTTTTATAATATATATTAGAGAGATGCTTGGAGTGCTGCTCACTAGATGTTAACATTTTATTTCCAGGATTTGGGAGCATTTTTTCCTTTCTCTGTTTTTTCATATGGCTTGAATTTTTAAAATAATGAACATAATTATTTCTGTAAACCGTACTTTTTAAAAGATATTCATACTATTCAAAGAAGGCTCAGTGGTCACCAAAATCAGCAATAATGCCATCAAATGGATGAGTCATTCTTAGTCTTTATTTTGAGATACCCTAATGTGTCTTAAACTTTCTAATTCTTAATTATTTAATATTTATTAATTTTTTAAAAGATAACTGTAGGGCCACCTGGGTGGCTCATTCTCTCAAGCCTCCACCTCTTGATTTCAGCCAGGTCATGATCTCAGGATCATGAGATCAAGCCCCACATTGGACTGTGCACTCAGCATGGAGTCTGCTTGTGATTCTTTCCCTCTCCCTCTCCCCCACCCCCTCATATAAATAAATCTTATTTTGAAAAAAGTTAACACTAAAAAATGTAATTGCTTGAATAGACAAAATTTGGGGGGAAATTACAGCATAATTTGAGGTCATGCCAGTGGATCCTTATAGCTGTATCACAATAGTATTTATTTCAGCAAATTTCTAATATGTCTGCTTATTATCATTTCAGTATCTATCCCAAGTTGTCCTGTCCTATCAGAGAATTCCTATAAATTTTGTCCCATTACAAAATGAAATGTTAAGGGGCCAATGTATAGAGTGACTCATTGCGCCTGTGGAAGCAACAATTTATCTAGAAGAAAAATTATTCCTTATACCCACAGCTTTTTGTCACTTACTTTTAGCTTTTTACTTTAGTCTTTCCTTGTCCAGAATCCTGGCAGAATAAGTTAATTATAGTTAAAATAGAGGTAAAAAAAAATAGCATAGTATTTATTATCAGAGGCTTTGGAGCTGACAGACCAGTGTTGCGTCTCCCTGCTCAGCTCCCTATTATAGCCCTGGCCAAAAAATTTGAGGCCTTTATAACTCTGATTTTCTCATCTGTAAAAGTACATGTAATGTACTAATCTTCAGAGAATTGTGATCTTTAAGTGACATAACATGTAAAATTGGTTTGTGATATGTTAATTAAAACAGAAAACTGACTAACACTGGCTTAAATAGATTGGATTTTTTTAATCTACCAAGCTTAAGCAGTCCAGAGTTGGTATAAGTAGTTCAGTAATGCCATCAGGGACTAAGATGTTTTCATCATTCTACTTTCTCAGTCTTAACTCATACATGGGCTTTGTTCTTAATATTTTGCTTTAGAGTCACACAGTATTTTTTTTTTCTTCCTCCTGGGCAGAAAGTATAGAGGAAGGACCAAGGACAAAAGTATCTTTCTTCCATTGAGACTTTGGCTTTTTATTGATGAAACAACATCCTTAGGGACTCTTCTGCCTGCATCTCATTGGTTAGGCCATCTGAGTTGCAGGGGAGTCTAGAAGGTTAACTACTTTGAGCTGAGCATATTGTCATCCTAATCAAAACTAAAGTATTTCTGCTGAGAAGGAGAGAATGAATATTGGATAGGCATCTTACAATACTGACACTGTATGTAGTTTTTAGTATGGTAGTTAATAACTGAAAACTGCTGTTATCTATAATAGTTATTAATGTTTCTATCTAAGTTACCTTTATTTCTGCAATGTCAATCAAAAAAATCATACTTCTTTTATTTTCTAGTCTAATGGCATTCAAGGGAAAGCCACAATTCCTTGATATGAAAATACTAAACAACTCTCTTGAGGGTACATGTGAGAGTCTCTTTTTGGCCTTCAAACTTAATTTGTGATTATTTTGTTATGAATAATGCCTCATGAGCATATTTGAAGATTGTATTTTTATTATACCCTGAATTCTTTCTTATTCATTCACGAGAGTGGAGTTACAGCATTAAGGGTTAAATATTTCTATGATGTTTTTCCAAAATAATTAGTTAGCAGATAATTAATAGCAGTACAAAGCAACCAGTGGATATGCATGTTCTTTAACCTCAAATAACACTGGGTGCACGTGTTTTTCTTAGGTTTGACAGATCCAGTGTTCTATAGAGGTAAACCAGTGGTACTTCATCATTTTAGTTTGTATGTTTAAATAAGTATAAAGATACAGTGTCCTTCATTTTTTATAAAAATACTTGTTCTGGCTTCATAAGCATTATTTATCTATTTAATATTTTTTTTTTCTTTTGGCATGTGTAGACAATGCAGCATGAGAAAATCCAAAAAGGCACAGTATGATCTGTTCCCAAAGTCCATGGTGGCAGTTGTGGAGCGTGTTTACATTTTTAAACTAAATCTTCTCTGCCATCCCGCCTTAGAAGTTTTATTTTCCTGATGCCATTGAAGGATTTACTCTGTTGAGTAGAACTCAGACAATTTTGGAGAGAGGAACTGTTTAAAAAAGAAAACAAGTATAATTTTTCTGGTAACTATGTTAAAGTAGCAAATAAAATCAGTGCTTTGCTTAATAAGGATGATCACCTTTTGATGATTTTCATGGAGATTATTTATTGCAGATTTTCTCTTGTTCCTCCCCCCATGTTTAAAACTTCTACTTTAAAAATATTCAGATATACAGTGCAGACCTTTTTAATCATTCTTGATTTTTTTTTTCTCTTATTCTCTTGCAACCTAAAACAGAATATTAAAAAGATGACTTTTAAAATACAGATATTTGTCTTGCCTGGATGCAGAGAACATATCAGGGAGAGAGAAATGCATGCTCTGCTTAGTACTCAGTGTTTTACAAAAACCTCATAGGAAGCACTGGTCTCAGTATAGCACAGAGGAAAAAGTGGGCAAGTCAAGGGACAAGATATGGAAGCTTTTATTTTACTTCAGCTCCTGAATTAAATCTTTGTAGAATAGTCATTCAGATGCACCAAATATAAACATACTTATTTGAGTAAAAGCCAAAGGGTATATGGAGTCAGAGTGGATTAATTTACTACCAAAGGAAGATTTGAATTAAACTGTTATACCACTTCCTTATATTAATGAATATAATTTAAAGTTCAGTTTAACCATTATGCTTTAATCTGTCACAATAATATGATCTGCTTTCAGTAATCCATTTAATTCGATTTGTTGGCACAACTTACTGGTTGCTGCTTTTTCTTTGCTGTGTATGGGGGCCATTTTAAATGTCAAATATTCATCATGGAATTTTTCTAGTTGCTAACTTAATGTGTTCAGTTTTGAAATTCAAGTGTTCATTGAAAGGCTTGTCGTTGAATCCATTTACCCACTTGGCTTAGAATTGGCCTAAATGTTATTTTATCAGTTATTTCTCTTTCAGTTGAGTTAGCCCACTCATCACTAAACTTTTAGGCTTATCTTTTAAAGTTTAAAATTCTGTGTTTTGTTCCCTAAATTGGTTTCTTTTTTTTCCAACACTTGTTTCTTTATTAATTGAACTGATGAATAATATCTATAATAATGATCACAGAAAGAAAAGTCTGTGTCAATAAGTTGAGTATATGAAGATCAAAATAATATTGTGTTAAAATGGTATATTGTTTACAAGTTAATATATCTACTCTGGCCATACTGCCAGAAGTCAGTTGGAAATATTTTTACTTGTCATAAATTGTTAGGCAGATTTCCATATTCTTATATTAGCTGATAAACTTTGTTTTGATTTTAGGCTGCTTTCTCTCTAAGAGGTCTTATGTAGTGCTCAATGTAGTAAGTCATACCACTCAAAATGTGTATAATTTAAAGAATCTGTGGTCTAGAATGATACTGCTGTCCAAAGTGTTTAAAGTCTTCTGAGTAGTTTGTCATTCATAGAACAAAAGAGTTTATTCACATCCTTTATTCAGGTTTTCTAAAGACAAATTCTAAACAGAAAAACAATAGAGTATTGCCTCTTTTATCATAGTCAGAGATTGAGGAGATATAATAAACAGCATCAGTAATATCTATTATTGCAAACTGCATGGTTGACTTTCTCAACTTTAATATTCCAGTTGAAGAAACTGAAGTCTGGCCAAACTGAAATCTTCAGCCAAACCGGTGTTTTAAATGTGCTTTTGGCTTTACTTGAAAAGTAATCTTTTGAAAAAACAATGATAGATCATTGACTAACTAGTGATCTTTTGAAAAATGTTGGTTTGTTGAATTCTGCTTTTCCCTTCGTGTGCTTTTTTTCTTTTCTCCTGTCTCTTCTCATTCTGTAGATTCAGATCCAGGACATACAAGTGAAAATTGGGGGGAGAGACTTATCTCTTCTTACAGGACATACTCAGGTAATTAGATTATCAGGGGCATCTGCTTAGCCAGTGGTTTCTTTCACATTACAAGTAATTGTACTATAAATAACTTCCTTTCAAACTAGTATATAGATATCTTTGGTTAAATAAGTGAATGTACATGAGTGACACTGAATTTTCCAGTTTTTGTTTGAGGTATCTAGTGCATCATATCCAACACATGCTGTGTATGAACATTATAGTAAGAGTACTGTGTACCACCACTTAGTAGTTGTATGGCACAACTTGGAGGCCACCGTTCATGTAGAAATATAAAAGACAGCCCATTGGCAGTGTAGAAATCCTTATGGGAAGATACCCAAGGTCCTTGATCTCTTTTGCTCTGTACTCTTCACAGGGTATAACAAGTATACTGGTCTTGATAGACAGTGTCATCTTATGCTTTAATCATACAGTGTTTTGTTTCATTTTTTAAATTTTTTTATTTTTTGGTTGAACTATCTTTAGTGTATTGACTTTGCTGCCCATGTTGAATTTAACAGTGGATTAAAACACCAGCTTTCCTGGAGAAATGCCATTACTATTAACTTTTGGAACAGCTCTGTTTGTCGATGGCACAAGGTATTATGCTTCATAATTGCTCCAGGTAGAAGAATACAGGAGAATATATATAAATACAATCTAGTATATGAAAACTAATTAATTATTTTGATTATCTTTTTTTATGATGGGCTTACATTTTTGTCTCTTCACGTTTTAGTGATGTAAAATATTATTTAGTCCCTGGATGTTCAGGTGTCCAGCTTTTAGCATATGACATTTAGCTATATTATAAACTTGAAAGAAACCTTCTGTTTTGGGTATGTTTTTTATTATTTTATAAATTTGTGGGTTGTGGGTAAGGGTGGTATAGAACCAAATAATTATTGTTAAGATTATCCTGAAAGCTGTTAATTTAGCTGATAAGTCTGTGGTATTTGGTTATCAAAATTTGGGGGAGAAGGGCATGTTTACAGTCAGCATTATACTTAAAAAAGGTCTACACTTACTGTGGAGTTAGGGGTACTTTTCTAAAACAGGACTGCTCAGGGTCTGGGTGTACCTGAAAGAGCTGTATGGGATAAAACCACCCGTGATTCGCCTATGAATGAATGAGTGCTTGAAATCAAAAGATACACACACCTAACTTTTAGAGATATGTGTAGATGCTCTAGAACTGGAGAGCAATGGCAGCATTTTTTCTCGGAATTGAAATACACACATTCCAGTTGAGTTATAGGTCCATTGCTCCATTCCTTCCACAATGACTGCTTTGTGGGAAAGTATCATATTCTTTAGTTTCTGAGACATTGATTGCATTATGAACCAGTTCCCCAAGAAAGAAATTTTGTCTCTTCTCCTTAATATATTCTACATTTAATTGAGATGTGACAGTGTTGACCTTTCTGTGTATTTTGAGAAGTCCTGAAAAGAAAGCATTAATTTTCACAATTATAAGACTGAGACATCTCTGTATTTCTAAAGTTCCTCTGAACCTGAAATAAAGAATATTGGATTGTTGAAAATCCATTTCTCTGTTTTTCTTTAGTCTTAAGTAAAGCATTTGGATTTTTCTTCAAAAATCTCTTGAGTGGCTCAGTGGAATCAAGTCCATAGGAGACTATGCTTAAATTAGCACATGTCAGTATTCCTGCATTTAAATTTTAAAATTCTGATCCATTATTTGGACAAATAAATATATATTTCAGTTATACCCGAGAAACGCCAAACTTTCTCAAATTTATGTGATCATTCTTTATTTATGACGGCTCAGGAACCAAGTTCTTCATGGAATAGATCCCAGATAGAGTTTTCATTGAATGCTTAAACTTGAAAAGCATATTTTCAGACATTTAATCTAACAAAATTTCAAAGAATGGTATATGGTTATCTCTAACATAGCTGCCAGTGTCTGTTTTCTTACCTTCTTTTCCTATCTCATGTAAAGCATGAACTCAGAGAAAGAACTAAGGTAATTCCTGAATTATAGAAAAAAAGTTCAGATTGGATGCTAGTATCTAATTTGAATTTTTTGCTTGAACATTTGGAATATGTACAATTATATTCTTTTCCAAAATGTAATCATTATGCCTTCGATCATTTGGCAGCTAGAATGCTAAAGTGAATTTATAAGTATCTTACCTTTTCCTGTCAACTGAGTATGTATCAGTTTAGAGCATATTCTTTTTAAAACATTGCATGAAAATGCCATTAGAAAAGCAGAAAACCCATTACTTTGAAAATATAAAATTTTCCCCCAAATTTTAGAAAATATTTTAAGGATAGATTCTATGTACATTTTCTTAATTTTGTTTCCTCTAATTACTAGATTTTACTTCTTTTTAAAAAAATTCTACTTCTTATAAAATTCTCACATTAAATATTTTAATTTTAGCCAAGTACATCCCTTATATTTAAGGATTTGTTATTTAGGTGGAAAGTCATTAAAATAATAATTAATGGTACCTCTAAATATGAGAGAATCAAAGCATACAAAACATTATTAGAAAAGAGTAAATGTTTCAGAAAAAAAATCAGCTTCTCTTAAATACCTGTTAAGGATTTTTAATTAACAAATTTAGTAAGTTAGGTGAAACACTGTGCTGAAACTGGATTTATACCAAATCAGGCCATTAATGATAATGAAATGAGAAATTTGAAGACAAAAGACTATATTAGAACTATTAAAGACTGACTTAAGTAAATCTTGAGGTTTTTTGGTTTTGTTATGTAAAATGTCAGTACACTAGACATTTTGGAGCTATTGAAGTTTGAATGTGATTTGTGGGCAACAGAATTTAAATATTCTGATCTCTTAATTTTTTTCTAGGCCATTAGGATACCAGCCAATTTCATTCAAATTAGGTGGTGCACTGCAAGAATTACTACTTTAGGTTCTTATGCCTTAAATAATTCTTAATTATTAAATTCTTTAAATAATTAAATTTAAAATAATTAAATTCTTTAAATATTATCAAACTCTTACTAGTTTCCAGAAACTCGTTAGATTAATAAATGCTTATTATCTCCTAGAGTAGTCTATTTGCTGGCCACATCTGCCTTTAAAGACCATGATATTGACTACTGAGCCTTCCCTTCTTCCATTTTTGCTATGTTTTACACTTATTTTTAAAATTTACTTATTTATCTCTGTAGCCCATCTTTGCAGGGACCCTCAAACCTGGATCAGTAAATTGCAGGTATTTATATACGGTTTGCCAAGAAATAGATGCCCAGACAGTAAACAAACAGATCCTTTGCATTAACTCTCACCTGAATTATCTCCCAGAGAAGTCCTACGAGAGATACGTGTATCTCTTTGACCTATGGAATCCAGTTTCTCTGAAATTCCTGGTACTTGATTATGCTGGCTGTATTGGCAAAAGATTTCCCAAATAGCTCAACCTAAGAACTGGCTTTTTGATGGATCAAATCTCTTTGAAAAAAGTCCTTAGACATTTTGGATCTTTGCAGAATCTCTGTTAAACAGTACCTACACACACACAGAATCTTTAATATGCTCAGTTTTAGCTTTGATTAATACTCCATGTTCAGCTATCCTGTGTCCTGGAATAAAGTGATCCTTTGCTTTTTTTACAATAATTACTTTGTGTGATGAGACTTTTCTTAAATACTTAACTCGTTGGAAGATTGTACAAATCATCAGTGGAATTAGGGAAGTAATTCGAAGGGACATTGCCATAAGGACTTAGCAATAATTAAGAATAAAATTATAGTGAATGAAAGAAGTTTCAAAGATAAACTACTAAATTTTGAAATATTATTGAAAAAGTTTAATTTTAAAAGAACAAATCATTAAAATACAGCTTTTACAAGGAATGAATTTCCAAATGCTCTTAATTTTCAGAAAACAGTAGAATTAATATATTATTTTCGGAACAGGAAAAAATTGTTTATATAATAAAAATCTAGTGCTCTTTTGTAAACATATTGCTAGTATGTATATTGCACATGTTTCTCATATACATGTATAGCATCTGTTTTTTTTAAGTTTTCTTATGTTCTGCTTTTCAAAGCTTACATTTATTTCAAATTCTTACATATTTATTAATAATTCCAGAGAAAGAAGGTCCAGAAAAGAAGAAAACAAAAAAGGAAGCTGGAAATAAGAAGGCCACACCAGTTAGCATTCTTTTTGGTTATCCACTGTCTGAGCGGAAGCAGATGGCACTTCTTATGCAGATGACAGCAAGAGACAATAGTCCAGGTGACACCATCTTTGAGTACATGTGTATTCTTAATTTTACTCAGATTATCTACCCTTATTTTAATAGTTAACTACTTTAAACTTTTACCTTTAAATTCTTTTTGTTGGATTTAATAAACATTTCTTACAACGTGTTTGTAATTTTACATTTAACTGTGCGCTAATTGTCTGTCGTGTCCAGATAAGGATCTGTACAAGAGCAGGGATCATTGCATTTAGAGGACATTCAGTAAATATTTTTCAACTTTGGTAATTTAGAAATGGTCATTCAACTTGAGAAATCCTAGCACTGTGTGCTTTCAGGTTACTGAAGAATCTTTTATCACAGTTCTTGTAAAGCTGCTTCTAGGTTTATAGTTTGCTTTTAAGTTTGGTAGCACCCTTCTGATAAACTGGTAATCTTATCACATGAGTACTTTTATAAGCAGTAGTGTAATCCATGTTTTTTTTATTTGAGATCTGAATTATTTTAAAAGGAAAAATGTCT